>JAZGLO010006566.1:1490000-1945000 GCA_036873155.1 Biomphalaria sudanica | reverse complement strand
GAATAAGCTTACCCGTCACAAAATAGCAGGGCTGGACTTAACCGTTGTGACCAAGAAGTCACGAAAAGATCACACTGTTATATCTCTACGCCACTTAGTTAGCGGCGAAAAAAAAAGGGTGGGGAGGAGAACAAGTAATCTACTCTGTATTCACCCGACACTAAATAGCAGGGGCCCTATGCGAAACGGATTTCGCGGGGCCAAGTTTGGGTAGGGATATAGATAATAACTGAAATGTACGAATTTGTATTAGAAAATAAATTCGTCTTTGCATTTTATTCATTCCTTATTACGTACAGAATTACGTAACGAACCTTGCGTGTAGCGAAGTCATACATTACATCATACAATCCTATTTCCTACATAGATCACGCTCAATAGCAAGAATTACCAAATGTTTCAATTTATATATGAGAATTGTTGCCCTCAAGTAATTCTTCATTAGTCTGAGACGCGAGAAGCTTTTTTCACTAGATTCCACAATTACGGGTATTGCATAATGCCGTTTTATTTTAATCGCGCATAGGATAGGCTTTTTCCTTATTGAATGTTTCAGGAGATTCGTATAAGTTTTCTAAAGATTTTTAATAATTTGCGGATATTTCCAGGATTTTTTGGTATATTTTGCAATTTCATGAGATTTTCAGGAGCTCCTGGTAAATCGACAGGAGGCCGCTGGTAATCTGTTATAAGTTATAAAATGGTTTAATTTTATAATGTATACACCTAGAATTAACGCGGGTCCTATGAAAGTGCGGGGCACACTACGGACGCATAGGTTGCAGTGGCCTAGGGCTGGCCCTGCAAAAAAGCGGCGCGTGCTACGCAGCAAGTTGACTAGTAAATAATAATTTGATTTAGATAGGACATATTTAGTTTTTTGAAGTTCTACGCACTGCTAGCTGTTTACAAAGAAGGTTTTGTCTAGATTCTAGAACAAAGGATTTAAGAAAATGTTCCATATCTTGCTTAGAAAACAACAACATTATTTTTCAATGTAGATCTAAGTTTAGTCAACACATTTCTGTTTCTAAGTGGTTGCAGATCAAGTTTAGAAAACATTTTGGTCCTACACTCAGACAGTGTGTGTTCAGATTCACGCAGGACATCTCAGCGTTTAATGTTTCACCAAGTGACGTCGTGGTTTAAATTTGAGTAGACTGTAATGATGTCATTTCCGGTGAGTCCTGCTCTCTGTGCCAAGTACTGACCACGATGAGGGAAAACTACTCCCTGGTCTCCCGACGTCTCAAGTTGACCCTTGGGTACTATATGTCTGACCAGACTTAGAGTTTTATTTTGTTGAAGAGCTTCAATCGATACAGAAGGAGATGTAACTCATTTTAACAAATGTCCCAACTATTTTATTGAAGCAGAAAATTTCTATAGACAATTAGTTAGCATATACTATATATGATTAACGATTTACTAAACTACATTTATGTTGTCTTTTTGTTTTCCTTTCCTACATGATAAGTGTCAAAAATAATTAATCAACACAGGGCATTTGGAGGTATTTGAAGCCCTTAGTCGAAGGGAATTAAGTGGCCCCTCAAATGAAATAGAAAATTAAAAAGACAGAAATATAAAAATACGCAATGAGTTAAAAAACTTCCTGTAGTCTATATATATAAATCAACAGATACATTAATCACAGTACTGACAATGAGCCAGGCTAGATTTGAATCGAATTTCGCAATTTTTTTCTCATAACTTTTTTTTTTGAGTCCTGGCTGGCCCCCACCAATCGAAATCCCTAGACGGCTGCCTTGTTTGCCTATGTCTTAGGCGGGCCTAATCAACAGAGATGGGGTGTTAAATTTTGCGTATTTGCCTCTCATTTCGCTGCAAACGGGAAGTGGAATGTCTCGTTTATCTTTGTCTACACTGAAATGATCCCTGTGCTCTTTGGTTTGACTAGTTAGCTGTGTTAACAAACACTTTTTGTTTGCTCTTTAAGTTGATGTATATATCAAGTTTATGGTCAACATAAAAGTAAATTACTTCTAAAACAAGATGGAAATCAACAAAATGTTTGTCTGTTTCAATGTGTTTTATTACTTTTTGACATAGAAACTACACAATACAAAAGTAATGTATACGTTCGGAGAAGTGCTGTATCTAGACAACTTTCCTAAACCCCAGATTAAACAACTTGCAATTCAAAAGTCAACTCTTCGAGAGATTTTATTTTTTACAAACTTTGAAATAAAATGTAAACAAATGCAGATTAGTGTCCACAAAATCATTGGGTTCACCTAACCAACGACACCACCACCAGCAGCGGCTCCAGCGGCGGCTTGCTGTTGCAGAAGAAGGGCTGTGAGAAGAAGCTCTTCGGTTCCGCCGCCGCTGGATTTGCAGCTGCTGCTTGAGCCGCTACTGCTGCTGCTGCTGCTGTGGTGATGGTGGTGGGAGTGGCTGTGTTTGTGGCTGTGGCTGTGTTTGTGGTGGTGATGGTGATGGTGCGAGTGGGCCTCAGCTGTATCCAGCATCAAGCAGACGACGGTGGCCAGGCCGAGAAGGACGAAAAGAGTTTGACCTGTTGCCATTTTACTGTAAAAAAAAAAGACAATCTAATTAACCCTTTAACATCTCAAAAACATTTGTGAAGATTTGAGTTTGACTTGTGGGTTTGACTTGTGGGTTTGACTTGTGGGATGGCTTGTGGGTTTGACTGGGTTTTAAGAATATGAGAAATAGCTTAAATCAAACTAGTTTTAATGTCAGCACATGATGTTTTTATGAGGATAGACGATGTCTATGTGATGACCACACCATTGACCAGTAAGCCAATAAGAAAAGTACATTTCATAGCTTCTACAGATAAGCATGTACTGCAGTGCTTACATTATATACATTTATGTAGATAAGCAGACAGACAGATAGACAGACGAACAGATAGACAGAGAAACAGACAGACAGACAAGCAGATAGATATTGACAGATAAGCACAAAAAGACAAGACAGATGAACAGACAGACCGATAGACAGACAGAACAGAATCAAAAGACAGATAGATGGGCGGATAGATAGATAGATAGATAGATAGATATACAAAGATAGAAAGATAGATGGATAGATCGATTGAAAGCGATGACAAATAAGAGAGACTGAATATGTTTGACATTTCGCCGTTACAATGTTATTACTTTATTCGGGAGAAGAACATAGGAGTTTCCTTAACATTAAAACGAAACTGGTTTGAATACATTTTCTATATTCAAGCCATATATAAATACTCAGATACATTTTCTATAATCAAGCCATATATAAATACTCAGATACATTTTGTATAATCAAGCCATATATAAATACTCAGATACATTTTCTTTAATCAAGCCATATATAAATACTCAGATACATTTTGTATAATCAAGCCATATATAAATACTCAGATACATTTTCTATAATACTTAAAGACTCAGATACACTTTTTCTATACCATTACTGGGAAGTAACTGTTAGGATGTTAGTTTTAATGTTCTGTATTTAATTCTGCTAGTTCTTACCTTGAGTTCTTGTTGGACTAATTGCTTGCTTGAGCTCTGAGGGGCAACTGTTTGTACCATCTTCTTCTCCGATTATTTTATACTTTAAAACGTCAATATGGGGGAGCAGTTGTATTCTTGACATCATGTCTCGAACCCAATGGAACGCCATTCTTTAGTGTTCTTTCAATTACGCAAGCGACACTTAACTTTTTTGTTTTAGTTCTTAGTCACCTCTATCTTTTATAAAGTTTCTAGAGTTGTCTCTCTTGTTATAGGACTAACAAACAAAAAAAATTGTATAAAGAATGTCCAAAGTAGTTTCTTTACCGTTTCTACTGTAATGTTTGAAATCAGTTGCAAGTCACGTCCGAGCCGAGGACGTGTGGTTTTGATCTCGTCGTCTGCTGGGGTCTGACTTTGAAGTCTGCTGCTTCGAATTACACACACATACACACACACACACGTACATAAATAAATTTTTATATTATTTTTTGTCTACTCAAACGTCCATGTGTGTTGATGTTTTGATCAAGTCTCGTCGATACTAGGTCATGAGAGGTCATGTGTGTTCATATTTTGATGAAGTCTTGTTGATACTAGGTCATGAGAGGTCATGTGTGTTCATATTTTGATGAAGTCTTGTTGATACTAGGTTATGAGAGGTCATGTGTGTTCATATTTTGATGAAGTCTTGTTGATACTAGGTTATGAGAGGTCATGTGTGTTCATGTTTTTATCAAGTCTTTTCGATACTAGGTCATGAGAGATCATGTGTGTTCATGCTTTGATCATGTCTTGTCAATAGTATGTGACGAGAGGTCATGTGTGTTCATGTTTTGATGAAGTCTTGTTGATACTAGGTTATGAGAGGTCATGTGTGTTCATATTTTGATGAAGTCTTGTTGATACTAGGTTATGAGAGGTCATGTGTGTTCATATTTTTATCAAGTCTTGTTGATACTAGGTCATGAGAGGTCATGTGTGTTCATGTTTTTACAAGTCTTTTCGATACTAGGTCAAGAGAGATCATGTGTGTTCATGCTTTGATCATGTCTTGTCAATAGTATGTGACGAGAGGTCATGTGTGTTCATGTTTTGATCAAGTCTTGTCGATAGTAGGTCATGAGAGGTCATGTGTGTTTATGTTTAAATCAAGTCTTGTCGATATTAGGTGATGAGAGGTCATGTGTGTTCATATTTTGATGAAATCTTGTTGATACTAGGTCATGAAAGGTCATGTGTGTTCATGTTTTGATTAAGTCATTTCGATACTAGGTCATGAGAGGTCATGTGTGTTCATGCTTTGATCAAGTCTTGTCAATAGTATGTGACGAGAGGTCATGTGTGTTTATGTTTTAATCAAGTCTTGTTGATAGTAGGTTATGAGAGGTCATGTGTGTTCATGTTTTAATCAAGTCTTGTCGATAGTAGGTGATGAGAGGTCATGTGTGTTCATGTTTTAATCAAGTCTTGTCGATAGTAGGTCATGAGAGGTCATGTGTGTTCATGCTTTAATCAAGTCTTGTAGATAGTAAGTCATGACAGGTCAAGTGTATTCAAGTTTTGATCAAGTCTTGTCGATAGTAGGTCATGAGAGGTCAAGTACCAAAGACAAAAAGTGAGTTCCAGTCGCATTGAAAAAGAGCATAAGTACGAGCACAAAGTATGTTTAGCCTCAAGTTTGAGTAATTGTCAATAAGTATTGCAAGATAGTTGTACTAGATTTACCTTATTACAAAGCTTGTATCAACTCACTCTGTCTGTCTGTATGGTAAAAGTTTGTACACGTTATTTTTCCCACACCCAATCTAGGATCAACCTGAAATTTTGCACAATTATTTCTTTTACTTGACAACACAAAATCAATTTAAAAAAATAACCAGGTAGCTAATTAACTATTGGTAATCAATTATTTGGTTGGGTATCTCGAACAAGGGAAAGACTTGACTGAAGTGACGGTTAAAGCTTAACTAGTCCCCTTTATGAGTCGCCGCTCTAAATTAAAACAATATATAGGTGAACAATCTTCTCCAGCGATAAGTACATTACTAGCAGAGTGGTTAGCACGTCGGCCTTAGGAAGCATGAGCAACAGAGTTTGGTTTCAGGTACTTCACTTTTTTTCGTTGTTTTTTTTGTTTTGTTTTGTTTTGTAAATATTTAAACAATGAATTACGGTTAAATCCTTGCAGATATACATTTCTTCCCCCCCCCCCCAACTATTTTTGCAACTGGTCCAGGTACGTGTTGAGAAAGCTTAAAACATGAAATAACGCTAAACAAAAAACAATTAGTTAAAATATTATTAATCACACAGATTTATTGTTGTTAGTCTAGATCAATTACAAATTTAATGACTTATCCAAACTAATTGATACAATTTTCCTTCGTATAATATTTGTATTTTATTAAAGCATTTTATTTGTTCTTGTTTTTTTTTTTTAATCTTACTTAAAAATGTTTAGAAGTATTGACAAGCTAATTGCGAGGAATCTCTGATGCTGCAAGGAATCTCAGTCAGACAGACATATAGAGTATCCAAAGAAAAGAAAGATAGTTATTTAAAGTTATCAATAGACATAGATGAAACTCTCTAATAGTATCCTACTTCCCAAAAAAACAAACATTTCTATATAAAACACAAAGACATTAATAAGCCAAATCTAGTTTTCTGAAAACTAGAAATAGCTTAACATCATACAATGTTTACCAAGTGAGTTGAGTTCAATAACTGAATATACAAACTGCCACAAAGACTAGTTTAAGATTTAGAATAAATCTGGCTCATGAGAAACACATGCCTGGAATAAAATTTAAATCAGCATTGTCCGACCAGGGTGTAAAATATGTATATTAACTAAAAGTATTTATAACAATTTAGGCAATGTCTTCGATTTCGAAGATTAAGAATGAGTACAGTGTTTAACATGATAACTCAAATCCAGATGAGAGCTGCATAGTTTGTCACATATCACATAAGTGTTTAGTTTTCTCTGTTGCACTTCAACAATGAAACCAAACGTTATATAGCCTAGAACAACGGTAGATCAGTCGCAAGGGTATCTCTTATATGGATACATATCAAAATAATAATAAAACTTATTGTGCAAAATTTTTTAACAGGTTCATGTCTACAGTTCAGTGAGTCCATAGACCTACAAACTTCCATCGTGTATCTTGGATTGCTGCCTGGTCGTGGGGTTTGCACGATGGACTGTCGTTCAGGGGTTCAAACCCTGCCCACTTCCATCCCCCGTCGTCCTGCGGGAGGTTTGGACTAGGAAGTAATTATCTTCAACTCTGAAGGAACATCCGAAACATGTAAAACAAACTAACAAACAAACAAACTTAAATTTCCATACTTTTTACCTTAATTATTTTATTTTGCACGCATATATTGTTTGTATTATTATTTTATTTATACCAGAGCTAATGGTCAAGAGGGAAAGAACCAGACCATCAAACCTAGCGGTCAAATGTTCGAATCCTGTTGAAGAATGAACTTGTAAGTTCCGATTACTCCCCGAGCTCATCCAATACTAAAGCTAACCTTGCCACCATACGCCATTGTAGAGTATGCACATCAGTTCTCAATATTCTTCTCTAACCATTTGTTATGAAACTATTATTGTAACTTTAGGGTCATCTAGAACTACATCCACAAATGATTTGAGAAAGCAGGTCAAGAAAATGTTAAATGTACATTTTTAGGGTTAGGCAAAAGGAAATTTAAGATTTTTATATCCTAGCCCTAAATCTTTCACAGAGACTCTGCAGACGACGGATGGCTAGATGACATAACAGACTATGACATCATATATGCCAGAGATTATGAACTGACAAGATGGTGGATAACCAGGCAACCATCTTGTATAATAACATGTGTTCCAACGTGTATTCTACTTGTATTTTAAAAATTGAAATGCGCACTTGCACTTAGTATTAATTACATGACACATACTATTACTTCCTATATTGTGCTATTAGGCATACAAGTATATACCTCGTCTTTGTAGTATACACATTATGTATCTAGCTTGTGGTGTACACATTGTGTATCTAGCTTGTAGTGTACACATTGTGTATCTAGCGTGTAGTGTACACATTGTGTATCTAGCTTGTGGTGTACACATTGTGTATCTAGCTTGTGGTGTACACATTGTGTATCTAGTTTGTGGTGTACACATTGTGTATCTAGCTTGTGGTGTACATCCGCAGATTGGCAGGGGATAAAAGGGGATGGCAGAGGGCATGATTCGATCCCAAAACCATAGAGACGATAGTACAGGGCTCATACTACACTACCACATAGCTCTGTTCTAGCTGATGCGACATCAGTAGACTTGTACGATCACCCATAATTTGTAAATAAACATTTTAATGTCTCAAGGTTTTTCTCAAATCTATTCTGATTCTGTGATGGGGTCATTGCATTGGCTTATAGATAGATCTAGTTGGAAATATTCTACAACTTTCAACACGATAATCAGACACTAGCGGATCCAGAACTTTGGAGTGGGGGGGGGGCGATTTTTTTCCAAACCCTAACCCTAAGGCCCAGTAAACCATAACCCTATGCATAAACGTGCGTACAGCACATATATATATGTATGAGAATAAAGAACGCATCATTTCTCAACCTTCGGCGAAAAACAAAAAAACTGGTGCAACGCTAGAAGGTTCCCTAGTGGGTTTCGGGGCAAAGCCCCAACGCCAATAGCGTTTTCTTGCTTTTTTCACTGCAGAAACGCATTCTCCTGACATCTACAGCTCATTAATCATCACTGGGGATCGGGATGAAGCCCCGACGCCAAAGCGTTTTCTTGCATTCTTCAATGCAGAAACGCATTCTCTTGACATCTACAGCTCATTATTTATCAACAAAGTTCGGGGCGAAGCCCCGACGCCAAAAGCCCTTTTTTGCATTCTTCACTGCAGAAACGCATTCTCCTGATATATACAGCTCATGATTCATAAAAAGAATTCGGGGCGAAGCCCGGTTGCCAAAAGCGTTTTCTTGCATACTTCACAGAAGAAACGCATTCTCCTGACCTAAAGCTTATTTTTCATACTATTAAAAAAGGACCTTAAGAATAATGGTGTACTTCAAAAATATTCTAATATGAATTTATAGGCCCTTAATACATTGCAAATAAAACCGATTTGTTCCTTGAGAATATTTGATACCCTACTTATTTAGATTTTGGCTTTGAGGATCGCCGCCGAAAAAAAAATTATTCGATAAATAATATTCAATAATGTTAGTGTATACATTGTGAGTTATAGTCCCAAATTTATTTAACTAGAAAAATTTCAGATTGAGTAAAGGTTGGAAAAAGGCGACTATGAAAAGATTAATTTGGCTTAGAACTCATCTCAATCATGATTCTTATACTGAAAAATTTCGTTTGAATTCTAACTTTCTTAAAATAATTATGATAAATTCATGTGAAATTACATAAACTATGTCTGGAAATGAGAGGGGCGGTAGAGTGAAAACGATTAATTCTTGCTCATTTAATAATTTCTGCTAAAGATTGCATTTGGCATTAAAGAATAGGGGTGGGGCGACTCAATTAATTTTGTTCACAAACTATGATTCTCCATAAAAATAGGACTGCCTCCCCCACTCAGAGGGCTGGACTGGGAGGGCAGTACATGCAATCACCCCCCCCCCCCAACCCGACCGAATCGGCCAAGATACCAGAAGGGGAGCAAAATAATATAAAATTTATATATAAATTGAATTAATTTTGTTCACAAACTATGATTTCTCCATAAAAGTAGGACCGCCCCCCCCACTCTTAGGTTAAAATATCAATAACAAGTTTTGATCATATACATATTTAATTGTTTCTGTTAGCAAGCTGTGATTTCTACAAATAAATTGGACCGCCCCCCCACTCGAAAGTGTATGGGGGGGTGGGCGGGATTGATACCATCGCCCCCTCCCGACCCCACCAAATCGGCCAACATACTAGAGGGGGGGGGCGAGATAATCTAAAAATAGGTTAAGATATAAATAATTAGTATATATTATTAACATAAGTAATAAATTCGTATACAAATTGTGTGAATTCTATACTAAAATTCGTCCGCCCCTACCGCCCCCCCCCCTGGATCCACGGTCCTCTGGTCACAAGCGACCTCGGACTTGTTTATCTGTGGGTCAATGAGGTCACAGGGGCTACAACCCCGTAATATGGTCCCCCTGTTTCCCTTCTCTTTTATGCCCTTGTACATTTATATATGTATTTATATTATTATTATTGTATTCTTTGTACATCAATTATTACTAGACCTAGTAAAATGTTGTTGACAAGTACCTTAGTTAGCCTGAGGGAGACGCTCCTACCCAGGATGCGCCCCTCGCCAACCAGCCTGTATGGTTTAATAATTCAGGCTCCTCTCATGTCTCATTTCATAGCCTCCTACACCAGGGCTGGCGTGTTTGGTTGCCTGAAGGCAGACCTCAGCAGCTCTCCACACATTCCCGTTGAGGGTGAGTCACTCATCACCCTCGGCTAAGAACTGAAGGCATTCCAGGCTGAAGTCCCAGGACCGGTCTGCAACTACCACGGGAGTAATCCCACCTCGTGACATCCTCATATTCATCACACCAGTGCCTGCCTACTCGCAGGGCACCAGCAACCGGCTACAACTCAACGGAGCTTCAACTTACCCAACCCCGAAGGAGAAACTTGAATAACAGATAAGTGAGAGACAGCCAAATAAGCAAACCATACACGAATCTTTATGAGCAACATCCCAGTGATGATATTATCAAGTTATCATAAAATCCTAAATCTTCCTGTACATCCCCCCCCCCACACTCACTGATTGTATTTCTTCTTAATTAATCTTTATTAAATAATTGTTCTTCCACAAAATCAATAAGCTTTGCGTTTTGCTTGTGCCTGTCTATGTGCATATATAATATCAACCAAATATTTACCACGTTGTGGCTCTAAGACTTTACCCGTAGGAGTCGCAGGCCATCGTCCCCATCGGGAAGTGCAAACGAACCGATCGGCGGACTTATTCCACCACAGTAATCAGAACAAATAATAAAACCAATGACTAATATAGAGCTCTGCCTGTATTGATTGATTGATGATATTTTGTAGAATAGTTTAAATATTCACCATTTCCAGTTGTTTCCCTTCTACTAGAATCTAGAAGGTAAATTGTTGGCGGTCTTGACAGACTGAAATATTGTAGCCACTACACATCTAGATTAGAAATTTTTTTTTAGTTAAAAGGAACCGTCTGATGCATGGATACAAGTTCCCAAAGACTTTGATACTCACTACTTTGGTTCGTCATTTTGTTACTCATAAATTTTCTTGACCCATCGACTGTACAGGCTTGTTCTTTGTGGTCAAAACTAATTATAATATCATTTCTTTTCGTATCTTATATATTACAAACGTTACTTCGAAAAAGAAGATAATTAACTTCTATTCATTTCATATGTCAATGTAATCATGGATGTTAGTCAATGACTTCTTTGCTAAGTCGTTGGTTCTCCTGGCTGATTCAGGCAACTGTGAAGTTTCCACAATACTTACGGTATTGGTAGGATATAGCTTATTGTTTAGTCTATATTATTAGGCTAGTCTTTTTTTTACTTTCTATAAGGCTATTTTGCAATAACGACACTGGTGGTTCTGCGTCATGAGATCAGGACTTTGTCTCAGTCGTTGTAAGCATCTTTCTATTTCTTGTGTTCAACAGCTTCTTATTTTTTAAAAAGGCCAATCAAGAAGTAGATTATAAGACATACGGATCATATGTCTAGCCCATTGTAGTATGGACTTTCTTGCCATGTCATACTCTGCGGCATACAGGATTTTACAGTCTGTAATGCGATCAGGCCGTTTACTTGGTGGGTTTTTTCTTTTGCAACATAGGCCTATAATTTTAACAGTTTGATTTATTTAGCGGGATTAAAACATTTAAAATTTTCAAGGCGTGTTTGAGATGTTATATTCTGGTGGATGGCTATAAATGTTTGTGTTTATTAGCCAGGTCATTTGTAGGATACATTTTGGACACTTTTTTTAGCACTTAAAAATCGAAATTCTCAGCTCATTTACTTTAAGTACACACTACATTTTATATTTAGTTGGCAAATGAATTATTATATTAATACTGTTCAAGTTGACTCTATAGGTGACAACTAAAACAGTTTAGACTTAGCGAAGGTGGCAAGGAAGTCGGCCAGTGAGAATAGACGGCACTGCCTGAGTTTATCAAGTAAAACCAATGTGCTAGAAGAGTCTTTGTGGAGTCTCTAATTAACTTGAACATTAAGGACAATACATAACTTCATTATTAGGATGTCAGTAAAAGACAAATAATTTTGTATCTATACAGTCGCTTGAGTTACGCGCTCTTGACAAGATGGCTGCTCCCTGTTTACAGTTATCATAGATGAGTTAAATTTTCGTTTTGTTGTATATAAACCAAATAGAATTCCTTTAAAAAGCTATTCAACTAATAAACTAATATCTTTAAATTATAGATTTAACTTAATTTAGCATTATTTCCACTAATTAATTCAAATTAACAACTCTTAGTTTAGGTATTTTTATATTCTTAGATTTTAGATCTAGTCAGTCTTAGACTTAGACTTTAATTAAGGCCTTAGATCTACTAATCATCTACAAATACTACTAATTATAAACTAATAGTAATACTCTATATAGTTAGTTAAAGTTAGTTAAACACATAAATATATTGATCTACAATTAGATCTAGATCTTGAATTAGATCTGGATCTAGTCTAGGTCTATATTTTGAATAAACCATTTGTCATTGTAAATTAGCTATCACTTTAGACTTAGCTTAGGCCATCTTAGGCATTTTTAACCTTAAACTATTTTAGACTAGACCTTTTAAAACTAAAATCAACAACAGTCATCATGAAATTGCTCTGGCTATTTATCCTAATAATTACTAAATACACACTAGCTGAACACAGAACTAGATCTACCTCAGTCAACACTAAACTTAAAAATGAAGCAACAGTCATAATCAATCATCACACTTTAGATCAATGCAACTTCAAAAATAACCTAACATACACATCAATAACATTAAAGAAGATTACCCATCACAAATGGAAGTTCTCAATCAGACACAGTAGAAATAAATACCTTTCACTGTTAATATTAATAGCAGGAGATGTAGAGTCAAATCCAGGGCCTAGATCTAAAGATAGATGCAACATCTGCAAAAAAGTATGCACCATGAAACAGAAAGCCATTCAATGTGACACCTGCGATGAATGGTACCATGCATCATGTCTCCATATGAATACACCTGTGTATTATGCCTTAGGCAACAAAGATGCATCATGGCACTGTGTACCGTGTGGGTTACCTCAGTTTACATCAGGACTGTTTGATTCCTTTGATGCGGACACTTCTAACCCATACAACATCTTAAACACCATCCCAAAACCAACTCACCAACCACTAGCCAGATCCACTCCTGTTAAACCTAAATCTACTAAAATTAATACAACAGCCTCACTAAACAAACCTCCTAAAGAAGTAATACCAAAATACCTTAAAACCTTAGTAATAAATTTTCAAAGTATTAGGAACAAAACAGCAGACTTAGAAATTTTATTAGAATGTGAGAAACCAGACATAATTGCAGGAACAGAAACTTGGCTACATCCTGAAATTTATAATGCAGAAATTTTCAATAGTAATTATGAAATTTTTAGAAAAGATAGGGCTGATAATCATGGAGGAGTTCTTTTAGCAATAAAAAACACTCTTATAGCTGAAGAAATTACCTTACCTAACTCAAAAAACATAGAATCTACATTTTGTAAAATTAATACCACCTCAACATCCCTTATAATAGGCAGCATTTACAGACCACCAAATTCTAGTTTAGAATACATGCAGGAACTATGTAATCAGATTACTACACTTAAAGAGACAAATAAAAATGCAGTTTTTTGGATTATGGGTGACTTCAACCTACCTGATATAAATTGGAAAACACTAACCATAGATAAACACCAAAACCTTAAGGACATAAATGAGCTTTTCATAGAAACTTTACACAACCTAAGTTTAGATCAAATCATTAAAAAGCCAACTAGATTAAACAACACATTAGATCTCTTCTTAACCAACAGACCTGGGTTAGTAGTTGATTATGATATTATCCCTGGTCTATCAGACCATGAGATCATAAAAATACACAGTCAGATAAAAGCAGTAGCCAATACAAAAACCAAAAGAAAAATCTTACTCTGGAATAAATGTAACCTAACACAACTACACCAAGCTGCATTAAACTTTCAACAAACATTCTTATTAGAAAAAGACATTAACCAACCAGTCGATGACCTCTGGAATTTCATTAAAAACCATCTTAAAAGCATTATAGAAAATCATATACCAACTAAATACACATCAAACAAAATAAATAAATGCTGGTTTAATAATAGACTAAAGAAGCTTTGTAAACAGAAGGAAAACCTATATAGAAAATTTAAAGAAACCAAGGCAGAAAGAGTTTACAAAAAGTATATAAAAATTAAACACCTAACCCAAAAAGTAAGCAGACAGCTGCAGAGTGAATACATAAACAATGTAATATCTAAAGATAACAACAAAAACCTATGGTCATACATTAAGTCTAAGAAAATGGAAACAACAGGCATAGCGCCATTAAAAGATGAACATAACATAATACATAATGATAATGAAACTAAAGCAAACATCCTAAACAAATACTTTGCATCAGCATTCTCAGCCCCAGGAGACAAAGACATATTTCTTAATTTGAACCAAGTAGACAACATAGAAGATTTAGTAGTACAAGAAAATGGAATTAAAAAACTATTAGCCAACACCAAACCAAATAAAGCGTCTGGACCTGATGGTATTCCAGCTAGATTACTCAAAGAACTAAGCAATGAGCTAGCCCCAGTGTTGAAAATACTCTTTCAGGCATCGCTTAACCAGGGCAGAGTACCAAAGGACTGGAAAGAAGCTAATGTCACCCCCCTATTTAAAAAAGGAGAAAAATCTGATCCAGGAAACTACAGACCAGTATCACTTACCAGCATCACATGTAAAATACTAGAACACATAATATGTAGCAACATCATAAACCACTTAGACAAACATAATGTCCTCACCCCATACCAACATGGCTTTAGGAAATATAGATCATGTGAAACACAACTAATAGGACTAATTGATGATTTCTCAAAAGGTTTAGATAATAGTGAACAAATAGATGCTATCTTACTAGACTTTTCCAAGGCTTTTGACAAAGTTCACCACCATAGTTTGCTTAAAAAATTAAAATATTTCGGCATTAACGGTCCACTGCATCAGTGGATTAAAGATTTTCTGATAGGGAGAGAACAAACTGTAATAATAAATGGCTCTAAATCAACACCAATAACAGTAAACTCAGGTGTACCTCAAGGAACAGTCTTGGGTCCACTACTATTTTTAATTTACATAAATGATTTACCAAATTGCATTAGTTCAGGAACAAAAGTCAGATTATTTGCAGACGATTGCATAATATATAGAACAATAAAAACAAAACAAGACACAGATATTTTACAAAGAGAATTAGATGAATTACAGAAATGGGAATCAAATTGGAGCATGTCTTTCCACCCAGAAAAATGTCAGTTGTTAAGAGTAACAAAAAAACTAAAACAAATTAATTCCACTTATCTTATTCATGGCAAACCAGTAACACAGACTAAAAACTCAAAATACCTAGGTGTTATAATAAATGAAAAACTGTCATGGAATCCACATATTGATGAAACTATAAAAAAATCCAACAAAGCATTAGGGTTTATTAAAAGAAATTTCTATAAATCAAATAAGAACATAAAACTAAAATGTTATTTAACCTTGGTTAGGCCAATAATAGAATATGCATCCACCGTGTGGGACCCCTCAACTCAAGAAAACATTAAGAAACTGGAACAAACACAAAATAGAGCAGTGAGATTCATAACAAACGAATATTCACATTTGACTAGGGTAACACCATTAGTAAAATCACTAAATTTAGAAAGCCTTCAGGACAGAAGACTCAAAAGTAAAGTAGCAATTATACATAAAACACTGAACCATAATCTTCAAATACAAAAACAAAATTTAATAAAATACTCTGAAAGACACAAAAATAAAGGCACATTCCTCGTCCCATATGCTAGGACAAATTTGTACAAATACTCCTTCTTCCCTAGTGCTATTAGAGCATGGAATGGGTTGCCTGAGCTAGCCAGAAAAACCAGTGACTTGGCAGAATTTAAGTCATTGGTTAATATGCATGACTAAATGCATGACGCGTAGGACGTAATCATCTTCTTTTTTGAAGTAACGTCTGTATTATATAAGATAAGAAGATAAGATGTACTCACTGTAAATGTCTTTAGGTCATGAGACAGTTGCTCCATGTACTCACTGTAAATGTCTTCAGGTCATACGTTTAAAGGACAAAGTGAAATGTTTACATTATCAATTTTTTGTTCTATGATTTATGATCAAAATAAATATTATTATAGCTTTTATATAACGCTACTTTCAAGCTTATAGGATTGCGCTATGGTCCAATCTCATTTATAGACCAGGTGGGGAGAGGGGGTATCTGGGAGAAGTTTTTCCGTGCTGCCTTTGGCGATCAGTAAATACAACTCTGCTCGAGTCGGATGTAGAACCTCGAGTCCCCTTCAAAGGTAGCCATTATACCCTTATGTTTCTAGTCTCCACAGATAATTGACAAGAAAAAAATAAAAATAATTTTTTAAGCAAGAAAGCTTATATAAAGTATAATTGTATCAATTAGTTTGGATCAGTGTTCTAATTATATACATCATGCACCTAGACATATAAAATCTGTGCGATTAGAAATATTTTTACCAATTGTTTTGTTAGGCTTTGAACTCTCTCAATGCGGTATGACCCTATCCCTTGTCTTAACCAGTTGTGAAAGAGGGTTGAAAGAAGGGGGATATCAGGACCACAACGAGGCCGTAAAACTGTATTTCTTATGTAAAAAATCCTGCAATGTCCACGCAACAAGTTGGACCTCGTTTAATGAGATCGCGAGCATTAAATGAACATTTTGAATGGAGAGCGTTGGGAATGTAGCAGCTTTTACTTCATAGCTTTGTGCTGAAAATGTTTCAACCTGTCTGTGTACCTGCAATTTGGAACCTAATGAGACATCAGTCTGGAGCTGACACAGCATGGGTGATAACCCGCAAACTCTCTTTATAATCTTGTATAAATTTGTAATTAGGTATGCAGCCTCTATTTGTTTTTTTTATTTTAATTTTGTTTTGTTTTATGGGTCTTGTTAATTACTAAAATTGTATTCCTAGATAAAAATTGCAGATCATAGATTTGATATTCTGATCTGTGACCCAGACCATTTAACATGCTATTTAGGATATGGTTAGCCTTAATGGCTAATTATGTCTAGTATAAATTATCAAACAGAAAATACTTTTTTTGAAAATACATTTATTTTAATTCACTTGTGGAATAAAAACAAAACAATAAATATTAAAAATAGGCATTTCATGTACAACTTTTGAGGTAATTCTATTGATCCTGACATCCTGATTGAGCCTGATACGTTAATTGTCAAATTCCCGGAGCCTGTAATATGATGACCTGTATCACATGAATATGTCTGTTAACAAAATTAAAATGAAGCGCTTTTGATAATGATTACACGGAAATGAATGGGTGCAATTAACCGACGACACCACCACCAGCGGCGGCTCCAGCGGCGGCTTGCTGTTGAAGAAGAAGGGCTGTGAGAAGAAGCTCTTCCGTGTCGCCGCCGCTGGATTTGCAGCTGCTGCTTGAGCCACTACTGCTGCTGCTGCTGCTGTGGTGATGGTGGTGGGAGTGGCTGTGTTTGTGGCTGTGGCTGTGTTTGTGGTGGTGATGGTGATGGTGAGAGTGGGCCTCAGCTGTCTCCAGCATCAAGCAGACGACGGTGGCCAGGCCGAGAAGGACGAAAAGAGTTTGACCTGTTGCCATTTTGTAACTGCAAGACAGAATAGAACAAAAATATGGGTGAGGAAGATGCTATTATATGCTATTATATACAACTGATATAAGCTATGCATGTAGGTATTGCAGTCCGAGATGTTGAGTTAAAGACGTTACATTTTAATAATCAAAGTGACGTAATAAAATAGGTCATCGAATACGTCATTAAGAGTGACAATTTTTTTTCTTTTAATTTTTTTTTCCATCTGATGTTACTGTAACGTCAGAATGATGGGCTAGTTCTTACCTTAAGATTGCTTGCTGGACAAATCGCTTGCTTGAGCTGGGAGAGTCAGCAGAGAATGATTCCAACATCATCGTCAGACTGTTTTTATACACTACGAAACAACATGAAAAGTGAAGAGTGCCATTGGAACCATCATGCCCCGGTCTTTGAAACTTTGAAATCACTCTCTGTCAACAATTTGTAACTCTGCATGAAAGGAACTCATTTTAGTGTTTTATTTTAGTGCACCCAGCGCTCCATTTTTTTCTTTATTGAATAAATTGTTTGAGTTGTCTCTCTTGTCATATGACCCACTCAATGATCATGTCCGAAGCTGTTTCTGTACTGTCGCTACTGTTCTACAGGTCACGTCCTAAGAAATGTATTTATAACAACGGTCGGCTGCTAGTGTCCGCTTGCATTCACACACACACGAAATTGAGAGACAGAAAAGACACTTTTTGTTTTGTCTTTCTATTATTAACAATGATTGTAGGATGTAAAGACACTTTTGGGAGGTCAATAAATACGTTTTACATAGTAGATCTCTCTGTAAGTTTCTTGTATGTTAGTAAGATTGTATCTATGTATCGATTTTTCGACCACTTCTATTTTTCCAATCGTAATCAAATTTCGCACATAATCTTATGCTCACTGAAAACACATGGATAAATCAACATATCAATCAACAAATCAACCATGCTGCAATGGGAAAGTCATCTTTTCTTATGGACACAAATATCGGTTGTATTTTATCTACATTATATCTTTTATCACCTAATTGAGTAGTATATATAATTTAGCAAAAAAATAACACGACATTTCGCCAATGTATAAGAAATTAAAAACTTAAATTAAGTGTCATGAAGGTAATGGACAGATTTATGTCAAAGCAATTTCTCTTCTTTCACTTGTGTAGTTTTGTTTCCTTGTCATGACATTACATGACTACAGTATAGAGAGAGGTCATCTTTTCTGTACACTTTTACTATTTCTAGGAATTGGGCAGGACGGTGCCAACTTTGAAATATGGTATTGTGATAAGTTACTTGATGAGGACTATGCAATTCTTACTACATACAATATGTTTTCATACTGTAGCAATCTTGTTCAAATTTGTATAGAGTTATTTCACCCACTGCACATTCTTAGAACAAGTTCAAACATGAACGAATAAAAAAATTACCAATTATTTTATCAATTAGTCGCAATTAACTAATTAATGTGTTTTAAAAAGTGACAGTATTAGCTTAGGGAAGATAAACCTTGCGTGGAAAATTAGGTCGTCATCTAAATATTAGAAAATAACAAAAGATAACTATTAAACCTCTTTTCACTTGCTCTTGTCTAATTCATTGGTAAAAGTATAGCAGTATTCCAAGAAGGAGGCTTTAACTCTCAAGTTTGAATTAAGTTGATCACCTTTTTTAAAACTTAAAAATTGATTTTGAAAAGCTAGAACGGACACCATTTGTCACTTTACATAATCTGCACAATTTATCAAACCCTGACCTCGAACAGAACGGTATGAAATTGCGCGAAAGAAAAAAAATGGTCCAAACGCACAAATTTATTATTGTATCCTTCACTATTGAAGTCAAGATAATTGATACACGTATACTTAAGATAAACTTTGTTTTTAATGAAGATTTTTTAACTTTAATTTTAAAATTATAACTGTTGACTGTTTTTGGTAATAACTTAAATACAGACTAGGCAACCTGATATCAAGGGTTCTCAAATGATGTGTGCTTCAAGTTTCATAAGTGTGCTTCGATTCTTTTGATTTGAAGTCAACTTTTGTTTGTTTGACACCCGCTCATCTGTGTACATACTCCTACGTTAGCTGGAATGTAAAAAGTTCGATCATGAAACGAAATGAAGTGACGACTCTGAAAGTCGTCTGGAAGTATAGCTGCACTAAACAAAGAACATGTGAGGGTCTCAATTAATATCTAACTAAACTAAACGTCTCGAGCACGAGACACCAAGCGTGAGACAACGCGCAATATTTCTTTTCTGTGCCTTCTTGATCTGTTTTTTTCTAGCCTTAAATTCTGGACACATACTTGTCTATATTATCCTCGATGTTTGATCTTTTTATGACAAAGAGAGAAAGAAAGTGACAGAGAACAAAGGAGAGAGATAGGGAGAGAGGGTGACAGAGATCAAAGGAGAGAAAGAAAGAAAGTGACAGAGAACAAAGGAGAGAAAGAAAGTGACAGAGAAAAAAGGAGAGAGAGAGAGAGGGTGACAGAGATCAAAGGAGAGAAAGAAAGAAAGTGACAGAGATCAAAGGAGAGAAAGAAAGAAAGTGACAGAGAACAAAGGAGAGAAAGAAAGTGACAGAGAATAAAGGAGAGAGAGAGAGAGGGTGACAGAGATCAAAGGAGAGAGATAGAAAGTGACAGAGAACAAAGGAGAGAGAGAGGGAGAGAAAGTGACAGAGATCAAAGGAGACAGAGAGGGAGAGAAAGTGACAGAGATCAAAGGAGAGAGAGAGGGAGAGAAAGTGACAGAGATCAAAGGAGAGAGATAGAAAGTGACAGAGAAAAAAGGAGAGAGAGAGGGAGAGAAAGTGACAGAGATCAAAGGAGAGAGATAGGAATCGACAGAGATCAAAGGAGAGAGAGAGGGAGAGAAAGTGACAGAGATCAAAGGAGAGTGAGAGGGAGAGAAAGTGACAGAGATCAAAGGAGAGAGAGATAGAAAGTGACAGAGATCAAATGAGAGAGATAGAAAGTGACAGAGAACAAAGGAGAGAGATAGAAAGTGACAGAGATCAAAGGAGAGAGAGAGGGAGAGAAAGTGACAGAGATCAAAGGAGAGAGAGATAGAAAGTGACAGAGAACAAAGGAGAGAGATAGAAAGTGACAGAGAACAAAGGAGAGAGAGATAGAAAGTGACAGAGATCAAAGGAGAGAGAGAGGGAGAGAAAGTGACAGAGAACAAAGGAGAGAGGTAGAAAGTGACAGAGAACAAAGGAGAGAGATAGAAAGTGACAGAGATCAAAGGAGAGAGAGAGGGAGAGAAAGTGACAGAGATCAAAGGAGAGAGATAGAAAGTGACAGAGAACAAAGGAGAGAGATAGAAAGTGACAGACAACAAAGGAGAGAGAGAGGGAGAGAAAGTGACAGAGATCAAAGGAGAGAGAGAAAGAAAGTGACAGAGAACAAAGGAGAGAGATAGAAAGTTACAGAGAACAAAGGAGAGAGAGAGGGAGAGAAAGTGACACATATCAAAGGAGAGAGAGAAAGAAAGTGACAGAGAAAAAAGGAGAGAGAAAGAAAGTGACAGAGAACAAATGAGAGAGAGAGAGGGAGAGAAAGTGACAAAAATCAAAGTAGAGAGAGAAAGAAAGTGACAGAGAACAAAGGAGAGAGATAGAAAGTAACAGAGAACAAAGGAGAGAGAGAGACAACGCGCAATATTTCTTTTCTGTGCCTTCTTGATCTGTTTTTTTCTAGCCTTAAATTCTGGACACATACTTGTCTATATTATCCTCGATGTTTGATCTTTTCATGACAAAGAGAGAAGGAAAGTGACAGAGAACAAAGGAGAGAGATAGGGAGAGAGGGTGACAGAGATCAAAGGAGAGAAAGAAAGAAAGTGACAGAGAACAAAGGAGAGAAAGAAAGTGACAGAGAACAAAGGAGCGAGAGAAATAGAGAAAGTGACAGAGATCAAAGGAGAGAGAGAAAGTAAGTGACAGAGATCAAAGGAGAGAGAGAAAGAAAGTGACAGAGATCAAAGGAGAGAGATAGAAAGTGACAGCGATCAAAGGAGAGAGAGGGAGAGAAAGTGACAGAGATCAAAGGAGAGAAAGAAAGTGACAGAGATCAAAGGAGAGAAAGAGAAAGAAAGTGACAGAGATCAAAGGAGAGAGAGAAAGAAAGTGACAGAGATCAAAGGAGAGAGGGAGAGAAAGTGACAGAGATCAAAGGAGAGAGAGATAGAAAGTGACAGAGAACAAAGGAGAGAGATAGAAAGTGACAGAAAACAGAGGAGAGAGAGATAGAAAGTGACAGAGATCAAAGGAGAGAGAGAGGGAGAGAAAGTGACAGAGATCAAAGGAGAGAGAGAAAGAAAGTGACAGAGAACAAAGGAGAGAGATAGAAAGTAACAGAGAACAAAGGAGAGAGAGAGACAACGCGCAATATTTCTTTTCTGTGCCTTCTTGATCTGTTTTTTTCTAGCCTTAAATTCTGGACACATACTTGTCTATATTATCCTAGATGTTTGATCTTTTTATGACAAAAAGAGAAAGAAAGTGACAGAGAACAAAGGAGAGAGATAGGGAGAGAGGGTGACAGAGATCAAAGGAGAGAAAGAAAGAAAGTGACAGAGAACAAAGGAGAGAAAGAAAGTGACAGAGAACAAAGGAGAGAAAGAGAGAGGGTGACAGAGATCAAAGGAGAGAAAGAAAGAAAGTGACAGAGATCAAAGGAGAGAGAAAGAAAGTGACAGAGAACAAAGGAAAGAGAGAGGGAGAGAAAGTGACACAGAACAAAGGAGAGAGAAAGGAAGAGAAAGTGACAGAGAACAAAGGAGAGAGAGAAAGAAAGTGACAGATATCAAAGGAGAGAGAGAAAGAAAGTGTCAGAGATCAAAGGAGAGAGAAAGAAAGTGACAGAGATCAAAGGAGAGAGAGAAAGAAAGTGAAAGAGATCAAAGGAGAGAGAGAAAGAAAGTGACAGATATCAAAGGAGTAAGAAAGTGACAGAGAACAAAGGAGAGAGAGAAAGAAAATGACAGAGAACAAAGGATAGAGAAAAAAAGTGACAGAGAACAAAGGAGAGAGAGAGAGGGAGAGAAAGTGACAGAGAACAAAGGAGAGAGAAAGAGAGAGAAAGTGACAGAGAACAAAGGAGAGAGAGAAAGAAAGTGACAGAAAACAAAAGAGAGAGAGAAAGAAAGTGACAGAGATCAAAGGAGAGAGAGAAAGAAAGTGACAGAGATCAAAGGAGAGAGAGAAAGAAAGTGACAGAGAACAAAGGAGAGAGAGAAAGAAAGTGACAGAGATCAAAGGAGAGAGAGAAAGAAAGTGACAGAGAACAGAGGATAGAGAAAGAAAGTGACAGAGAACAAAGGAGAGAGAGAGAGAGAGAAAGTGACAGAGAACAAAGGAGAGAGAAAGGGAGAGAAAGTGACAGAGAACAAAGGCGAGAGAGAAAGAAAGTGACAGAGATCAAAGGAGAGAGAGAAAGAAAGTGACAGAGATTAAAGGAGAGAGAGAAAGAAAGTGACAGAGATCAAAGGAGAGAGAGAAAGAAAGTGACAGAGATCAAAGGAGAGAGAGAAAGAAAGTGACAGAAATCAAAGGAGAGAGAGTAAGAAAGTGACAGAGATCAAAGGATAGAGAGAAATAAAGTGACAGAGATCAAAGGAGAGAGAGAAAGAAAGTGACAGAGATCAAAGGAGAGAGAGAAAGAAAGTGACAGAGATTAAAGTAGAGAGATAGAAAGTGACAGAGAAAAAAGGAGAGAGATAGAAAGTGACAGAGAACAAAGGAGAGAGAGAGGGAGATAAAGTGACAAAAATCAAAGGAGAGAGAGAAAGAAAGTGACAGAGATCAAAGGAGAGAGATAAAAAGTGACAGAGATCAAAGGAGAGAGAGAAAGAGAGAAAGTGACAGAGATCAAAGGAGAGAGAGAAAGTAAGTGACAGAGATCAAAGGAGAGAGAGAAAGAAAGTGACAGAGATCAAAGGAGAGAGATAGAAAGTGACAGAGATCAAAGGAGAGAGAGAAAGAGAGAAAGTGACAGAGATCAAAGGAGAGAAAGAGAAAGAAAGTGACAGAGATCAAAGGAGAGAGAGAAAGAAAGTGACAGAGATCAAAGGAGAGAGGGAGAGAAAGTGACAGAGATCAAAGGAGAGAGAGATAGAAAGTGACAGAGAACAAAGGAGAGAGATAGAAAGTGACAGAGAACAAAGGAGAGAGAGATAGAAAGTGACAGAGATTAAAGGAAAGAGAGAGAGAGAGAAAGTGACAGAGATCAAAGGAGAGAGATAGAAAGTGACAGAGAACAAAGGAGAGAGATAGAAAGTGACAGAGAACAAAGGAGAGAGATAGAAAGTGACAGAGATCAAAGGAAAGAGAGAGGGAGAGAAAGTGACAGAGATCAAAGGAGAGAGATAGAAAGTGACAGAGAACAAAGGAGAGAGATAGAAAGTGACAGACAACAAAGGAGATAGAGAGGGAGAGAAAGTGACAGAGATCAAAGGAGAGAGAGAAAGAAAGTGACAGAGAACAAAGGAGAGAGATAGAAAGTGACAGAGAACAAAGGAGAGAAAGAGAGGTAGAGAAAGTGACAAAAATCAAAGTAGAGAGAGAAAGAAAGTGACAGAGAACAAAGGAGAGAGATAGAAAGTAACAGAGAACAAAGGAGAGAGAGAGACAACGCGCAATATTTCTGTTCTGTGCCTTCTTGATCTGTTTTTTTCAAGCCTTAAATTCTGGACACATACTTGTCTATATTATCCTCGATGTTTGATCTTTTTATGACAAAGAGAGAAAGAAAGTGACAGAGAACAAAGGAGAGAGATAGGGAGAGAGGGTGACAGAGATCAAAGGAGAGAAAGAAAGAAAGTGACAGACAACAAAGGAGAGAAAGAAAGTGACAGAGAACAAAGGAGAGAGAGAGAGAGGGTGACAGAGATCAAAGGAGAGAAAGAAAGAAAGTGACAGAGATCAAAGGAGAGAGAAAGAAAGTGACAGAGAACAAAGGAAAGAGAGAGGGAGAGAAAGTGACACAGAACAAAGGAGAGAGAAAGGAAGAGAAAGTGACAGAGAACAAAGGAGAGAGAGAAAGAAAGTGACAGAGATCAAAGGAGAGAGAAAGAAAGTGACAGAGATCAAAGGAGAGAGAGAAAGAAAGTGAAAGAGATCAAAGGAGAGAGAGAAAGAAAGTGACAGAGATCAAAGGAGAAAGAAAGTGACAGAGAACAAAGGAGAGAGAGAAAGAAAGTGACAGAGAACAAAGGATAGAGAAAAAAAGTGACAGAGAACAAAGGAGAGAGAGAGGGAGAGAAAGTGACAGAGAACAAAGGAGAGAGAAAGAGAGAGAAAGTGACAGAGAACAAAGGAGAGAGAGAAAGAAAGTGACAGAGATCATAGGAGAGAGAGAAAGAAAGTGACAGAGAACAAAGGAGAGAGATAGAAAGTGACAGAAAAAAGAGGAGAGAGAGATAGAAAGTGACAGAGATCAAAGGAGAGAGAGAAAGAAAGTGACAGAGATTAAAGGAGAGAGATAAAAAAAGTGACAGAGATCAAAGGAGAGAGAGAAAGAAAGTGACAGAGATCAAAGGAGAGAGAGAAAGAAAGTGACAGAGATCAAAGGAGAGAGAGTAAGAAAGTGACAGAGAACAAAGGAGAGAGAGAAAGAAAGTGACAGAGATCAAAGGAGAGAGAGAAAGAAAGTGACAGAGATCAAAGGAGAGAGAGTAAGAAAGTGACAGAGATCAAAGGAGAGAGAGAAAGAAAGTGACAGAGATCAAAGGAGAGAGAGAAAGAAAGTGACAGAGATCAAAGGAGAGAGAGAAAGAAAGTGACAGAGAACAAAGTAGAGAGAGAAAAAAAGTGACAGAGATCAAAGGAGAGAGAGAAAGAAAGTGACAGAGAACAAAGTAGAGAGAGAAAGAAAGTGACAGAGACCAAAGGAGAGAGAGAAAGAAAGTGACAGAGATCAAAGGAGAGAGAGAAAGAAAGTGACAGAGATCAAAGGAGAGAGAGAATGAAAGTGACAGAGATCAAAGGAGAGAGAGAAAAAAAGTGACAGAGATCAAAGGAGAGAGAGAAAGAAAGTGACAGAGATCAAAGGAGAGAGAGAAAGAAAGTGACAGAGAACAAAGGAGAGAGAAAGAAAGTGACAGAGATCAAAGGAGAGAGAGTAAGAAAGTGACAGAGAACAAAGGAGAGAGAGAAAGAAAGTGACAGAGAACAAAGGAGAGAGAGAAAGAAAGTGACAGAGATCAAAGGAGAGAGAGAAAGAAAGTGACAGAGATCATAGGAGAGAGAGAAAGAAAGTGACAGAGAACAAAGGAGAGAGAGAAAGAAAGTGACAGAGAACAAAGGAGAGAGAAAGAAAGTGACAGAGAACAAAGGAGAGAGAGAAAGAAAGAACAAAGGAGAGAGACAGAGAAAGTGATAAAGAAAGAATGAAAGAGAGAGAGGGAGACCCACAGACCCAAAAATTAAATTGACTTATTAATATGAAATATTTTGAAATTAATTTCAATGACAAAGGAACAAAAGCATTACTTTCAATCTTGTATCTGTTTAATGGTTGGTGATTTTATGGTCAAAAGTTACAATGGTGAAGCCAAAGTTTTAATGATACTTTTTTTTTAACCTTTTTATACATTTGTTTTTCTCGATTATTTGTCCAAGTAAAATGTAACTGTTGCATATCAGATTTGATAGTATTTCTATTTCTTAGGTTCACATGACCAAACCAGGCCGACATGAAATGGATGACACGTTTACAAGACAGTCTGACTTAAACATTTCAATGCCGACTTGCGTTGGGGGGTTTCAATCTCGTTTGGAAATAGCTTTCAATAATATGAAATGGGTTGGGGGCTGGAGGAAGGTAGAAACCATTGGATCGTTGTGCTGGTCGCTCAACATTCTTGTATTCTCAATGGACATAACAGCTTCACATAGATCCATTGAAATGTCAGCTTTGATAGTCCGAAGCTACTGATATCTTCCACAATTTCTGTACTTTTATCCCTTGGCTTCTCGAACCTGGGGTCCTGGGTTCGAATCTCTGTGAAGACTGGGATTTTTAATTTCGGGATATTCAGGGCGCCCCTGAGTCAACCCAGCTCTTTAGTTGGGGAAAGTAAAGGCGGTTGGTCGTTGTGCTGGCCACATAAAAGCCCCGCTCGTTAATTGTTGGCCAAAGAAACAGATGACCTTAACATCATCTGCCCTGTAAATAGCAAGGTCTGAAAGGGGAAATTTACATCACATTTTAAGCCATAAAGAGTAGCCCTACTGTAAAGAATAAACCAAATACGTTTCTTTTGAGTAAGTGAATGGAGACAACTCTGTCACTGACCACATTTATGAATGAACAAATTGTGTGTGAAACAAATGACGTGTTTCCCCGCGTGCATCGACCAGCACGTGAGCGAGACTGGTGACGCGAGGATTGAGAACAGCGACGCTGGCGGGCAAGCAAGTTGGTAAGCAAGCGTCATAGTTTCAACTGTGGAGACGTAATTGTCCCCCTTTACTTTTATCATTGAAAATTAATACACAAAATAAATGCTTTTGTGTCAATAGACAATCAGAGTTATCTATCGTGCTAATTCTTTCTATTGCTTTGAAACGCTATAAATAGTTCATCGCGCTATAAAAAGCTCCACAGTAACAAGACGAGATTATTTCGCACTATTGTTCTCATTGGAATGTAAACGTGACGTTGACAGTTTGATCTGCAAGGTAAGCTGATCTTAATCTTAACGAGGAAGATGAAAGAATGTAGAATATATCGAAAAAGTTAATTATAAATGAACACAAAGGAATTTAATTACGCCGCTGCTTAGGTCATTTACTTGTCTACAGTGTTATACTCCATGAAGACAAATTGTAAACAAGCAAAGTACAAAGCTTGGTAGTGTATACTAATTAGTTTGGATCAATCATGTTATTCAATTTGTAATAGATCTAGACTAACAATAACAAATCTGCGCGATTAGAAATAGACTATTTGGAAAGGGGGAGAAAGAACGGGATATCTGGGTGATCGCTTTTTAAATGTATTCTTTTTTAAAAGGGAACGTCCAGTATTCGAACTTATGAGCTAAAGCTTAATCAGGCTTCTAAAGCCAACCCAGTTAGTTATCTGTTAGCAAAGAGTCTATGAACTCGGAAGATTGTATAGTTATCTAAAGTTTCTATTTCATGTTTGTGTTTACTAAGCCTCAGTCAGTACTATTTCTTTCCCTTGTTAGAGATACCGAACAAAGTAATTTATTACCAATAGTTAATTAACTAATTTCATTTTAAATTTACTTTTGTGTTGTAAGGTAAAAAAAAAAATATGTACAAAATTTCAGCTTGATCCGAGATTGGGTGTCAGAGACATAACGCGTACAAACTTTTGGCCAGACAGACAGAGTCAGTTGATATAAGCTTTGTAAAAAGTTCCTTGTATGGCCTACTTTTAGATGCACACTGGACCTCTAGTGGTATATATTCAAATCCTACTATCGCAAACACTGTTCATTTTTTTAATTTTTTTCCAATGCACATGTATATAGGGCCAGATTTAAGGGAAGGCATGTGGGGCTACAGTCTTGGGGCCTCCACAAAAGAGATAAAAATAAACTTTTTCAAACTTTTGTTTTTTCGCATTTTACGGCTGGTAGCATGATCGAATAAGTTAATACAGTTCCGGATTAAAGACAGTGCGTTAACCATTGGGGCTTACTTCCAAAAACTCAAAAATATACTCTTTTTTTAACAATTAAATTAAATTTTCAAGAACTCTCATTTCTTTCTTCTAAAATATAACTTGCTTTTAGATAGAAATAGTTTCATTCATAAGTGGATCTTTATTTAAGCTTTCGAAAAATTGTAGGGGCTTCTTTAAAAGTCCTGCCCCGGGGGCCTCTGTATACTTAGATCTGTATGTATTATACGTATTTATCCTATAAAAAGATGTTCTAATATTAAACTATATTTGAACTAGTTTAAAGCATATATATATAGACGCAAAAAAAAAAAACCCAACTTATCCGCTAATTAGTGTTAATTTATCGGAAGGGTCCTAAATTTTAAAAAGAAAGGAGTTTGTGTTACACACAAACTCATGGGCGAACCCAGCAGGCCAGAAGGACTTTAAACATTGTACACAAACATATGACTATGTTTTTATAAAAGATTCAGACAAATTCAAAACATGTTTATATTGACTAAGCTTAAGCTGACATTCTCTTCAGAAGTGACAGGATACACTTTCAGAATACTGTTCAGCATAATTACCATATGTCCTTCTTAAATAAAAGTGCATGTCTACGAAACAATAGTTTGCATTTTTAATGTAGGAAAGAGTTCGCATATACAACACGAAATGTGGCCATAGCACTAATTTCGAACTACATAAAGGTGAAGGTCAATCGGAATTTTAAAAGCATCTTAAGATTTTTACATCAAGAAAAAACAAAGCACAAGTTCAAACACGAGCAGATACACACACACACACACATACATACATTTATATATATATATATATATATATACTAGACATATGTTACCCGCGACCCGCGGGTCTTTATTTGCGCATTACTGTCGATATAGTCACAATGAAACGAAATAATAATGTAATAAGTAAAGCGAATGTGTCAATGTAAAAATAGTGTGAATGAAGCTATCAAATAAAAATAGCTAATAGGCTTAAATCCATTTTTTCAAATTAAAACATTTGCTTGTAGGCCTACATATATTTGATTAAAATTTGAGATGAATAGACTTAATTTTGTATGTTCATGTGTTAAAGTATAAAGTAGATCTTGATCTAGACATAGATCTAAATCTACACTAATCTAGAGTTAAAAATTGGCTTTTATAGAGTTCATTATGTGTTGTTGATGTGTAACCAATTGGTAATGTCTAATGAAAAAATATTCGCCAGGAAATCTGTAGTCACAGATATCAGGAACTAATTTATGTAAAAAATGCTTTTGAAACACAAAATTGAAGGTTAATTTTATTACATAATGAAATCAATGGATCTTCTTTTGTATTTTCATGTGTCAAAGTAAAAAACTATGTCAACATTGTTAACCATGGCCTAGATCCATAAAATACTATAGCTGTAATAGAGTCGGACAACTTTTTTTTGTTGAGGGTCTTAAGTTTGTTTTAGGGCTACACTACATACACTACGGTCTATGTTAGTATCCAAGAAACATTCCTGCCTAGTGATTACTTGTTGTTCAATACGACTCTTAACATTTCGTTTTGTTACAGAAATATAATTAGTCTCTTGCAAAGCTAAAAAAAATGTTAGTGAGAAGAGAGAAAAATAAGGGGGCCTGTTACTTTTCTTTTTTTTTTTATGGTGAGCAGTTAAATGATAGAGTTCTAGGCCAATTATACATTAGGAAAATCTGAGACTCGGAAAGGTTTGGGGAAAGTCGACTGGGAAATACGTAATGGGGTTCAAAACTGATCTCAATTATTTCACTTATACTTACACGTTTTTTTATCAATTCTAGAATATTCATCCATAACTTAGATTAGTGATCTCTTTTTAATAACTAATATAACTTATATTATGTGACATATTTTTTAAACACAAATTGTGCCAATTTTTCTTTAAATATACCAGAGCCCCATTGCCAAAATCTATCCTAACAAGATAGAGATAATAGGGCTTTTCTTCTGAGTCCGAGAATTAATAAGTACAGTGTTTTACGTGGTTACGGAGTCCCAGCTGCGACCTACATATTGACACATCCATCACAGACACATCCGTTGTCCGGCGGTGGTCGATTTAAGTTATATTCTTTTTGTCGTCTACGTTTGTCATCGACAGTGGATTGTCTTTTGGTCTCAAAGGTGTATCCCGCGGCTTTTGGAATAAACCTCCAGCTGTCTCGTTCGGACGCCGCCTGTTGCAAGGTGCTCTCTCCTATGTCAGTTAGGCTAATAGCATAAATAGTTCACTAATATACGTAGAGACGCTTTGGTCGATTGCGATGAGTTCAAATATTTCTGAAACTGAATTTTTTAAAATATATCCATTACTTTACGTTGAACTTAAATTAAAAGAAAGATGTTAACAATCACTAACACATATTTTTTAAAGTCAATGGAAATAGTTATAAGCAAGATTTTGAATTTTTATCATTTTGTATACCTTTTGTATGAATTATTAGACTAATAGTCACGTATAGTACTTCTTGGTGTATCTACTTTCAATACTAGTAATCTTAACAGCATACTTAGCACCATGATGACAGCTGTGAGTATCTAAAGAACAGTGTTGACATCGTCATGACAAGTTTCAGTACAATAAGTTAAGGAACATCTGAAGTGAAGGGCCCATTGCACCGGGCTCGTGACTATTTGGGCCAACAGGAGCCATTAAAAGAGTCTTTTATTAAGTTAAAGAAAAAAACATAATAACTTCAATATCATCGCAGGACATCGCACTATGACTTATAAGAGTCCTAATTGAAATGTACTGAAATAACACCGTTCCTTGTATAAGGTGACGCATTCATTGGATATTATTTTATGCTCATGCCTACAGATTGAATCTATTTGTTCTTTGTCAAACTATATCTTCCAGTTTCCTACGGTAGAGAGAGAGAGCGAGAGAGCGAAAGAGAGAGAGGAGAGAGTTTGTGAGTGTGTGTGTAGGGACCATCATATTCTTAAACTAATGCTAACGTACCCCCCCTCCCGTTTCTCCAATGGCCTGTTGGATTTCTTTTGTTTTTTGTTGTGCAACTGTTGGGTCTTAATATGTACATAGGTACGCGTGAAGCCCAAACGATGAGTAGGCTTATGATATGAACATATTTTTGTAACTCATGACCAGTGACATATGGATCAATAGGAAAACTGGTTATCAAATAATAAATATCTATTGATCAACTGTTTAGAAAAGACGATTTATCTTTCCATTCTACGTATAGAATTTTGACTGACATTTTTGACTTTTCCAAATACCCAATGCGTAGTTAAGAAATTAATTAAATATGCACATTTTATGCACATACTTATAAACCATTTAAAAAACGTGTTTAAACTGGCAGTTTGTGATATTCGGTATGTATAGTCATGAGGAGATGGAAACATACACGTTACGTCTCCCTCATATAAATGTAGTTTTATAAGATTTAAATGTAACGGCTACTGTTGTTTTAAAATTAATTATTTCCATTATGCACATACGTATAAACCATTTCTTTAAAAATAAAAAAGGGTAGCTTTTATAGCGATTCATTGGTCTACATGTGGAAAGGCGAGATAGAGAAACGATTACAAAAGCAGTGGACAAGGATCCTGATAATGAAGATAAGAGTCCAATAGGTGTTTCAGTTTATTCAATATCACTATTGTGGTTGTGATCTAGGTGTTAGTGTGTCAATCATGAAATGTGTAGGCACAACTGACTAGCTAGGGCCCTCTACTAGTTCTGTGAGCAAATCAAAGAAAAAACAAATAAAATAAAAAAGGAAAATGAGCAAAAAATTATAATTAATTTAGCAAACAAACAAGGCTTATATAAGGGAAAGAACCTCACAGTTACTGACATGTATGTCAATACTGCAATATTTATCTACTTTTTTATATAAAAAAAAATTAACTAGTAACCACTAATTAATAATACAAAAATGGTTTATTTTATTACTGATTCATGTGTTGTCATCATCAATGGATATTTTAAACTTGATCTGTTCATCGAGTGTGTGTGTGTGTTTCTATGATGAAGGTGGGAAGAGGTCAGCAATTGGCTGGTGGCTATGTAGGGTGAATGGTGCAATATACGTGACATTGTCGTCAGATCTCTTAACATGGACAGAAGACTCCGGAATGCTAGAAAGAAAAGACGTGTTTTTTTTTGTGATTTGTTCAAAATACTATTTTTAGATCATGACTCAAGTCTACTATTTAATTTCATCTCAAGTTACATTTGTCTAATTGTAAACAAAGTTCTATTTAGTATTGTATCATTGGCCTCCTTCAGTCGTAGGACGACTATGGTTCATCTCAGAGCACACTTCCTCATGTGGCTGTGGAGCCCTATTTTGGAGAGACACTCCCGTCCACAGATAGCGCAAGTTAGGGTCCCCTTGGCTTTTGCTTCGGTGGTAGAGGAGCTGGCCGTTTTTCGGTTTGTGCGTTTTTCTTCCTGGGCTGAGACCCATGTACTTTCACTGTCCATAGCTTTCTTTGTCATCTCTCTCCACCTGTTGCGGTCTAGAGCTATGTCTTCCCAATTGTCAGTATTGATGTTCACTGATTTGAGGTCGCGTTTTATTACATCTATGTAACGGAGATGGGGGCGACCAGTTTTTCTTGTGCCAGTCGCGAGTTGACCATAGAGGATGACTTTCGGGATGCGCTTGTCCTCCATCCGGCGAACATGTCCAAGCCAGCGCAAACGACGTATACAAAGATGTTATTCAAGTTATTTCAAATTTTACAAGTTGAAATGTAAACTACCTACTACAGTGGTTTAGTTTTCTGCCAGCAGTTTGATGCTACAAGTCAATGACCAAAAACCTCTTCCAACTGGTACCATAGAAACACACAAACACATTCCATAACAATCTAAAAATGGGAAATAACGTGTACATGCTTTGAACCAGACAGACAGACAGACAGAGTTGATATAAGCATTGCAAAAACTAGAAATTTGTAGAAATATAAAAGCAAATAAAGAGTTGCAAATATTGATATAAATTACTACAATCATACAAATAGCAAACATAAAGTATCAGTTTCAAGAGACTGGGTCACCAGGTAATTGGGCGTTGTAATTTATGAGTTGAAATAGGGGGTTACTACCCAGGAGTAGCCTTATAGAGTTCACATAGAAAAAACCCAAACAAGTTTAATATAAACAATGTGTCATGTTAAATAAACAAGTTAATGAGGCCAAGTAAAGGTCGTGTCGTTGCCTCCCCTGAGTTGTGGTGTACTTCTAAGATTGTGATTGAATAGTCCCTGTCATTGCTGGCCACGTGCGCGATTTTCGTTAAAATGTCACGCCTGTCTCCCTTTGGGCTGTGTACTTTTCAATTAAATTTTGAGGCAGGACTTAAAGGGGAAACTGAAAAGTCTTGTGTCGGTCCTAGAAGGGACAAGGTGGCCAGGGAGCGTTGAACCATGCAGGAATGTAAGTGCGGTCAATGGAATAGAGTAGGCCTAGTTGATTGGTCTAAATTTCATTGATGGAAATCGATGAGTAACTTTGTGTGATTGTTTTGCCTGTCAATCTATCTATCTATCTATCTTTCTGTCTGTCTGTCCCTATCTATCTATCTATCTATCTATCTATCTATCTATCTATCTATCTATCTATCTATCTATCTATCTATTTATCTATCTTTCTGTCTGTCTGTCTGTCCCTATCTATCTATCTATCTATCTATCTTTCTGTCTGTCTGCCTGTCCCTATCTATCTGTCTATCTATCTATCTATCTATCTATCTATCTATCTATCTATCTATCTATCTATCTATCTATCTATCTATCTATCTATCTATCTCTCTATCTAGATCTATCTATCTATCTATCTATCTATCTATCTAGATCTATCTATCTATCTATCTATCTATCTATCTATCTATCTATCTATCTATCTATCTATCTATCTGTCTGTCTCTGTCTTTCTATCTATCTATCTATCTATCTATCTATCTATCTATCTATCTATCTATCTATCTATCTATCTATCTATCTATCTATCTATCTATCTATTTGTCTGTTTGTCTGTCTGTCTCTGTCTATCTATCTATCTATCTATCTATCTATCTATCTATCTATCTATCTATCTATCTATCTATCTATATATATATATATATATATCTATATATCTATATATATCTTTCTATCTATTTGTCTGTTTGTCTGTCTGTCTGTGTCTATCTATCTATCTATCTATCTATCTATCTATCTATCTATCTATTTGTCTGTTTGTCTGTCTGTTTGTGTCTATTTCTCTATCTCTTATGTTACATGTGTATACGTCGTTAGTGTGCGTCTCATGTTTCCTCTGGTATCTCCCTCAGTTTATCTTCCACTCAATTGACATGCACTCCGCCTCTACGTAGCAAACGGTTCCGGAGAGATAAAGGGAGAGATAGAGAGAAAGAGAGATAAAGGGAGAGAGAGAGAGATAAAGAGAGAGAAAGAGAGAGAGAGAGAGAGATAAAGGGAGAGAGAGAGAGAGAGAGAAAGAGAGAGAGAGAGAGAACAAGAATGATGGCATTTTAAAGTTTAAGCTCTCCATGTCTAGCTTCCTTTTGTTTTTCAGCCCACCTTGTTTCTCCCTTCACCCTTTAAAAGGGATTTGCTTTATGGGGATGTGCCTCCACTACCGGCGCCACCATACGCCACTCTTCCCTCTGCGCCTTCCCGGGAACTTATCGACCAGAGTCGTTGAGGGGGACGTTAAATTTGTTTGTGGACGGATATTTTTTTGCTTTTAACAAATTCAACTGTAGACCTTTAAAGTCTGCTTCATGTACACTAGGGAAACAGGAGCCAAGGAGAGACTTTTGGCCTCGTTTGGACGGCCAGTTTCTTGGTTCCTTTCAGTATGTTTGACATTTAAAATGTCTCAAAATATCTGAAGTTTCAAACATCTTCTGTGCTGATCATATGATAATCACAAGAGTGATCACTAAGAAGTTTTTTAGTCTAACTTGGAAACAAATTCTGTTTTGAAAGTCTAGGTTATTTTTTATTTTTTACTGATGCCTTCAGCTTTTGTATTTTCTTGTCGATAAATATTAATTCATTATAACAACATACACAAAATATATATTTACTTGTTTATTATAAATGATACATATACTATATAAGAAAACAATGAACATTATGGAAAAACAATGGACCTAGAACATGTCAAATTAAATTTGCATTTTTTGCTCAATGGAGACTAAAGTTTAAAGATTCAGTGTATAAGCATTGTAAGACCAAAAGTAGCTGAAACACTATGGCATCAACATATTGAAGGTCATTCTATATATATATATATATATATATATATTAAACACAACGGAACCCTATAAGCTAGTTTCACAATCACGTTATTGTTCTCTGCGGACCTACATGGAAAGTAGACCGTCACATTCGTATTTCTCATATCTGAGTCCTAATAAACTAAAACTACTTTTTGACACATTTCGAATTTCCCTTCGTCAATATGGTGTTCTATGCGTGTAGTAGATGAACTCAGAATCATCTGCTAGAATGCACATTTGTTTTTTATTAAAATTTATAATTATACACAGCGGTAAAAACTATTAAATAACTGATACTTTCTTAAGCACTAGGTCTCACTAGGATCTTACACAGTACTATCTCAGTGGCACCAATTAATGAATTTTTAAATCTCTCTATATATAATTCTCTTCATGGCTCAAGAGTTTGGATATCAAGTAATGGAAAGATCACTCTTTTATTTCTGCAAGTCGGGCGGACTAGAGTTACCCCACGTAATTTTAGAGGCAAAAAAAAAGGGGGGGGGGGAGAACAAGTAGTTTTCACCCGTCACTAAATAGCAGGGCCGAACTTAACCATTGTGACCAAGAAGTCATGAAAAGAGAACAAGTAATCTGTATTCACCCGTCACTAAATAGCAGGGCCGAACTTAACCATTGTGACCAAGAAGTCATGGAAAGAGAACAAGTAATCTGTGTTCACCCGTCACTAAATAGCAGGGCCGAACTTAACCATTGTGACCAAGAAGTCATGAAAAGAGAACAAGTAATCTGTATTCACCCGTCACTAAATAGCAGGGCCGAACTTAACCATTGTGACCAAAAAGTCATGAAAAGAGAACAAGTAATCTGTATTCACCCGTCACTAAATAGCAGGGCCGAACTTAACCATTGTGACCAAAAAGTCATGGAAAGAGAACAAGTAATCTGTATTCACCCGTCACTAAATAGCAGGGCCGAACTTAACCATTGTGACCAAGAAGTCATGGAAAGAGAACAAGTACTCTGTATTCACCCGTCACTAAATAGCAGGGCCGAACTTAACCATTGTGACCAAGAAGTCATGGAAAGAGAACAAGTAATCTGTATTCACCCGTCACTAAATAGCAGGGCCGAACTTAACCATTGTGACCAAGAAGTCATGAAAAGAGAACAAGTAATCTGTATTCACCCGTCACTAAATAGCAGGGCCGAACTTAACCATTGTGACCAAGAAGTCATGGAAAGAGAACAAGTAATCTGTATTCACCCGTCACTAAATAGCAGGGCCGAACTTAACCATTGTGACCAAGAAGTCATGGAAAGAGAACAAGTAATCTGTATTCACCCGTCACTAAATAGCAGGGCCGAACTTAACCATTGTGACCAAGAAGTCATGGAAAGAGAACAAGTAATCTGTATTCACCCGTCACTAAATAGCAGGGCCGAACTTAACCATTGTGACCAAGAAGTCATGGAAAGAGAACAAGTAATCTGTATTCACCCGTCACTAAATAGCAGGGCCAAACTTAACCATTGTGACCAAGAAGTCATGGAAAGAGAACAAGTAATCTGTATTCACCCGTCACTAAATAGCAGGGCCGAACTTAACCATTGTGACCAAGAAGTCATGGAAAGAGAACAAGTAATCTGTATTCACCCGTCACTAAATAGTAGGGCCGAACTTAATCATTGTGGGGCCCAATGTGAAACGGATTTCGCGGGGCCCAGTTTGGGTAGGGATAGGTACGGATAACAAGTGAAAATTAAAACTCTGTAATAGAAAATGTATTCTTCTTTGCATTTTTATTCATTCTTTACTACGCACAGAATTACTACACGAGCCCTGCGTGTAGCGAAGTCATACAGTATATCATAATAATTCTGTTTCCTACATAGATCACGCTCAATAGCAAGAATTACCAAAATGTTTCAATCTATCTTTGAGTATTGTTGACCTCAAGTAATTTTTCATTAGTTTGAGGCGCGAGAAGTAGATTCCACAATATCGACTAATGCATAATGCCGTTTTTTTTAATCGCGCGTAGGATAGGCGTTTTCCATATTGAATGACACGCCAAAATGACAATTTTTGTCTTTTTATTTCAGGAGATTTGTATAAGTTTTCAAAAGATCTTAATACTTTCCGGATATTTTTAAGCCTTTTTCGTATATTTTGCTATTTCAGGAGATTAGCAGGAGCTCCTGGTAAATCAGGAGGCCGCGGGAAATCTGTTATAAGTTATGTTACATGTTTGTAAAAATGAAAAATGTTTTACATGTTTCGGATGTTCCTCAGAGTTGAAGATAGTTTATTTCCTAGTCCAAACCTCCCGCAGGACGACGGGGGATGGGAGCGGGCAGGGTTTGAACCCTCGACCGTCGATAAATCCGAACGACAGTCCAGCTTGCAAACCGCACGACCAGGCAGCCAGCCAAGTCATGGTATGGTTAGTTGTGTATTGTTAGTTTATATGTGTATTTATGTTTATGTATGTTGTGTGTGTGTTTGTTTGTTTTCATATAGTCTCCCTTGTTCTACTGTTCAGTATGTTCACGTGTTCACGGTTTACTCTTAAGTGTGTCAGTAGTGTGTAGTCACTGTGTGTTAGTCTCTGCTGGTTGGTCTCTCCTTGTTTCACGTTAATAAAAAAATGGAGTGTAACTTTTAAACATCAGTATTGTTAATGTGTATTGTGATAATATAACAAGTTATAAAATGGTTTCAATTAATAATTTATACACCTAGAGCGCGGGTCCTATAAAAGTGAGGACTTGGTTATTTCATGCTTGTGGTTGAAAGAAGTGGACATCCAAAACAGTCGATTATAAAGGCAAGGTTATTTCTTATAACGGTTATTAGAAATATATTTTGTTGCAGGTGAAGATTTTCATATCAGGGCTGAAAAGCTATAAATAGCGAGCTATTTGGTGTATCCGGTGTATAAAACAAAGGTACGTGTTTTGAAATGAAAATAGAACTATATGTGCACTTTTGATCACTGCAGACTCAAATTCTTTCCTTTTTTACGTTTGTGGCACATATTAATTGAAACAGAAAACTGAGAAAGTAGCAGAGTTTATTGAAACACCGGCCACTAACAAGCGGTAATAGAGAGATTTGATAGACGCCTTCAGATCTTGTTAACATAATAGAGAGATTTGATAGACGCCTTCAGATCTTGTTAACATAATAGAGAGATTTGATAGACGCCTTCAGATCTTGTTAACATAATAGAGAGATTTGATTGACGCCTTCAGATCCTGTTAACATAATAGAGAGATTTGATAGACGCCTTCAGATCTTGTTAACATAATAGAGAGATTTGATAGACGCCTTCAGATCTTGTTAACATAATAGAGAGATTTGATAGACGCCTTCAGATCTTGTTAACATAATAGAGAGATTTGATAGACGCCTTCAGATCTTGTTAACATAATAGAGAGATTTGATAGACGCCTTCAGATCTTGTTAACATAATAGAGAGATTTGATAGACGCCTTCAGATCTTGTTAACATTAGGAAGTACGAGGTCCATAATATCACTGAGACTTTACAAAGGGCTATGAAGTTTGTCTACTTTACATATATAGAAGCAGTTGTTGTGTGCCCTGATCTATATAACTTACTCGACAACACAACAGAAAAAAAATGAAGACTTTGTGACCTATGTAGCTTGGTTGCATAACAAACACAAAAACAAAACACAAAAACATTCATTTCCCCCCCCCCCCAATTTTGTTTTCTTCTTTTAAAGACACACTACTAGGAAGGAAAACAAACTCTTGATCTACAGTCAGCTTTGTCAATGTCTAGATTAAATAAACGGAAAGGTGAACACATTCCAACGCGACTTAGCGAGAAGTTGATTAGTGTGGACACTTAGAAGTACGTGGAATATACAAAATGTGATTAGATATAAGGATGGCGCTACTTTGAGCTACTGCGTTTTATAACAATACATCTAGCTTTTCTTTCACAGAACGAACATGAAAATAATCTGAACTGGAAATACAAAACTAGGCCGATTTTTACCATAGTAAATAAAAAATAAAGAAAGGAAAAAAAAAGCGATTGAAATTAACAGTAAAAACGAGTTTGGTCCACATATATAACATTTCAGAAAGTTGAGACTGAAATAGAAAATGAAAAAATAAAAACTGAAACTTAAATTATATAATTAGAACAAAAAACATAAGAATATAAAGTGAAGTTACAAAACAAAACATAAATATAGTTTACAAAAGTATAAAAAGAAAAAAACTAATTCAAAATTGTCTTTCTGATATAACAGTATTGTTTTTCCGCTCTAGGCCACTAAAATAGTTTTAAATATTTTTTGTCCACATATTTTTGTTTTTGTGTTAACTTCCTTTCTATGACTACATACAAATAATTCTGATGCTTTCAAATACCATCATTGTTTTAATCAAGTGTTCAAACTCTAGGATAGAGGTTATAAATTCTGTTTCAACTTCTATATACATTCAAGTATTAAAATTGAATTGTGCGAAAAAAGCTAAAAAATATAGAAAAAAATTTATTCGCGATTAGGGACTTGAACCCCTGACCCTCTTATTTAAAGTCTCATGCTCTACCAAATGAGCTAAACTAGTATTATTAATATTAGAGGAATTATACACAAAAACTAATAATAAGGATTGTCTTCGAGTCCGAAGATTAAAGAGGAATGCAGTATTTTCCTTGGCTACGCAGCCCCAACGGTGACCTACATATTTTGCCACATCCGGGGCAAGCATAACCCTTGTCTTCCGGTGGTCGATTAAGATTTTCTTTTCCCCGTCGGCATCTGTCCTCGGCAGCGGATTTTCTTTTGGTCCCAAATGTGTATACCTCGGCCTTTGTGAGTGACCTCCAGCAGTCTCGTTCTGAAGCCGCATGTAACCAGGTGCTCTCTTCTGTGTCAGCCAAGGCAAGTAGGCGCTTAAGCTGGTCTTTGAAGCGTTTCCGAGGGGCACCTCTGTTATGTCGACCACCTTTTAGCTCACCAAAAAAAAAACCAACTGTTTTTGGCCTACACAAAAAGTAAAGTAAAAAAAAACAAGTAAAATCTTGTACTTTTCAATAGTTCTTCAAAAACAAAGTTTAGTTCTAGATTACCATGCCTCATGTCTACTTTGGCTATATGTTGGAATTATTGTTTTAGATCTATACACCATGCCCATTTAGATTTAAACGCTTATTATAAATAACAGCCGTTGCCTTGACCAGAATATAGTCGTAATAAAAGAGTACGTCTGATGTCAAAAACTTCATGTCTAAGGTCTTAATTATTTTCATTAAAATTAGGCCTTTAAGCGAATACAAGGAGGTACATAAACATTGTGCGCACAGTTTCTCGGTTGACTTCAAGGATTTGATCAGTGTTTACGTTTCATTGAATGGTTGGTACTATACCAATGTCACCTTGATCTGTTTAAGTCTCTGTAATTTCTTTACATCGGAATATAGTCTATATTGTATTCTGTTGTTTTCTGTATTTTGTTTCTTGCAGGCTATTTGAAAAGTTTCTACTTAATATATACATTATTTGGATAATAAAGATTATTAGTAGTATTATATGAATATCTTGTATATGTATTATGTATATATGCCTAAGCCATTGATCGTCATTAATTTCTCCACATGAGCATGCTACAAGATTACATTTTACCATTTACCACATATTATGCACTTTGAAAAAGTAAGCACTTTTCACGTTCGAAATGACCAGTAGTAGAATCGATGTTTTCTTTCTTAATTTTTAATTAAAATACAGTCAGAATATAGTCAGAGTCAGAATACAGTCAGAATACACCTAATACTTGTGAACACAACAGAATACAGTCAGAATACAACTAATACTTGTGAACACAACAGAATACAGTCAGAATACACCTAATACTTGTGAACACAACAGAATACAGTCAGAATACAACTAATACTTGTGAACACAACAGAATACAGTCAGAATACAACTAATACTTGTGAACACAACAGAATACTTTCAACTGATACTCCTACAATAAGCGGAAGAGCTGTGTCAGTGGCGTTGCTAGAAATTCGCCATTATTTTGAGGCCCCGGGGCCTTGAATTCTTTATGGGCCCCAGCATTTTGACATTTGACATCGTGTCATGAGATAATGGCGTACAATTTAATATTATATATAAAAAAATATTCGAACTTTCATTTGAAGTCCCATCAAGTGGGATCCGGGGGGATTTTCAAATCTCCCCCCCCCCCATTCAACATAGCTATTCCACTGAGCTGCATGGTTGTGTGCAATTGGGTGTACTCAGGTTTTACAGTGTCATCATTATCATCATCACTCCTTAGAGTTCCTCATGGAACATAGGGCCTCGACAAAAACACGCCACTCTCCACGGTCTCTTGCTAGATTTTTGATGGTGTCCCAGCTCTTCCCGGTCTTCTCTGCTTCTTCAAGTACACTGCGTCGCCATGTTCTTTTTGGTCTTCCTCTGCGTCTTGTTCCCTGGGGGTTCCACTCTAAGGCCTGCCTAGCTCTGTTGCTGGTATCTTTTCTAAGAATTAGACCTTAGAAAAGGTTTTACAGTGTAAAAGGGAATAACTTCATCTAGATCTAAAACTGAGACGCCGAAGTCGAAGGGTTAATGTTAGACTACTGATTTTGTATAAGGAGGTCATGATGTTAAGGATACTAGAATTCAAGGGCCAAAAATACGTAACGTAACACTAGTAACAGCTAGTTCTTAATAGATTGCTCGCTACCGTGAGAGGCATTGATCAAGTTTTGGGAATAATAGCAGGCGTTTCTCACATTTCTAATGGTCAGCAAGTGATGTGACAACATGGTCAATGCTCTTTATGGTCAAAATTCTTTGCAAATTAATCTTTAGTTGTTATCATCATATAATAATCAAGTTTTAAGATATTTATCAGTTCGTTTTAGGCATATCTTATCTTTCAATGTCAAACACTTTTGAAGTTGTTGGCCTTTAATTGAACTTGGCAAAAGCACTTCCCTTGAGACGTAAGTTTTATGAAAAACATAAAAAAAAACACTTCCAACTCAAGTGAGACAAACTATGACCTATTTTAAATCTAGAAATATTTCAAATATATATTTAGAGCTAATGGTATTTGCTGGGCAGAATGATAGAGTACTAGTTTTGAGTGTAAAGGACACTGAAAGTGAACAGGAGTAATAAGTGGGGTAGTCTTCAATGAGAGAATACATACATGTCATAGTTTTGAATTGTATATATGATCTAGATCTACTCGAAATAACACACTATCGTCTTCAACATCAACATCTACAACATCAACATCTACAACATCAACATCTACAACATCAACATCTACAACATCAACATCTACAACATCAACATCTACAACATCAACATCTACAACATCAACATCTACAACATCAACATCTACAACATCAACATCTACAACATCAACATCTACAACATCAACATCTACAACATCAACATCTACAACATCAACATCTACAACATCAACATCTACAACATCAACATCTACAACATCAACATCTACAACATCAACATCTACAACATCAACATCTACAACATCAACATCTACAACATCAACATCTACAACATCAACATCTACAACATCAACATCTACAACATCAACATCTACAACATCAACATCTACAACATCAACATCTACAACATCAACATCTACAACATCAACATCTAAAAATAAATAATCCTTCCCATCATCACTTACACCAATAACATCAACATCTACAACATTAACTACAGAAGCAGCAAAAGCTGCAACATTAATAAGGTCAACGTCATCAACAACAGCAGCAAATAAAACAGCAGAAGACCTTTATCTCAACAACAGCATTGACAGCAGAAACAGCACAATAACAAGAAAATTAAAGGATTGGCTCAGGCCTTTTCAACCTCACTAGGATTCCCTTCGATGGTACCCCATGCCCAGAGGCGTAGTGAGGAAGAGGAAGGGGGGCACGATGCCCCGGGCGCCACCCTGAGGGGGGCTCCATACGCAGCCTATATTTCTATGTGATGTGCATGGAAAATGGGACGGGGCGTAAATAATGTACCTTGCCCCGGGCTCACTACGCTTCTGCCTCTGCCAATACCTTTAACTAGATCAAGCAGAAATTTGCGAAGGATCGCAAGACAACGAAATTATGAACAGGGCTAGGTCTGTTGAGTTTGGATTGGTCAGTGGTGTACTGAAATATTATAGAACGAATCGCAACCTATGACTAATTAGTTCTTCTGTGTCCATTCAACCTGGCTATTCCCCTGTTCCCCTTTCTGATTCAGGTCGGAGACGTCTACTTATAGACAAAAGTACATTCATTAGTTTGTTGCTAAATATAACTTCAGTACTTGAAATAGGTTGAGGTTCCCTTAGGTTGGTGCAATAGCAAAAGGTTAATAGATCAAAACTCATTTATATAAAGCGCAATATGTAGACGAAATGTCGCGTTTTTTTTAGAGCCTACAGTCCAGATCTTAAGTTTGTATCTTATTTTAGTAGTGGTACTCTTCATTTCATTTGTAATAGTGACTTAAATTTAATAGTGACGTCATTGACGTGCAGACGGTCCAGTAGTTGTTACATTGACATCAACTCATTAGTACCTGACTCACCAGCTGTATTGATCCCATAATTCTTAAGGCAGATACAAAAAAATAAACACACTCACACACACTTTACAAACAAATCTTTGTAACTTTCTGCTATTTGTCATAAAACACATTAATTGTTTTTTTCCAATTAGAGTATCTTATGAAATACAGACGTAACATTAAAAAAAGAGAGATGATGATTACATCATACAAGTGTTCCTAGGTAAATCTAGTTATGCATGTTAATCAATAATTTACATTCTGCAAAGTAATTGGTTTCTGGGCTGACTCGGGCAACCAATTCAATGTTCTTATAGCACTAGGGAAAAGGAGCACTTGTACAAATTTGTCCTAGCACATCGAACAAGGAATGTGCTACTATATTTCATGGGCGTAGCCCATAGATTTGTGTGTGTATTACTAACCCTAACCCTAACCCTAACCCCTAACCCTGTGTGTGCGTGTGTACATATTTAATCTTTATTACATTCTGACTCTTGATTCTTTCGGAAGACGTTTATTGTAGGTTCTTGATCGAGTTCAGGGAAAAATTTTAGACTGCCCGTACTTGTTAGTAATAGGGTCTGGGAGATCGCTGCGTGCTATGTCACAACCTTACTAAGGGGTCGACTCCCAGTTCTGCATAGGATTTTCTAGATTGAGACCCGATCTCTATAACTGACTCCTAAAATTCGTCTAAGCTATATTTGTTGAGCCACATTTAGTCTTTTTCAATTTCGGCAGATTACTATTCACTGCACTTTATTAATGAAGCCCCGCCACTGGTGGAAATGTGTAACCTCTCTTGGCTACGCTCTTGGAATTAATTGACTGTAGTTTGTTTTAGATTTTATATCGAAAACGTTAATTTTGTCGTCAAAATCATCTATTTGTGGTTTTTAAACTTAAAAATCTCTGGATTTTATTTTTTAAAAATTAGAATTTAAATTTAGAATAATATTAAAAAGAGAGGTTTTCAACCTAAACACTTTCTGTCGGGGGATTTTAAACTCAAAATTATCTGGAGGGGTTTTAAACTTTTAAAAAAGCCCTCTGAATGAGGGGGGTTTAAACTCAAAACCCCTTTGGATTGGCTACGCTCATTTTTGAGTGTGTAATTTCCTTTTTTTTTATAGTGAAGAGGTATTTTTTTAGCTTCAAACCCCGCTGAAGGGGGTGTGTGAAAACTTAAACCCCCATTTGGCTACACTCATAGCATTTTGAGTGTGTAATTTGCTTTTTATTTTATTTAAGAGGTATTTTTTGGCTTCCAACCCAGCTGAAGGGGAGTTTAAACTCAAAACCCCCATTGGCTACACTCATAGACTTTTTAGTGTGTAATTTGCTTTTTTATATTGAAGATATATTTTTTAGCATCAAATCCTTCTGAAGTGGGGTTTACACTGAAAACCCCTTTGGTTACGCTCATAGAATTTTGTGTGTCATTTGTTGTTGTTTTTTTATATTGAAGAAGTATTTTTTAGCTTTAAACCACGTTTAAGGGGGGGTTTATACTCAAAACCCTCTTTGGCTTCTCTCATAGCATTATGAGTGCGTAATTTAATTTTTTTTTTATATTGAAGAGGTATTTCTTAACTGTAAACCTCGCTAGAGGTGGGTTTCAAACACAAAACCCCTCATGGATACGCTCATAGAATCTGTTGACTGATGAATGGATAGTCTTATAGTGAAGAGGGGGTTTTATCGTTTATTTCGGAGGGGGGGGGGTTAAAATCAAAATCTTCCTTAGCTATGCTCTTGCAAATGGGTATTGTCGTTTGCATTTTTTTGGTTATGTTTTATAGAAGGGAGTGATTTAACTGCAAAAATCCTGGTAGGGGGTTTTAAACTCAAAACCCCTTTGGCTGCGCTGTGGCAAGTTATGGTTTAGTATCAAAATCTCACCTAAAATAAACTAAATCAAACAAAAAATATGTCACTAAATTCCCCCCCCCCCCATAGCAACGCCCATGCTATTTTTGTGTCTTTTTGTGTATTTTATTAGATTTTGTTTTGTATATGAAGATTATTGTTAAGTGTTATTTACATAATTAGTTACTACTTTACTTGTAAGTCTTCCAGCCTGAAGGCTTTCTAAATTTAATGATTTTATTAAAGTTGTTACTCTAGTCAAATGTGAATATTCGTTTGTTATGAATCTCACTGCTCTATTTTGTGTCTGTTCCAGTTTCTTAATGTTTTCTTGAGTTGAGGGGTCCCAAACAGAGGTTGCATATTCTATTATTGGCCTAACCAAGGTAAATTTTTTTTTAGATTTATGTTCTCATTTGATTTGTAGAAATTTCTTCTAATAAATCCTAATGCTTTGTTTGACTTTTTAATAAGTTTATCAATATGGGGATTCCGTTACAGTTTTTCATTTATAATGACACCTAGGTATTTTGTGTTTTTAGTCTGTGTTACTGGTTTGCTATGAATAAGATAAGTGGAATTAATTTGTTTTAGTTTTTTGTTACTCTTAACAACTGACATTTTTCAGGGTGGAAAGACATGCTCCAATTTGATTACATTTTTCGAAATTCATCTAATTCGCTTTGTAAAATATCTGTGTCTTGTGTTGTTTTTGTTGCTCTATATGTTAAACAGTTCTTGGTGCTCTACCCTGGTTAAGAGATGTCCGAAAAAAAGTGTTTTGGACACTGGTGCTAGCTCATTGTTTAGTTCTTTGAGTAATCTAGCTGGAATACCATCAGATCCTGACGCTCAATTCGGTTTAATGTTCGAAATAGTTTTCGAATCTTGTTTATTTGTACTTCTATATCTCCAATGTTGTCGACTTGGTTCAAATGAAGTAATATGTCTGAGAATGCTCAATCAAAGGATTTATTTAGGATGTTAGCTTTAGTTTCATTATCATTATGTTTTAAGTTATCTTCTTCTTTTAATGGTGCTACTCCTGTTGTTTCCATTTTCTTAGACTTAATATACGACCATAGATCCTTTGACATTACATTGTTTATGTATTTATTCTGCAGCTGTCTGCTTACTTTTTGGGTTAGGTGTTTTAATTTTAATATACTTTTTATAAACTCTTTCTCTCTTTTTATATTCGTTACTGCTTTTATCTGACTATGTATTAATATTATAGGAAAGTAAAGTTTACACTTTCAGACCTTGCGATCCAGGGGGTAAATAATGTAAAGGTCATCTGTTTCTATGGTTACCATGGTAGTCATGTGGCTAGCACAATGACCAACAAGCTTTACTTTCCCCAACTAATGTCAGGTGCCCATTAGAAATGTGTGGACTCAGAGGCATCCTAAAGATCCCAAAGTAAAAATCCTAGTCTTCACCAGGATTCGAACCCGGGGCCTATTGTTAGGAAGCCAAGCGCTTAACACCCAGCCACCGCGCCTCCAGCAGTATTAAAGTATTATTTAGAAACGGTTTCCATGTATCGCTAGACAAAAACAAAAAACAAAACCTTTCGTTAGGTTACCTTTAATGTTGGACTTTGTTCTTGCTAACGTCCTAAAGAACCAGAACAAAGTTCTCTAGAAATAACAAAAAAGAAAAAAAAAGGGGAAGATAATTCTAAAAAGGACACTGGCACTATGAAGTGGGTAATCTCATAGACCAGCGGAGACAAGAAAGTAAAACAAATGGAAACATAATATTGACACAAGTGGAGAAAGAATTAATTGGTAGTTTCGGTCAATAGCGTCCAAGTCATCACTTTGTGCTGACCAGTAGTCGGAAGAAGAAAAAGTCACAAGCACTATATTGTGTTACTCTAAAAGAATCTGTGCAAATTGGAATCAATTCTTTGGTATGGCATTGTAATTATACATTCCTACCTAATGTGAACAAATGATGATGATTCATGCTTTGCTAAGTACAAGGCAAAAACGTAGTACATTCTTACATACTGAAGCTCTAGTCTAACTTTTTATCTTTCGTACCATCTTACAGTGAATGTGTCAAAGGGAAATAATAAAGAATACGGAGAAAGAAATGGCCATGTTTGTTTTTGTTGGTGTATAGATAGTTTTGGAATAACCTTTTCTCAACTTAGTCAAATTTGAGCTGAAATATTATTGGATATACGCATTTATATCTACATGTCAATTATCTTCTATTTTTAAAATAGTAGGTGTTTTTAGTAAACAAATCTATGTTTTCAGGATTCAGTGACTTGTGTCTAATTTGGTTGTGAACATTAGTGAATGTATTAAATATAGAACATAAGGCAGTGTTGGGAAGCGTTATGCATACCCCTAGGGGCACGCGAAGAGTTTTATGAGGGCAGCGTTGTACCTTAATAAGGATGCAGATTTTTGTTAATACCCATTCATTATTTTCAGTTGATACTTTACATTGTTGTTAAACATGAAGTCGAAAAATCTCTTCTCAGTTTAAATTAACAACCGGGGAACCAAATAGTGATGATTTGTTCCAACTCCATGTTATTTAGAATAGAACTTACATTTATTTTATCAACAATTTAATTTTTCATTTATTTTATTTTTTGATGTAGGCCTACTACAAAAGAAAATAATTAATCCTTGTTATAAAAATGGGAGCGAGGTGTATAAAAATTCCAGGGGTACAAATAGGTCAACAGTTTGGGAAACACTGACATAGAGAATAGGTCTGGATAAAAACACCTGAAATGCGTGCTTTTATACCTGTCATTAGGTGCACAGACACAGGTACGCTTTTTAACAATGTCACCTTATTTTAAAGTCATTTTGGCTCTTCGATCCCTCGCGTTCTTCTTTAGTACACGGTCTTTGTAATGCACGTCAAGCAGCTTCTCGGCTTCATGGATCAAACTGAATTCCAAGTCAAACACGAGACTACTACTAACTGTATTACTGTGATTAGTATAAGTCAGTGATGTTCAACCTTATTCGGCCTGCGGGCCATTTTAAATTTCGGCAATCGTGTCGCAGGTCACATAAAGAAAAGGAAATTAATAGACCATTTGAAAAAATATATATTTGGGGGATTTTTTTTTCTTTTTAGAGGGGATTTTTCTTCGACGTTACGGCGGGCTGGATAGAACCACGTTGCGGGCCGGTTGTGGCCCGCGGGCCGTAGTTTGGGCAACACTGGTCTAAGTTATTATATTGAATAAGTTATATAAGTTATTATATAAGTTGAATATAAGAATGAAAGATTAGAAACTCTGCATATAAAATATTCTTCTCTGTGTCTGGGTGGTCCTTTGATCTACAACATCTTACTCACTAACACCGGCCTGTATGTTATTCTTTCTCCTTCTCCACGCCAAACAATTGTTCCTCTCCTGTTGGTCTCTGTTAGTTTAACCCACATGTTGTTAGAGCCCGTTTGTCTCTCCAGTCGCCCCCCCCCCCCCCAGTAACCTCTTTTTTTTTGTCCTATTTTTTTTCTTAACTGGACATGCAACTGGCACAGAAAGTGCCCAAGAAATAAGTACTTCAGAGTGGATGCACTTTTAAAACTAACAAATCAACATTTGAGCACACAAAAAATTCTTCACACAAGTCTACTATTTATCTCACCTGAGGCTAACAAAGATCCTAGCGTTAATCGAGACCTAACTGCTCTTTTATCCAATATAATTCAATGCTACAGGACCTAATAATATTCTGGCGGGGAAAAAGCGATTCAATGTACAGCCAACGAATCTTCCTTCTTCCAACAAACAAATAAATCTTTAATTTTTGTGGTCGTTTTAGTGAAGAGAATGATAAATATTCTAATGATAAATATTCTAATGATAAATATTCTAATGATAAATATTCTAATGATAAATATTCTAATGATAAATATTCTAATGATAAATATTCTAATGATAAATATTCTAATGATAAATATTGTAATGATAAATATTCTAATGATAAATATTCTAATAATAAATATTCTAATGATAAATATTCTAATGATAAATATTCTAATGATAAATATTCTAATGATAAATATTCTAATGATAAATATTCTAATGATAAATATTCTAATGATAAATATTCTAATGATAAATATTCTAATGATAAATATTCTAATGATAAATATTCTAATGATAAATATTCTAATGATAAATATTATAATGATAAATATTATAATGATAAATATTATAATGATAAATATTATAATGATGTTTACAGTTCGCTTCCTTAAAATAGCACAAGATTTATTTCTAAACCAAACAAAAACACTTGAACTAAAAAAAGATGGTAGATCTGGTCAATGTTCTTTCAAATTCACTTACTCACTCTCTCACTCACTCCGCAGATGTATTTACATTACCACTAAATGTGTTTCTCTTGATTTCCTTTTATAAAATAAATCTCCCTGGGAAAAAAACATTCAAACATTTTCCAAGTCCGTGATGTTTAAAGTGAATCCTTCAACTGTCACTGTCTGTATCAAGGTGATCCTTCTCGATACCGTCTTGTGAATGCCTGGTCAAGTGGTATGCGCTACTGCCGTCACCATGTTCCCGGTTTCGAAACCTTCCCATGACATCCCCTGCTCTCCTCCAGGAGGTTCGGAGCTCATCAGATCATGTGGCAGGACACATCCAGCTCATCAGATCATGTGACAGAACACATCCAGCTCATCAGATCATGTGGCAGGACACATTCAGCTCATCAACTCATGTAGCAGGACGCATCCAGCTCATTTACTGGCCTTCAAAAACCTTCAACAAACTAAATAAATTTCTGTTTGTTTTCAAAGCGAGGTAAAGAAATAATTATTAAAACAATTTCAATATATAAGGCATTTTTTTTCAAAAACAAATAAATCTTGTATATTAGTTCTACATTGATAATAAACCTATACCCTCTTGCCATGATGTACTACAGCCGTGACCTATGGAATAATGACAGAAACGTAGTTGCTTTACGTTTGGATTAGTAAATTTGTTTGAAATTGTTTTGTAAAAGTTGAACCCCACACTTTTTTTTTTTACTACATTAGAATTATAATCAAGTAATTAAGTACCTATCAGAAGTTGAATCCATACTTAAGCTATTGGCTTACGTGAAATAATAATAACAAATCGCGCACCACACAAACTACACAATTTACAAACTTTTATGAATATATCAGTTTCATAGAGCTAAATTCTCACTAGCTCATCTACACACACACGCACGCGCAAGCACGCATACGCTTACTAGATTTTTGGAGTGGGGGGGCGATTTTTTTTCCAAACCATATCCCTAAAGTCCAGTAAACCCTATCCCTAAAGTCCAGTAAACCCTATCCCTAAAGTCCAGTAAATCCTAACCCTAAAGTCCAGTAAATCCTAACCCTAAAGTCCAGTAAACCCTAACCCTATGCATAAACGTAAGTGTAGCATATATATATATATGAGAAATAAAAAAAGCAATGTTTCTCAACTTTCTGCGAAGAAAAAGACCCAGTCATGTTGTGCCCTTTCTCTTGATAGTTTGGAGGTCTGGGGCAGCGCTGTAAGGCTCCTTAGTGGGATTCTTTTTTTCGCATTCTTCACTGTAGAAACGCAATCTCCTGACATCTACAGTTCATTATTTATCAGTGGGAATCGGGGCGAAGCCCCGACGCCAAAGGCGTTTTCTTGCATTTTTCACTGCAGAAACGCATTCTCCTGACATCTATAGCTCATTATTCATCCTATTAAAAAATGACCTTTTCAATAATGTTTTACTTGAAAAAATATTCTAATATGACTTAGAAAGGCCCTTACTACATTGCAAATAAAACAATTTGAAGATACTCCACATATTTAGATTTAGGCTTGGAAGATCGCCGACAAAAACAAAATTAGAATAATATTATTTTTTGTTTAAGTTCATTTGTAAGTGATACATTTTGTTCAATAAGCCTGTTTGTAACTTTGTTTTGTTACAGAACTATAATTCAAAGCTCTAACAAAAAATTTCGGAAGTGGGAGGAGAAATGAAGTGGACCAATTAGACTCTTTTCTAAATTTGTTGGCATTTTTAGGATTGAGAAATAAATTATGAGCTATACTCCCAAATTTATTTAACTAGAAAAATAGCAGATTGAGTAAAGGTTGGAAAAATGTGCCTAGGAAAAGAATATTTGGATTCAGAACTCATCTCAATCGTTACTCTTATGCTGAAAAATTTCGTATGAATTCTAAATTTTCCAAAACAAAGTCTTTCTTTAAAAAGTTATGATAAATGTATGTGAAATTACATAAACTCTGTCGCTATATTTGACTATTCTGTTTTAAAACATCAAGTTTTCGTCTGGAAAGAGGAGGGAGGTAGAATGAAAACGATTAATCCTCGCTCCTTTTATAATTTCTGTTAATGATTGCGTTTGGCATTAAAGAATAGGGGTTGTGCGACTCGATATAAGAATTTAATTTACAGCACATATAAATATATTAGTGACAGATTTTTCTTATGATTTTGTAATTTCTTAACTATAATTCAAAAAGAAAAAGTATTGGTTTGTCCGATGGGGGGAAGGCGATTGCATGTATCGCCCCTCCCACCTGGTTCAACCCTTTTTCATTTCGTATTTACTACTGAGAAAGTTTGAGATTAGAGTGTGTGTGCGACATAATATACAAATAGGTTCACATGTCAATACGTAGCTTATATTATATAGATATTCAACTAATTTTGCTCACAAACTATGATTTTCCCATAAAAGTAGGACCGCCCCCCCCCCCCAACTCAAAGGGTTTAGGTGGGAATGGCAGTAGATGTATTCGCCCCCCCCCCCCCCCACCCAATCGGAAAAAAACATACATAACAACTACATAATATAAAGATCGGTTAAAACACTAATAACACGTTTTAATCATATTGATATTTAATTGATTCTGTTTGCAAGCTGTGATTTCTACAAATTTATTTGACCGCCCCCCCACTCGAAAGTTTATGGGGTGGGGGGCGGGATTGATGCAATCGCCCCCACCCGACCCCACCAAATCGGCCAACATACCTGAAGGGGGGGGCGAAATAATCTAAAAATAGGTTGAAATATAAATAATTAGCATATATTATTAACATAAGTAATAAATTCGTAAACAATTTGTGTGAATTCTATTCTAAAATTCGTCCCCCCCCCCTTCGGGAGGGGGGGGGTCGGCCGAGTTGGGGAGGGGGTGGCCCCTACCAGTGCGTACGCTCACACACAAAACTAAGAAACAATATTTTAGACCATATCTTCTATATATATAATTCTCTTCTTCGCTCAATAGTTTGGATGAGGAGAAGAATTAAAGGAAAGATCACTCTTTTATTTCTGCGGATAGAGTTATCCCACGAATTTTACGAGCCTTGCGTGTAGCTAAGTCTTACAGTGTATCATGAAAATTTTATTTCTTACATAGATCACGCTCAATAGTAACAATCAACAATGATTTCAATATATCTACGAGAATTGTTAAACTAAAGTAATTCTTCATTAGTTTGAGGCGCGAGAGGCTTCTTTCAGCAGAGTTTTCAAAAGATTTTTAATAATTTCCGGAGATTTCCATGACTTCTTCATATATTTTGCAATTTCAGGAGATTCCCAGGAGCTCCTGGTAAATCAGGCGGCCGCGAGAAATCTGTTATAAGTTATAAAATGGTTTAATTTAATAATTTACACATAGAATTAGCGCGGGTCCTATGAAAGTGTGGGGTCGGATAGGTTGCTGTGGCCTATGGCCGGCCCTGCAAAATAGCGCCGGTCGACTAGTGTAATTAAAAAGTAAAAAGGAACGCTCCAGTCTAATTCGAGGTTTAAATTAGTTTTGTGCTTGATCAAAAGACTTTGAAGTTTAAAAGAAAAAACCTGGGTTTCCTGGTATCAGACTTCAATTAAAACTGACTCCATGACGCATACAAATCATTAACCTACAGATGTCGTCGTTGTGCATGGCTAGACACAACGTTGTCACAAACATCTTTCACCAGAGGCAGAAACCAAGGAAAGTTTGACAGAAGTAGCAGGTTCAACATCTTCAAGTGATGAGCTGAAGTTACAAACATGGGAGTTCGACATTACGTGATGCATATAGCCTTAGAAATTACAAGTCACAAACCAGATTACATTATATGAACTCATTGTAATGTAATACGTATACTAATTCACTACATCATATAAACTCAAAGAAATGTGGCACTTATGCATTAATTCACTACATCATATAAACTCAAAGAAAAGTGATACTAATGTATTACTTCCAAGAGTCGGTTCTATTGACAGAGAAGAGCTGTCTCTATATTTGTACTTCTTTTCCCAGACAGGAAGGTAAGTGAAGACACTACTGGGGTACCAGGATCAAATATTTACAATTCCCCACGATGTCTGAGTGAAGGAGCCAATGTTACTGTCAATAAAAGCCAATGTTTTACCAACCACTATCCTGCATGTTGGTCCTCAAAGAGAATTTACCAAATGACACTTTCCTTCTAGGTCCTTGATGGGGTCAATAGACAAACCAAATAAAGTAGTTTCTTTTGTATCTGTTAACCACGATGATCAGTTTAGTGGCCTTGAAGTGCCCGATATATTGACATTGGCTTTGACTCTGTCTCCAATCAGTATAAACATAAACAATTTGTAATAAAACTAAATGACCTTCAACCTGATACAAAGTTTAGTGTAAAAACAAATACATTCTATTGGTAACATATATACATTCTTCTTACAGCACTTAGCACTTAATGATGCTGTTAAATGAAACTATTTAGATATATATCCTCAGCTCGAGAAAACATTCAGAAACTAGAACTGACATACAATTGAGCCTTGAGACTTACTGCAAATGAATATTTAAATTTGACTAGGGTAACATCATGTATAAATTCACTAAATTTAGAAACATTTCAAGACAGAAGACTTAAAGGTCAAATAAAATAATATATAAAGCAATGAATCATAAATTATAAAATAAAAGCACAACCTAATAAATTACTCAAAAGGCACTAAGAAAAAAGCGTATTACTTATTCCATATAGCAAGACAGATTCATAAAAGTTCTCCTTCTTCCTAAGTGCCATGAAAGCATAGAGCGGTTGCCTGAATCAAGCGGAAAACCAATGACTTAGCAGAGTGTCTCTAACATGCCCTACTAGATTTACACATAGATACAGGTAGGATGTAATTAGCTTCTGATTTAAAGGCACGCCTTTAATGTATAAGACAAAACAGACGATCTTTTGATGGTCACGGCGGACCTCGGCCGGTCGAAATACAAAGTTCACATGTTCGTGTTCAGATGGTACGTGAAACGTGTGGGCTGGGTTTGGTTGGGGGGTAGGTACATGTTGTGAGCGGTCGTTGTCTTGAAGCACCAAACGGCTTGTAGACAGCTAAACCGCTGTAGGCGTATTACATTTTAACTTCTAAGACTTGAAAATAACTGACATACGCATAGACAGACAGGCAGACAGAGAGACAAATAGAAATAGATGAATATAGACATTGTTGGTTAGTTAAATAGTAAGATAGAGGGATACATAGATAGATAGATAGATAGATAGATAGATAGATAGATAGATAGATAGATAGATAGATAGATAGATAGATAGATAGATAGATAGATAGATAGATAGATAGATAGATAGATAGATAGATAGATAGGAAGACAAAAAAAGACAGACCAGTACTGGTGTCTAACCAGTAATGTAGATTTTAGTGTCAGGAGTCAGTCTAAAGCAGAAGACTTCTCGGGATATCTTATTAACGTCACAGCATGGGATAATGTCAATGAGTTGATAGATTGGCTACATCCCAGACAGTACAACTGGGTATATCCAAAATGGGGACTTTTGTATGAGTTAAAAACTGTGTAAAGGACCTTTCGGCTCTGCATTAGTATTTGTAGTCATTGAACTGTGCATATCAAAACAATAAAAATTCCATTTGTAGTGCTCCTTTGAGTCAGCAAACAGACAGACAGTACTCTGTGTCAGCACACAGACAGACAGTACTCTGTGTCAGCGCACAGACAGACAGTACTCTGTGTCAGCACACAGACAGACAGTACACTGTGTCAGAAGACAGACAGGTAGTACTCTGTGTCAGCATACAGACCGACAGTACACTGTGTCAGCAGACAGACAGACAGTACTCTGTGTCAGCACACAGACAGACAGTACACTGTGTCAGCAGACAGACAGACAGTACTCTGTGTCAGAAGACAGAAAGACAGTACTCTGTGTTAGAAGACAGAAAGACAGTATTTTGTGTCAACAGACAGGCAGACAGACAGTTCTCTGTATCAGCAGACAGACAAACAGTTCTCTGTTTCAGAGACAGACAGACAGATAGACAGTACTCTGTGTCAGCAAAATCTCCGAAACATTGAATTCGTTACTATGGTTACATCATGTTGTGCACGCTATTACGTTGAAAGAAGCCCTCCACAGGCTGGGCCTGCTAATGCTACATAACGCCCTTTGCAGTCACAGCTGTGGTGACCATTGAATGACATCGCATCTTAGATTGTTTCACGTATTGTCACGTAACAAGAATTCTTCTCCACAGTCTAAAACAAATGACTGAATTTCACTGGGCTGCGCTGTAACAACCGTCGCGAAAAAAACAATACAGCACTCAAGTCAGAAGTGTCACGTATTACGAATTGAATTCTACTTTTAAATGGCTTGCCTAGGGGAACGTGACAATAGAAAAGGAGGTGTGTCACTTATCTTAAGTCTGAATTTAATCAAAGACTTACAATGAATAACAAAAAAAAATGACACAAGAAATCGGAAGGTAAACTATCAACTTAATGTTTAATCAAATATAAAGTTACAAGAAAGAAAAATAAACATTTACTCAATACAGAATTGATGTGTTGACCAAAACCCTTTTACAAAAATGGCATGTAAAAATATTACAATACAAGAGTTTGAAAATGTAATTACAAATACAAGCAAGGCCTTGAATAAAAAAAAAAAACTTACACGATCAAGTGGTATACCACGCACGGGTAACGCAATGTCTCCGCTATTCTGTCTCACGGCTGTCTCCGTATGTCTGTCTGTCAACGTTACGCGAGCGGTCTTATATAATCTACCGCGCGTCGATATCTCGTAATTTCTAGAATAGAAAGTCATAAACACCCAGATCTAGAACGCTCTTCAAAGAGACAGAAAAAAAAAACACCCTCCTTTCAACCAGAGGTACACACACAGGTCAAGGACCGGTCACTGTCTGTGTGGCTTGACGAATAAAATAATAAAAAAAAAACTTATTACACAAGGGGCAGACAACCTACCCGTCTCTTGACCGCAACAGGTCAAAGAAAGAAAAAAACAACGCCTAGATACGTAACACCTCCCCCCTAAAAATAAAAAGTTTACATTTCCACGAAATGGAAATCTTTTTAGAACTACAAAAAAATATTTACATTACAGAATGTATTTATCATGATATATATAAAAAAATATATACATCAAAATACTTTTTACAATCTAGACAAGGCATCGGCGATAACATTTTCGCTGCCTTTTATGTGTTTAAGATCTAGGTTGTACTCTTGTAAAAATAAACTCCACCTGAGAAGTCGTTGGTTCTTGCCAGACATTTTGTGGATAAATGTAAGGGGATTGTGGTCAGTAAATACAACCAGTGGCCATCTAGACCCACTGATATAAAAATCAAAGTGTTGTATAGAAAGAATCAACCCAAGACATTCTTTTTCCACAGTAGAATAATTTCTTTGATGTCTATTAAATTTCTTGGAAAAGAAACAAATAGGGTGCTCTACTTGGAAATTATCTTCTTGGTAAAGGACTGACCCAACACCTGTGTCACTGGCGTCAATAGCTAACCTAAAAGGTTTTTCGAAGTCAGGAGCCATCAAAATGGGGGAGCTAGATAATATCTGCTTGATTTGGTTAAAGGCTTTCTGACATTCATCCGTCCAAGTAAATCGGACGTTCTTTCTCAGGAGGTTTGTTAAAGGACTGGCAATGACAGAAAAATTTTCGCAAAATTTTCTATAATATCCAGACATTCCCAAAAATCTTCGGAGTTGTTTCCGATCAGCAGGAATAGGGAAAGCTTGGATAGCTTCTACTTTGGCCATTACAGGTTTCACCTGGCCTTGTCCTACAATATGGCCTAAGTATTGGATGGAAGCCTGGCAAAAATCACTCTTACTCAGGTTTACAGTAATTTTTGCATGTAACAGTTTAGTAAAAAGACAATGCAGTTGTTTACAATGGCTAGAAAAATCTTGGCTAAAAATTACTACATCGTCTATGTATGCGTGGCAATTCTCCATGTCAGCAAGCAGGGCATTTATCATTCTCTGGAAAGTGGCAGGAGCATTCTTCATGCCAAATGGCATCACTTTGTATTGGTACAGACCATCAGGGGTGACAAAGGCGGAGATTTCCTTTGCCCTATCAGTCAGGGGAACCTGCCAATAACCTGAAAGTAGGTCTATTTTGGTGATGTACTTAGCGTCACCAATACGATCTATGAGATCGTCTATCCTAGGGATAGGAAACGAATCGGTCTTTGTGACAGCATTTACCTTACGGTAGTCTGTACAAAAACGATAAGTCTTGTCCTGTTTAGGTATCAAGACACATGGGGAGCTCCAGCTACTGGAACTTGGTTCAATGAGGTCATTTTCAAGCATATACTTGATTTCTGACCTAAGTATGGCAAGTTTTTCAGGGTTAACCCTGTAAGGATGCTGCTTGACTGGAGTAGCCTCGCCAACATCTACATCATGCATTATAACATTAGTCTGTTTTGGTACATCAGAAAAAATGTCATTAAATTCATTAATGAGCTTCATGATAACTGGCCTTTCTGTCGAAGACAGATGAGACAGTTTTACATCCAAATTCTGTAATACAAAAGAATTAGGTATTTTGTATTGTCCAAATTTCTCCTTTACAATATCATCATCAATAGGAGAAACATGGCTATTTGAACAACTTTTGACTGTATTTAAAACACAATTACTCTTATCTGAGTGATCTGGCCGAGATACATAAGGCTTCAGCATGTTTATATGACATAGCTGAGTCTTTTTCCTACGGTCAGGAGTTTTGATTGTGTAATTGAGGTCACTAATTTTGGTCTCAATTTCATAGGGACCAAAATATCTGGCTTGCAAGGGTTGACCTGGTATGGGCAAAAATACAAGCACCTTATCCCCGGGAGAAAATTCTCTAACACGGGCCTTTCTATCATACCAGCGTTTCATGCTGGATTGGGTGTTTTGTAAGTTATTTTTGGCCAGAACACAAGCATCATAAAGTCTAGTTTTAAACTCAATTACATAGTCTAAAAGTCCTTCAGTGGCTGTTGGTGACAACAAAGTCTCTTTTATACATTTCAAGGGACCGCGCACCGAATGGCCAAAGACTAAGTCAAAAGGGCTGAATCCCAACGATTCCTGGACGGATTCACGGGTTGCAAACAGCAGCATGTGGATTCCTTCGTCCCAGTCTTTTTCGTGCTCAAAGCAATAGGTTCGGATCATGTTCTTGAGAGTCTGATGGAATCGCTCAAGAGCGCCTTGCGACTCGGCATGATACGCACTTGACATGCAGTGTTTGATGCCCAACTGAGTCATGACTTGCTTGAAAAGATTGGCCGTGAAATTCGTTCCTTGGTCCGATTGGATGGACTTTGGTAGACCAAATATAGTAAAGAACTTGATTAAGGCCTTCACAATGTTTGATGCTTTTATGTTCCTTAGAGGAATAGCTTCAGGAAAACGAGTTGAAGCACACATAATGGTCAACAGGTATTGGTTGCCAGCTTTTGTCCTTGGGAGAGGACCAACACAGTCAATAAGTACTCTGCTGAAAGGTTCTTCAAAGGCTGGAATCGGCTTCAGAGGAGCAACAGGGATCTTTTGATTTGGCTTGCCAACCATCTGACAGACATGACAGGATCGGCAGTACTGGATGACATCTTTCTTCAAACGTGGCCAGAAGAAGTGTGACATAATCTTGTGGTATGTCTTGTGGATGCCGAGATGACCTGACATTGGTGTGTCATGAGCCAGATTCATGATGTACGCTCGGTATCTTTCTGGTAACACGATTTGATGGCATATTCTCCATTCTTCTTCGTTGGATGCGTCTGGAGGTTTCCATTTCCTGAAGAGCATATCATCTTGGATGTAGTAGCACGTTGATGCTAGCTCTGCCTCTTGTGATGTCATTGCGGTTTCTCGGAGTTTGGCGAGCTCTGGATCCTTCTTTTGGTCCTCAATCAACTGTTTTCGAGTTGATGCCGGCTTTTCAGAATTTGGCGTTGGTTCTTCTTCAAGAGAAGCAAAGAATGTGGTGCTCAAGTCCACATCATCTTGGTAACTGTTGGCTTTGATGACGTTTTCTTCTTGAGATGCTTTCAACCTCATTGCCCTTGTTACTGCACACGCTGGATATAACTCTAGGTCTTCCTCGGGTGTGGCAGATAAGTCGGGTGTTTGAGTGACGATGGGTTCGGCTATCACCTTTCCACCTGCTAAGTCATTGCCTAACAGCAATGAGATGCCTTCCAATGGTAATGTTGGTCGGACACCTACAACAACCGGTCCAGTAATGAGATTTGACTTTATGTCGATTAGATGTAGAGGCACATCTATACATCCAAGCTCTACGCCTCGTAACAGGATGCTCTTCCCAGTCGATGATGATTTAGACAAGGGCAAGATACCCTCTAAAAGTAACGATTGTGAGGCACCTGTGTCTCTCAAAATGGTGATAGGTCGTAGACTTGTAGAATCACCGGGTAGTGATACAAATCCTTCCGAAATGAAAGGCTTAAAATCCTCTAATAAAACATCAATTTTGGTTGATGCAGACTGGACTTGGGTCGAACTCTCGCTGGAGTCATTGACATCTTTAGGAGACGCAGTGGAGAAACTCTTTCTTGAGTCAGTAGAACATCTTGTGGATGTATTTGGAGAACTCTTGATGGAGTCATTGGAACATCGGGGTGATGTCTTATGGGAACTCTGGATAGAGTCATTGGAACATCGGGGTGATGTATTATGGGAACTCTGGATAGAGTCATGGGAACATCGGGATGATGTATTATGGGAACTCTGGATAGAGTCATTGGAACATCGGGGTGATGTATTATGGGAACTCTGGATAGAGTCATTGGAACATCGGGGTGATGTATTAGGTAAACTCTTGTTTGAGTCATTGGAACATCGGCTTGATGTATTTGAAAAACTCTTGTTTGAGTCATTGGAACATCGGCTTGATGTATTTGAAAAACTCTTGTTTGAGTCATTGGAACATCGTAAAGATGAATTTGAAGAACTCACTGTTGAGTCATTTGAACACCGTGGAGACATTTTCGGAGAGTCTTGTACAGTCAATACATTTGAAACAGGTGGTGTCGAGGTATTCTTGATATGACTTGAGGATGAGGGAGTAAACCTCGACGACCACTGTACTGTGCAAGCGCTGACTTTTGAAGGAGCTTTTTCGTTTCTCTTCCTCAATTTCCAACAATCGTCAATTTTATGGCCTTCTCGTTTGCAGTAGGAACAAATAGCTTTACTTGTAGTAGGTTTCCTGTCATTTGTACTGCTGTTCTTGATGGAGTTGCTAGCAGTGGACTCAGGCTGTTTGACTTGTTTTGGCTTGACATCCGTCGTATACTTGGCAAATTGATGTGATATTATATAATCGTCTGCCAACACTGCAGCCTTGTGCACATCTTCCTCGCCACGATCAGCTATATGCGTACGGACGTCCAGCCGCACACAACTCTTGAACTCTTCCATCAGCATTAGGTTCTTGAATTTTGCAAAGTCGGTGCCGATTTCCCTGGAAGTGAGCCATTTCTCAAAGCGTCGCTCCTTTTCCCGCAGGAATTCTACATGGGTTTGGCCATCCGATTTGCGACAATCCCTGAACTGCTTTCGGTAAGCTTCCGGAACAAGTTCATATGCCTTAAGAATTAAGGCCTTAACAACATTATAATCTTTTTGTTGTTCAATGGTCAAAGAACAAAATACCTCTGCAGCTCTACCAGTCAAAACTGTTTGCAGCAAAGTGGGCCACAAAGTTTCAGGTACATTAAAATTTTTCACAGCAAGTTCAAATTGTGGAAAATAATTGTCAATTGTGGCTTCATTAAAGCGTGGAATTATTTTCAAAAATTTTGTTGCTTCAGCAGTATGACTGGCAGGGGAAGAATCTGGTCTTACATTAGCAGCTAACTCTAATTTTTTTAACTCTATTTGTAATTTCATTTCCATTTCTTTCTGCTCTCTAGCCGCTGCAAGCTCTAATTCTTTTTGTTTAATTTCTCTCTGCTCTCTAGCCGCTGCAAGCTCTAATTCTTTTTGTGCGGCCTGTTGTTTAATTTCCTTCTCTTTTAAAGCTAACTGGGCTTCTGTTTCCATTTGTTTTAATTTTATCTGAAGTTCTAAATCTGATTTACCCTCATCGGGTCTAAGGGTTTCTAAAAGGTCTTCAGAAAACACTTCCTCGTCTACATAATGGATTACAATGTTATCTCTGATTTCTTGTTTAAGGGCATTTGATTTTATTTTTAACCCTAAATGTTTAGAAATAAGGACCAGTTCCTTCCTAGTAAAAGCATCAAGCTCTTCCACAGAGGGATTTGCAAGAAAAACCTGAATATCCATGACTAACTAGCAACTATTACAAGCAAAAATATGTATACAATGTAAATATACAGTACAAAATCAGTACAACAAAAAAACCTTAAGAGAGTTTGGTCAATACTATTGATACTTCCGACTCTTTGACACAAAAAAATTTTTGTTAAAGTCAACTTCGCCTTTACAAAATTACTCAAGTAAGACGAAAATAGGTTCAGAAAAATATCCCGGACGAAAGCCCTCAAACTTCTTTTGTCACGTATTACGAATTGAATTCTACTTTTAAATGGCTTGCCTAGGGGAACGTGACAATAGAAAAGGAGGTGTGTCACTTATCTTAAGTCTGAATTTAATCAAAGACTTACAATGAATAACAAAAAAAAATGACACAAGAAATCGGAAGGTAAACTATCAACTTAATGTTTAATCAAATATAAAGTTACAAGAAAGAAAAATAAACATTTACTCAATACAGAATTGATGTGTTGACCAAAACCCTTTTACAAAAATGGCATGTAAAAATATTACAATACAAGAGTTTGAAAATGTAATTACAAATACAAGCAAGGCCTTGAATAAAAAAAAAAAACTTACACGATCAAGTGGTATACCACGCACGGGTAACGCAATGTCTCCGCTATTCTGTCTCACGGCTGTCTCCGTATGTCTGTCTGTCAACGTTACGCGAGCGGTCTTATATAATCTACCGCGCGTCGATATCTCGTAATTTCTAGAATAGAAAGTCATAAACACCCAGATCTAGAACGCTCTTCAAAGAGACAGAAAAAAAAAACACCCTCCTTTCAACCAGAGGTACACACACAGGTCAAGGACCGGTCACTGTCTGTGTGGCTTGACGAATAAAATAATAAAAAAAAAACTTATTACACAAGGGGCAGAGCGTCCCGAGACATGACGTTAAACTGCGCTCCTCTTTCCTTAGCACTTTTGGAGCTCAAAAGTGCTCTACTTCTTTTCTATCATTGTGTCTGCCTCCTCCTTTCCTCAATCTGCCTTCATTGATCATCACTCTGTCTCCTTATCTCTAAATATCTCACTACGTCCTAGACCAGTCCGTTTGCCGTGGACTGCGACGGGTAAGGGGGGATAAAGAGATCCTGGTGTTTGAGTGATGGCTATCTGAGAATAGGCCACCACAACACAATACTTTGGCTCCAAGTTCCCCTAGACCTGAGGCCCAGATGGCCCGCTCTGGGTCAACCGGCTGGTCATGCCGAGCTACCAGCATAGGTCTTCGACCTATGCTGGAGGGCGGTGGCTAGAGGGTCAATCAGGGAGCTGCTGTATCGGGCACATGTCCGATGCAGTAGCTGACTGAGTATAGCACCTGTGTAGCCCTGGCGGGCTCATTCTGGACTTCCGAATGGCCCGTCCCCTTGTTGGACTCGATGGCGGGTGGGGAGCACAGGTGCCGAACTAATATATAACACCCATGGAAAAAAAAACTTCAAAAAAACTACTTGCCCCAGACCTATGTCTGGGCAAGAGACGCCGCATGGAAGACAGAAAGGAGGAGGCCACAAAAAGCTGTGCTACCTGGCCATCATTTCTGGTGGTTAGGTGCACAGAGGAGGGGAAAAGTCTGACAAAGATGAGCCCTTTTGTCATCTACAAGGGACTTAAGTCAGTAGTGGGAGAGCCCAAGAGTGTGTCTAAGCTACACAAGTCTTTGGAACTTCTAGTAGAAGTTGATAGCAAGATACACTCTGATGGGCTTTTAAGATGCAGAAGACTCTGTGATCTCCAAGTGGAAGTCATGCCACACAAGAGTCTGAACACCAGCAGAGGTGTAATCAGCTCTAGGGACCTACTGGAATGTTCCGAGAAGGAAATAGTGGAGGGCATTGAAGGAGTCACCCATGCCCGGCGCATTACCAGGCGCAGGGATGGTGAGGAGGTCAAAACCGCCACTATTATCCTCACATTTGGAACTAGGACACCGCCAGAGTATGTGAAGGCAGGATACCTACGAGTTCCAGTGAGGCCCTACATACCTAACCCCATGAGGTGCTTCAAGTGCCAGGGTTATGGACACGGCGCGGCAGTCTGCAAGAGGAACACTGTGTGTGCCAGATGTGCTGGAGAAGGTCATGAGGACAAGGGCTGCACAGCCCAGTTCAAATGCCCAAACTGTCACGCTGGCCACTCAGCCTACTCCAAGGACTGCCCTGTGTGGAAACAGGAGGTTGCCGTGCAGGAGTACAAGGCAAGAAATGGATGTACCTTCAGCCAGGCGAAATCGGCTGTATTGGCCCAAGCCAAAGGCCAATTCGGCTTGACAAAGACCTATGCCCAGGCTGTTGCTAAGATAGGAAGATCCATAGCCACACAGACGGACACATTGACCCCACCACCCCCTCCTCCTCCTCCAACTCAGAAGAAAACACCGCCAAAGAACACACCTCTGAAGAAACAAGAAAGCCCTGTTGTCATGCTAAAGAACAGGTTCTCTGTGCTCGCTGATGAGAGCATGGAGACTGAGCAGCTAGTCAAAACCAATACTCCGGGAGAACCCGGAGACATCATGTCTGACACAGGTTCTCCTCAGAGAAACCAGTCAGACACCCCAACCTCTACCGAATTAGAGGTTGACCAACTCCCTAAGGGGAGAAATCAAAGCGGAGAGGATGCCCGAGGTGAGCGAGGAGGAAATAACCTCCGCTCTAACCAGAGGGATCTCCCCTCTCCAGAGAGAAAGACTTCCCCCAAAAGGGGGTTGTCCTCCTCTCCATCCAAACCCAAGAATAAAAATACCAAGGTCACTGGAATTAAGGGAAACCCCTCCGGGGGCCTCCCAAAGCCAAATAGCTCCAAGTAGGTCATCTAGAATAAGCCATGGATTCCAGAATTGTACAGTGGAATTGCAGAGGCCTCAAGGCCAATTATGAGGAGATGCAGCTACTGATGGACTCTGAGACTCCTGTAGCTGTCTGTCTACAGGAAACATTTCTGAAAGATAGCATCAGCTTCCGAAGCTACAGTGCTTACAGCAAGAATGTTGAGGATGCAGAGAGAGCATCAGGTGGAGTCTGTATCCTTGTGAAGGATAGCATCCCCCATGAGAGGGTTGAACTACAGACCATACTACAGGCCGTAGCAGCTAGGATAACCCTTCACAAGGTTATCACTTGCTGCAGCCTGTATTTACCACCAGGCGCTCCATTAAACCAAACAGACATGGAGGACCTATTGAAACAACTCCCCCGGCCTTACATAATCCTTGGGGATTTCAATGCCCATAACACCATGTGGGGCTCCAACAATACCGACACAAGAGGCCGTATGCTGGAGGATATCTTCCTCCAACATGATTTATGCATACTTAATGATGCATCACCGACCTACTTGCACCCAGGAACTGGATCTCTCACATGCATTGACCTCACCGTATGCGTCCCTGGACTTCTGGACGACTTTAAATGGTCAGTTAGCAATGATCTACGGGGAAGTGACCACTTCCCAATCATCATTGCTAACAATCTCCCCTCATTGGGACGACCTCAGCGGTGGAAACTGAATAAGGCCGATTGGGAAGAATTCCAAAAAAGATGCTCAGAGGATATTACAGAAAATATCCTCGATGAGCAGAACCCAGCTGATACCTTTGCTAGCAAGCTACTTAGTATAGCCAGGAAAGTTGTCCCCCTAACCTCCGCAAATCCAAAACGGCCTAGCAAACCATGGTTTGATACAGCCTGCAAGGGTGCTATTGGCGATAGGAAAAAACGACTGGCTGCATTTATAAAAAATCCATCATAGGAAAACCTAAAGCTATTCAGAATAGCTAGAGCAAAGGCTAGACAAACTATACGGTCAGCCAAAAGGAATTCCTGGAGAAGTTTTGTCGGCAGTCTGGATGCCAAAACTTCTGCTAGAGCGGTCTGGAAGGCAGTAAGGCGAATCAAAGGGAAAGAATCAAATGCAATAGGGCATCTGAAAAACCAAGGACGAACTGTCACGTCCCCCAGAGAAATAGCTGACTGCCTTGCATCCTCAATAGCAGAAAAGTCATCCACTGCACATTACACGCCAGAGTTTCAAAAAGTCAAAACCAGGGAGGAAAGACACTCCATTGATTTCAGGTCAGAAAACAATGAAGACTACAACAAACCGTTCTCGCTTGAGGAACTGAGGGAATCGCTAGACAAGTCACATGACACAGCGCCCGGAGAAGATGAAATCCATTACCAGTTCCTCAAGCACCTTCCCGAACCCTCATTGGCAGTCCTGCTAGGGGTCTATAACTGTGTGTGGCAAACAGGCGCTTTCCCAAACAGCTGGAGGAAAGCCACAGTTATACCGATACCTAAACCGGGAAGAGACGGCTCTGACCCAGCTAACTATCGACCAATAGCACTAACAAGCTGCATCTGCAAAACCATGGAAAGAATGATTAACAGTAGACTGGTCTGGTACCTGGAGAGGAACAAAGTGATCTCTAACTACCAGTGCGGATTCCGGCAAGGGCGGACAACAACTGACCACCTGGTAAGGCTGGAAGCTTGTATCAGAAATGCATTACTCAGAAGAGAACATCTAGTAGCTGTATTCTTCGATATAGAAAAGGCCTATGACACAACCTGGAAACATGGCATTCTACGTGATCTGGAGCTTATGGGGCTTAAGGGACATCTCCCCCGTTTTGTGGGGGAATTCCTGAAAGACCGAAAATTTCAGGTTCGAGTGGGCAACACCACTTCTGACACTCATGACCAGGAAATGGGTGTACCCCAGGGCAGCATTCTGTCAGTCACCCTGTTCAACATAAAAATAAATAGCATCATAAATGCTCTGTCCCCTGGCATAGAGTGCTCTTTGTATGTTGATGACTTTGTCATTTTTACTTATGGGAAAAACATGAACACCCTAGAAAGAAAATTACAGTTATGTTTAAACAAAATTCAAAATTGGGCAAACGATAATGGTTTTAAATTTTCGGACTCCAAAACAGTTAGTATGCATTTTTGTAATTTAAGGGGACTCCACCCAGACCCTGAACTATTTATACACAAAAAGAAGATCCCTGTCGTGAAAACTACAAAATTTTTAGGCCTCACTCTAGATTCCAAATTTAATTTTCTCCCCCACATTAAGGAACTTAAGAGAAAATGCCAAAAGTCATTAAACATACTTAGAGTGCTCAGCCATACGGACTGGGGAGCTGACAGAGATACTTTGCTGCTGCTATATCGGAGTCTAATTCGATCCAAGCTAGACTACGGATCCATAATATATGGAGCAGCAAGGAAGTCGTACCTAAAAATACTGGAACCAATACAAAATGCTGCCCTGCGTCTCTGTCTCGGCGCGTTTCGTACATCACCTATCCCAAGCCTCCATGTGGAGGCTGGAAAACTCCCCATGGATATAAGAATGAAAAAGCTTGCAATGCAGTATATAGTCAAGCTAAAATCCAACCCTACGAACCCTGCTTTCGATTCCATATTTAACCCCACAGAGGTAGAATTATACAACCGAAGGCCTAACGTCATACAGCCGTTAGGCCTTCGAATGAGAGAACCCATCCAAAATTTAACCCCACCCATTAACCAAATCTCTAAAATAGAAACCCCTCAGAATCCTCCTTGGCTAATGAATAAACCCAAATTAAATTTATCCCTCCTTAATTTCAAAAAAGAAAATACAGACCCAAGCATACTACAAGTCCACTTTAGGGAACTGCAAGAGAGCTACGGAGATTGTGGCACCATCTACACAGACGGATCCAAAATGGATGGAAAGGTCGCGTGTGCCTGCTCCTTTCGGAACAAAACAATCTCCCGTAGACTCCCCGATGGCTGCTCCATCTTTACGGCCGAATTACATGCAATATCGCTTGCACTTATGGCCGTCAAAGCATCAGAAAGGAGGAAATTTATAATCTGCTCCGACTCCAAATCTGCATTGCAAGCTTTGGGGCGGATGAAGACTGACATTCCACTGGTACATAAGAGCCTGAAGCTGTTGGACCAAATAACAGCCGACCATACGGATGTCACCTTCATCTGGGTCCCTTCCCATGTGGGCATTGAGGGAAACGAAGCCGCAGACAGAGAAGCAAAGAGAGCCCTAAATCATGCGGTATCAGGAACTCAAATTCCCTGCTCAGACCTGAGACAAAGTATTGCCACTGCCATCTACCAAGAGTGGCAGGATCGATGGGAGGCTGAGACTCACAATAAACTCAGGCAGATTGTGGCGGATGTCAGGTGGCGGTCCACATCTAAGGGTCTGACAAGGCGTGGTAGCACGACCATGTCTAGACTTAGGATTGGCCACACCTACATCACGCACTCTTTTGTGCTGAAGAAAGAAGAGCCCCCACTTTGTGACTATTGTGACTCTCGCCTCACCGTGGAACATATCCTCATTGACTGCCCCAGATACCAGGATGTCAGGGGAAAATATTTTAGAGCCACTAATTTAAAAACACTATTCAATAATGTCGACCCTGGGAAGGTACTGGGCTTTATCCGGGAAGTGGGATTGTCTACGAAGATCTGATTTCTAAACTCTGTACTTTTTACATTATATTTTTACCAAATTATTAAATTTTTACTACCTCTACTATTTTAATTGTAAATAGACCTTGATTTTAATTATTTGACGGTATAGAATTTGACCTTTGTTGTGTGGAGGGAGAGTGGCCCTTGAGGGACTGCAGGCACGACATGGCCTAAATTGTGCCGATGTGCCCAAATCACAAATCACAAATCACAAATCACAAAGGGGCAGACAACCTACCCGTCTCTTGACCGCAACAGGTCAAAGAAAGAAAAAAACAACGCCTAGATACGTAACAGAAGAAAAAAGACTTAAAAGAAATCTCGGGTCTCCTCATTGACTCCTTGTACATACCCCGCATGCAGCCGAACACTTTGGACTCAAAAATACAAAACTACAGAACAAAGGCCATAGCCATCTGGACGATACAAGTGATCTTCGAGAAATTCAGTTGATGAACTATTACATAACAAGCACCTGAATTACATTGGTTTGTACAAGCACTTGAATTACATTGGTTTGTACAAGCACTTGTAGTACATTGGTTTGTACAAGCACTTGTAGTACATTGGGTTGCAGAAGAACCTGTTTTAAATTGGGTTGCACATACACTGTATGACTTTGAGTTGTACAAGCATCTGTTTTAAATTGGGTTGCACATACACTGTATGACTTTGAGTTGTACAAGCATCAGTTTTAAATTGGATTAAGCCTGAGCCCGAGAAGCTGTTACAGATTTCTTTGAAACAACTTTCTATTTATTTTTTGTATTACATCTCAACGTAAACCTACTCAATGTGTGTGTGTGTGTGTGTGTTTGCTGTGTTAACATCAGAAGATAGAGACCAGCGAAGACTTAACTTTTTTTTGGGGGGACATTTAAATTTAAATGTCCGACACACGGATCCCGGACTACAACATCACAAAAATCATGGCATCTACTGCAACCTCTGCGCCGGACGGATAGCACAACGTCATGGTCAGGATAGTGGTCGCTGGTCGCAGTTCAAGCAACACTGATATAGAAGATTCGATACTTTTGCTGCAGTAAATAGCTGCGAGAACGTTGCATAGCATTTGAGGACTGGGCGAATCCAGGATTTGTTGTTTTCTGTGGGGGGAGGGGGCATTTTTTCTCCCCCCCCCCAATATGTGTATGTGTGTGTGTGCGTAAGTAAACAAAATCAAAGCAAGGATCAGTCCTAAATTTCATTGGGGCTAATGTCTGCAGGATGGACTAGGTAAAGCTTCCCCCCCCCCTTAAAAAAAGAGGATCAAAATAGAGGACTTGTTGGAGGACATGTTCTTCTTATATCTGAACTCTAGCTCTAAACATGACACTTAGAACATTATGTGAAAACTAGAATAGAATATACTTTGGAAATGTTATCATAAGCTTAGTAGCAGGTAATTGTATTCTAGCATATAAGCTTTGTAAAATCAATGTTGAATTAAAGTTTGAATAGCAACTGAGTTAGATACCTCTCAATTGAATCACACTCTATAGAACGTAATGAAACTACAAACTATGAAGTAATTATAGACAAGACAACTAACTAGGAATGCATATTTATAATAGAACAAAAATCTCTTTAACCAGACTATTCCATTAAAGTCAGTAATTGAAGACATGCTCCGTTCTAGTCAGACTTCACTGGTCGGCCTCCTCCTCCTCCTGCCTGCCCCCCCCCCTCCCCGGTTTAAAGTATTGATAATTACAATCAAAGGAGAAACAAAAAAAGTCACCGCAAGGCAGACCGCAATGTCTTTACAACATGGGTGAGACATGGGGGGGGGGGGCAAGTCTAAGAGCGTCCACACTCAGGCATACACACACACATTGACACACACACATACACACGCACATACACACACTCAGACACTCACATACACACCCAGGTCTCCATGCAAAAGACACTCGTTCTTTGAGAAGCAAAGTAAAAGTATCTGTACACATTCAATATGTCTTTCTGTCTCTCTCACTCACACACACATGTACACTTTCTTTCTCTTACACAGCCTCTCTCTCTCTCTCTCTCTCTTACTCTCTCTCTCTTACTCTCTCTCTCTCTCGCTCACTCTCTCCCTCTCGCTCACTCTCTCTCTATCGCTAACTCTCTCTCCCTCTCGCTCACTCTCTCTAACGCTCACTCTCTCTCTCTCATTCACTCTCTCTCCCTCTCGCTTAATGTCTCTATCGCTCACTCTCTCTCTCTCGCTCACTCTCTCTCTATCGCTAACTCTCTCTCCCTCTCGCTCACTCTCTCTCCCTCTCGCTCACTCTCTCTAACGCTCACTCTCTCTCTCTCATTCACTCTCTCTCCCTCTCGCTTAATGTCTCTATCGCTATCTCTCTCTCTCTCGCTCACTCTCTCTCTCTCTCGCTCACTCTCTCTCCCTCTCGCTCTATCTCTCTATCGCTCACTCTCTCTCTCTCGCTCACTCTCTCTCGCTAACTCTCTCTCTCTCTCTCTCGCTTACTTTCTCTCTCTCGCTCACTCTCTCTCTCTCGCTCACTCTCGCTCACTCTCTCTCTCTCGCTCACTCTCTCTCTCGCTCACTCTCTCTCTCTCTCGCTCACTCTCTCTCTCTCTGGCTCACTCTCTCTCTCTCTCGCTCACTCTCACTCTCTCTCCCTCTCGCTAACTCTCTCTCTCTCGCTCACTCTCTCTCCCTCTCGCTCACTCTCTCTATCGCTCACTCTCTCTCTCTCTATCGCTCACTCATTCTCTCTCTCTCTCTCGCTCACTCTCTCTCTCGCTCACTCTCTCTCTATCGCTTACTCTCTCTTTCTCTCGCTCACTCTCTCTCTCGCTCATTCTCTCTCTCTCTCGCTCACTCTCTCTCTCTCTCTCGCGCACCCTCTCTCCCTCTCGCTCACTCTCTCTCTCGCTCACTCTCTCCCTCGCTCACTCTCTCTCTCTATCGCTCACTCTCTCTCTCTCTCTCTCTCTCTATCGCTCTATCTCTCTCTCTCGCTCACTCTCTCTCTATCTCGCTCACTCTCTCTCTCTCGCTCACTCTCTCTTCCTCTTGCTCACTCTCTATCGCTCTCTCTCTCTTTCTCGCCCACTCTCTCTCTCTCTCGCTCACTCTCTCTCTCTCTCTCTCTCTCACTCTCGCTCACTCTCTCTCTCTCTCTCGTTCACTCTCTCTCTCTCGCTCACCCTCTCTCTCTCTCTCGCTCACTATCTCTCTCTCTCTCTCTCGCTCACTCTATCTCTCTCGCTCACCCTCTCTCTCTCTCGCTCACTATCTCTCTCTCTCTCTCTCGCTCACTCTCTCTCTCTCGCTCACTATCTCTCTCTCTCTCTCGCTCACTCTCTCTCTCTCTCACTCATTCTCGCTCACTCTGTCTCTCTCTCGCTCACTATCTCTCTCTCTCTCTCGCTCACCCTCTCTCTCTCTCTCGCTCACTCTCTCTCTCTCTCACTCACTCTCGCTCACTCTCTCTCTCTCGCTCACTATATCTCTCTCTCTGTTCGCTCACTATCTCTCTCTCTCTCTCTCGCTCACCCTCTCTCTCTCTCTCTCTCTCTCTTACGTAAATCCACATACACACCACACGCTGACACACCACTTTCTCTCTCAAACTCTTTCTTTCTCTCTAACACACATACACTTATGACCCTGTCTCTGTTTCTAACACACATACACTTATGACCCTATCTCTGTTTCTAACACACATACACTTATGACCCTGTCTCTGTTTCTAACACACATACACTCATGACCCTGTCTCTGTTTCTAACACACATACACTTATGACCCTGTCTCTGTTTCTAACACACATACACTTATGACCCTGTCTTTGTTTCTAACACACATACACTCATGACCCTGTCTCTGTTTCTAACACACATACACTTATGACCCTGTCTCTGTTTCTAACACACATACACTTATGACCCTGTCTCTGTTTCTAACACACATACACTCATGACCCTGTCTCTGTTTCTAACACACATACACTAATGACCCTGTCTCTGTTTCTAACACACATACACTTATGACCCTGTCTCTGTTTCTAACACACATACACTTATGACCCTGTATCTGTTTCTAACACACATACACTCATGACCCTGTCTCTGTTTCTAACACACATACACTTATGACCCTGTCTCTGTTTCTAACACACATACACTCATGACCCTGTCTCTGTTTCTAACACACATACACTTATGACCCTGTCTCTTTTTCTAACACACATACACTCATGACCCTGTCTCTGTTTCTAACACACATACACTCATGACCCTGTCTCTGTTTCTAACACACATACACTCATGACCCTTTCTCTGTTTCTAACACACATACACTTATGACCCTGTCTCTGTTTCTAACACACATACACTCATGACCCTTTCTCTGTTTCTAACACACATACACTCATGACCCTGTCTCTGTTTCTAACACACATACACTTATGACCCTGTCTCTGTTTCTAACACACATACACTCATGACCCTGTCTCTGTTTCTAACACACATACACTCATGACCCTGTCTCTGTTTCTAACACACATACACTCATGACCCTGTCTCTGTTTCTAACACACATACACTTAGACCCTGTCTCTGTTTCTAACACACATACACTTATGACCCTGTCTCTGTTTCTAACACACATACACTTATGACCCTGTCTCTGTTTCTAACACACATACACTTATGACCCTGTCTCTGTTTCTAACACACATACACTTATGACCCTGTCTCTGTTTCTAACACACATACACTTATGACCCTGTCTCTGTTTCTAACACACATACACTTATGACCCTGTCTCTGTTTCTAACACACATACATTTATGACCCTGTCTTTGTTTCTAACACACATACACTCATGACCCTGTCTCTGTTTCTAACACACATACACTTATGACCCTGTCTCTGTTTCTAACACACATACACTTATGACCCTGTCTCTGTTTCTAACACACATACACTCATGACCCTGTCTCTGTTTCTAACACACATACACTAATGACCCTGTCTCTGTTTCTAACACACATACACTTATGACCCTGTCTCTGTTTCTAACACACATACACTTATGACCCTGTATCTGTTTCTAACACACATACACTCATGACCCTGTCTCTGTTTCTAACACACATACACTTATGACCCTGTCTCTGTTTCTAACACACATACACTCATGACCCTGTCTCTGTTTCTAACACACATACACTTATGACCCTGTCTCTGTTTCTAACACACATACACTCATGACCCTGTCTCTGTTTCTAACACACATACACTTATGACCCTGTCTCTGTTTCTAACACACATACACTCATGACCCTTTCTCTGTTTCTAACACACATACACTTATGACCCTGTCTCTGTTTCTAACACACATACACTCATGACCCTTTCTCTGTTTCTAACACACATACACTCATGACCCTGTCTCTGTATCTAACACACATACACTTATGACCCTGTCTCTGTTTCTAACACACATACACTCATGACCTTGTCTCTGTTTCTAACACACATACACTCATGACCCTGTCTCTGTTTCTAACACACATACACTCATGACCCTGTCTCTGTTTCTAACACACATACACTCATGACCCTGTCTCTGTTTCTAACACACATACACTTATGACCCTGTCTCTGTTTCTAACACACATACACTTATGACCCTGTCTCTGTTTCTAACACACATACACTTATGACCCTGTCTCTGTTTCTAACACACATACACTTATGACCCTGTCTCTGTTTCTAACACACATACACTTATGACCCTGTCTCTGTTTCTAACACACATACACTTATGACCCTGTCTCTGTTTCTCTCCATTCCTCTGGCACTGTCTGTTTGTTCCTAACCAAGTTGTAAGTAGCTGTGATGAAAAACATAAAAGAATGTTGTAGCTCGTTCGTTGTCTATTAGTTATTATTCTCAACATTTAGGCATCTCAGGCTTGACCAAATGTCTCTAGATCTACGTGGCTGCTCAAGCCTAGTAAGTTATGCACAGAAGTGCAACTGATCAAACTATGCGCTAACTCCTTAGCGGCACCGTCTGTACTGTATTTTGGCGGCACCGTCTGTGCTGTATGGGTACTTAAAATCTTAACTGCGTTTTTTTAAAAAGAAATTTTGTTACAAATTGAAAACCTTGACACAAATATATTTCAACAAACATCTTTGTTCTGCATTATCTTGTTTGTAATGATTTGTTGTTTTTTAAAGAATCAACATTGAAGATTTTATTTTAAAGACGGGTAGTAACTAGTACATGACGTCAGTACGAATGCATGGCTGTCAGATCAAACGCAGAAAAATATTTTGACTGCCGGACGTTTTATTTTGACCTACACCTGATTTTAATTCGGCCTATTTAAGTTTTTTGCTGCCAGATGTTCTCTATGCCGGATAAGCTTTTGTTTGAACTGATCTTTAGGCCGTCTTTCTATTTAAAGATTGTCCTGGCATACGGCCATACCATGTACAAAATTGTTGCACTGACGGCCATCCCCATGTATAGGATTGCAGCCCTGACTAACGTAGCTGTCGAACAGTAAGCAGTGCCTCTACACTATGTAGGATGGAGCATGAGTCCAAGAAGCCTTAATTATTACATAGTATCACATTTAAAAAGCTTGACTGTCGCAGTTTGAAAGTTTCTCTTTTGCTGATATCTTGTAACTGTGATGTCGATAACTCTATAGATGTATATCTCTAGATCTAAATACTATCTTAGAGATTCAATAAATGAAGATCTTTGTCAAATCAAATTCAGAACTTTAATTTATCATATAGTACAGTATTTACAATATTAAACTGTATTAGATGAATAACTTCATACAAAGCTCAAGAATAAATATATTCAGATTACTACTCGATCTAAAAATACAAAACTTGTCTCTACTGATTACCATCTCAATAAAATAAACTCCACACAACTCCCCCTTTGTAGACACTGCGCCCACCCTTATGAAACCGTAAACCATATCCTTTTTGAATGCCCCTTCCTAATCCACCTTAGGCAGACCCTACTACTACTCCAGCCCAACATAACCAACAACCAGTACGGAAGTGCTGAACAGCTGAAGAAAACAGCACACTACTTTTCCTTGACACAGTCTGCAAAAGAGCTGACAGCTCAACAGCAAAAAGCTGGCTAGAAGAAGAATGAGACGTCTCTACTGATTATACTTAAAACTAAAATACGTCTTATCTCTACTCTACCCAGTGGCGTAGCATTATACCCGTGGGTCCGGGTTCAAGAATATATTGGTGGGCCCCCCACCCATAATAAGACGAACACAATGTATGACAAAACATTTGAGTAATCTGAATGTATCGGTACACTGACCAAAAGACATTCCAATGCCAGTAGAGTAGCTTTTTAATAATCTTATTACGATGACTCTGTTAGAACTCCAACACGAATTAAAAGTTTCAATGTTTGTACAATTTTGGAACAGAATGAAACGAGTTAACGGAGTTTCAAATCTATAAAGAAATGTTTCATGAGTCCACATTGACATTCCTAAAGCACTTCTAGGTGTCCCACTTTCAAACATTGATACAAACTAGTATCTAGTCTAAGTCCATTATTTAAACAGTAAATAGATCGAACATTTATTTACTGAACATTTCTCTGGCCTTCTAAGAAGCAAAGTAAGAAACCAGTGCATCTATTTCTTAATGCGCGAGCGGCTTCTTTTGATGAAACAATGCCCAAAGGCCATTCTAGTATTCAATCATATTGGAAGCACCTTCATAGCTTTAGCCTCGTAGTTTATATAAGGATAAATGTTTTTTTTTTATTACTTGGAGCATTTGTTCAGCAAATTCTGCAGACGTTTGATACTCACACAGGGCTGGTCTTAGGCCACTGCAACCTATACGGTCGCAGTGGGCCCCGCGCTTTCATAGGCCCCGCGCTAATTCTATGTGTAATTATTAAAATGCAGAATATATACGAAAAAGTCATGGAAATCTCGTGAATTTATTAAAATCTGAAAACTCATAAAATCTTCTGAAAAATAATCAAAATTGTCATTTGTGGGTGTCATTCATTGCAGAAAACGCCAATCCTACGCGCAGTAAAAGAAAAAAAGCTATTGTCAGCTTTCATTTAATAAAATGTAATAATCGGGCGAATTTTCATCTTAATCGGAAGTTACATTTTTATTTACTTTTAAAGCCACTGGCATATAAATATGCCATAGGTAGCACGGTTCGTAAATTAAAGTTAATTAGATCGCAATTTTGTTTTTAGTAAAAAATAAATAATATTCAAAGTCGAATTTTTTTTTCATAATACAAAATCTTAAATGTTCACTTATTACCCTTATTCCCACCCATTATGTCAGACTAACACACAAGACAAACAGGTTAACGCATCCACGTTGAGCAGTCAAGGTTATTGAAAAGTTGATCATTTACACTGTTCAATGTAATATACCTGCTGCCGTTCATCAATTATAAATTCATAGTCGCAGATATACGAGCATATAATACTGTTGAGCGGACAAGGTTATTGAGAAATTGTAAATAGTTCCTGATCAAATACTCTGTTCAATGTAATATACCCGATGGAGTTCATCAATTATAAAGTCGACGTCACAGATATAGGAGCATAAGTGAGTGGTCCAAACAAAATCAGTTATTCATGTTCATTAATAAGAGGGAGGATCCGTTAACCAGCTGACGGATCAGCCTGATATCTATGATACCTGTAGTACGCAGTCGACCTTGTACAATTTTAATATCACATATTTTAAATACAAAACAAAATAAAAACATATTGAGCTTTCAAAAAATTGAATAATTAGCAGCTGTATCGAAATTTTAATTCGTGACAATCAGGACTATCCCTGTTTCTTAACCAAACTCTCAACATCTCCCCTCCATGCTTGTACTACTACCAATGGTTTTATGAACAGACAAGGGAAAAAAAAAGAATGGGACGATATGGAAACGATTGTCACCCTAAATGCACGGTCGTGGCTAGCCGCCATTACAATTTACAAAACCTGGTGCAAAGCAAATCCTTACATTAAAGCTTCAAACACTGGTTTTACAGTTATTATTAATTTTGAAACAAAGTTCAGGAAATATTGAGGAAGCTTTTTAAATTCTATTTTTTATCGATTTTTACAAAAAGTGAAATTATTTTTCCACTTTGGTGTCACCCCCACGTTCTCAACAAGTCAAGAGCCATAGGCCCAAGTGCAGTGGGCCCCTAATGGTCGTGGGCCCGGGTTCATTGAGCCCCTTCGCGCCATGGATGCTACGCCATTGTCTCTACCAGATTTTCATTCCAGACTGACTTTTTCTTCATTCTAGATCCCGCGTCTTTATTTGACCTTTAATTATGACATTTGGCTTAACCAATGAAATCATTTCCTTCAACCAATCAAAATAACTTCCGGAGAGGTGTCATAAAACGATTGATGCCTGCAGTTTGTTAAACCGTCCTTGGCAGAGTTTATTTTTAAACTATTTAATATTTTAAATTAATACGTGACGCAGAGCTTATATTAATTCACTCTGTCTGTCTACCTGGTAAAACGTTTGTACATGTTATCTCACACTCATTCATTACTGGTAATTAATTATTTAATTTATTTGATAACAACAAGGGAAAATAATGCTTCAGTTCACATGTACGGCTAAATATGTAGGATTTCGTCCCCTTAGCTAATTGAACACGTTATTTCTCCATCACCCATTCTTGGATCAAGTTGACCTTTAAACAAATGTTTATATTGTACCTAACAAAACTTGAGTAGATTTTTTTAAAATACCCAATTAGTCAATAAATTATTGGTAATTAATTATTTTGTTTAATATTAAAATAAGGTAAATATCTTCTGCATTATTGAGAGATATAGTTGTAAGTGCGGAGTTCTTCCCCTTAGATAAGATTTGTTTGTTTTTAATGATTTAAAACATATTTTGCTTGTTTGCTACAATGTGGTGCCTATAAATTCCTTAATTGTGGGGCCCAACACAGGGAGACATGACAAAACGTGTGTGTGTGTGTGTGTGTGTGTGTGTGTGTGTGTATTTACAAGATGTATTTAGGGTGAAGCGTTATCTCCATTCCATCAAGATTTCAGAAGTTGAAAAGAGTCTAATTTTACTTAAGCAAGTCAATTAATGATAATGATTTCATTGGAGTTCATCAAAGTAAAAGCTATATTAAACCTTGAGCCTATACATCAGTCAGATCTCACGTTTTGAGCCTATACATCAGTCAGATCTCACGTTTTGAGCCTATACATCAGTCAGATCTCACGTTTTGAGCCTATACATCAGTCAGATCTCACGTTTTGAGCCTATACATCAGTCAGATCTCACGTTTTGAGCCTATACATCAGTCAGATCTCACGTTTTGAGCCTATACATCAGTCAGATCTCACGTTTTTGTCTTGTTAATGTCTATTAGGATTTGTTTTTTAAATATTGTGCAATCTAGCATCTTGGCAAACATTTGATGTCTAAAAAGTATTAAAGAATATCTTACGTATTACTTACGTTCAATTAGAGTGTTACTTTCAAGAATTGATAAGAGGCGATAGCTTCTGAATTTCTACGGAGTCTGTATCTGATCTTTTTCGCTTAATTTCATGTCAGGTCAAGAATTGAACCCCTATACTTGGTGTCCGCAGTTCAAACTACCTTCCTGCTATCATTGTGACCTAAAGACACAAAGCAAGTTGGGGGCAAGATGACCTACTATCATTTCTTTGTCTCAGTTTGTAGACGAGGTGAAAATTAGTTCATAAAATGTACAGTTTTGTCTAATCTAAACTAAATCAGGTCTTGGAGACAGTAGTGCACTCAGCTAGAGATAATTTTTCATTCTTAACACATTTGTTAATGTCTTTTATCTTTCTCAACCTAAACCCGAGCTCTACAGACACAAAATGTTTTCACAAGATATCGGAGGATAAAAATGTATTTTATATTTTCTTATATGCCCAAAGTGATCTCCTGCAGACGTAGCTTTATTGTTTCAGCAGTAGGAGAATGACTTCCTGCTGGGGGAGAAGTGATTATGCTCTGTTTGAAATGTTTTGTTTGATCGAAGTTTATTTCTAACTCACTTCAGAGGGACACTCTGTTTTTGATATTGCAGTATTTGAAGAAAAAAGTATTTGTCCAATCTTATTTCTTGAGCGACAAACGCCAGCAAATGTAACTAGCTATCAGCCTGGTGCATGCAAAGTAGCATTGAAAATCCACTTAGAGTGCAGTAAGCAATAATGGTGAGATATAAGCCCAGATTAGCAATAGCATCTTAGTCAAAGTTGTGAAAAGTTGTGTCTGTTAGAGATGGCGAAATGAAAAGTTGTGTCTGTTAGAGATGGCGAAATGAAAAGTTGTGTCTGTTAGAGATGGCGTAATGAAAAGTTGTGTCTGTTAGAGATGGCGAAATGAAAAGTTGTGTCTGTTAGAGATGGCGAAATGAAAAGTTGTGTCTGTTAGAGATGGCGAAATGAAAAGTTGTGTCTGTTAGAGATGGCGAAATGAAAAGTTGTGTCTGTTAGAGATGGCGAAATGAAAGGTTGTGTCTGTTAGAGATGGCGAAATGAAAAGTTGTGTCTGTTAGAGATGGCGAAATGAAAAGTTGTGTCTGTTAGAGATGGCGAAATGAAAGGGTGAAGAGGTGATCAATTAAATACATAATGTCACTCAAAGATACCAGGCTATTAGATTTTGATAAGTATAACTGTCATAGAGTTTCGTTCCTTTGCACATTATGACATGTATACTCTTCATCGCAGGTAACGATCGTTGGATACATTCCTACTGACTGTGAGTTAACCTGCTGCCATAGTTGAAAAAAAAAGGTATGTTGTTGTATAGTAATAGTTCTATAGTTCATCTTGGAAAAAGAATTCATTTTTCTTTTAATGTCTAACCTTACAGCTTTGTCAGACATCCGTCTTTCTTTCTTTGAGTTACTAGCAGGCAATCGTTAGAAATTAGACTATCTGGTTCCTCAGCATGTTGTGTATACAACGTCATCCAATACACTCCATTTCATGCAATCTTATAAGCTTTTGTACCGCCAAGTGCAATCTCTTAAAGACATATTCCTATAGGTTTGATATATAACTTTTTAACAAAACATATTACGCTAGTTTAACTCTTTAGTGCAGCGGTTCTCAAACTTTTGAGCTCGGCGACCCCTTTTTACATTTCCCCACTCTGCGCGACCCCCCCCCTTAAAACACATACAGCAATAGAAGAGTAGACAATAACAATCCATATTTTCAATGGTCTTAGGCGACCCCTGGCAAATCGTAAATGGACCCCCAAGGGGGTCGCGACCCATAGGTTGAGAAACCCTGCTTTAGGGAGAAGCGGTGACTAAGAGTTGACTCCTCTCAAACAAATTTCATTATTCTGCATTTTGTTAACAAAGCGAGGAGGGTGGGGGGGGGGTGACTAGATGCTTCTAAATAGAGAAAAGGAGGACAAAAGAGTGCCACTATAAATACTTTATTTAGCTCTCTGCTTCACATAATGATACATACATATATTAAACATACATAAATAACAGCACCAGGGACCAAGTTTTAAAGAGAGAAAGTAGTGAATTAAAATGCTACGAAAATAAGGGCATGCGCCGACCGAGGCTCGAACCTGTGACTGTGGATTCGACACCACCGCCTAGCGATAACGCACCAAGCGAAACTAGACCATCGGAATGTCCATAAAAACATTTTTCTGATCCAAAGTCATTTCGCCCGTATGCAAATTACCACCCCAGTGGTCAAAGGTCACAAGCCCTCGCAGCATCCGTTCACTAACAACTTCGATAGAGCCGACACAGACAGCCGTTAGGCATGTATTAGACAAACGATGGCTCTATCTAATTGTATATCTCTCACAAAGACAAGTGGACAACATATATGTTACATATGTTTATACATTTATTTATCAGCACCTAGCTTCAACTCTATGTTTACATTTACAGCATTATTGCTCGTTACCCACTGAAGCTTCTATATGTAATGTGTTTATGTTGTCCACTTGTCTTTGTGAGAGATATACAATTAGATTGGTTTGTTTGGTTTGTTTTAAAATTAGGTATTCATATTATCTACACATACATACGAACCAAAACAAATGTCAGTGTGTCTGTTCTTAGCGATGTATTCTTAAGATGTTTTCTTAACGATGTATTCTAAGTCATGTGTTCTAAGTCATGTATTCTAAGTGATGTGTTCTAAGTGATATATTCTAAGTGATGTATTCTAAGTGATGTGTTCTAAGTGATATATTCTAAGTGATGTATTCTAAGTGATGTATTCTAAGTGATGTATTCTAAGTGATGTATTCTAAGTGATGTGTTCAAAGTGATGTGTTCTAAGTGATGTATTCTAAGTGATGTGTTCAAAGTGATGTGTTCTAAGTGATGTATTCTAAGTGATGTGTTCTAAGTGATGTATTTTAAGTGATGTATTCTAAGTGATGTATTCTAAGTAATGTGTTCTAAGTCATGTATTCTAAGTGATGTGTTCTAAGTGATGTGTTCTAAGTGATATATTCTAAGTGATGTATTCTAAGTGATGTGTTCTAAGTGATATATTCTAAGTGATGTATTCTAAGTGATGTATTCTAAGTGATGTATTCTAAGTGATGTATTCTAAGTGATGTATTCTAAGTGATGTGTTCAAAGTGATGTGTTCTAAGTGATGTATTCTAAGTGATGTGTTCAAAGTGATGTTTTCTAAGTGATGTATTCTAAGTGATGTGTTCTAAGTGATGTATTTTAAGTGATGTATTCTAAGTGATATATTCTAAGTGATGTATTCTAAGTGATGTATTCTAAGTGATGTATTCTAAGTGATGTATTCTAAGTGATGTATTCTAAGTGATGTGTTCCTCTGAAGTTTTCCATCAAACGTTTTCATTTTTGTTTCCATTTCCAAAGAGCCCAAAACAAATCAATACAGTTTTATTTTTTATGTGTCTAGGTTTTTTAGTGGGCATTTCATAAGTTGCCTCCCCCTTGGCCTTCCCACTTGCTGTACTCGACGTGCACGATGCTGTAATATCAGAAATCGATACTGAGTGTATCTGTAAATCACTAAATCGCGTACTCGGTGAAATCTTTGATACAATAATATCGGAATAAACTATTCTCTCTATGAGACTAAAGCAAGTCGTAGAAGCTAAGAAAATATTGCCAGATACTCCATCTTGTTGGCCTTATTAATTTCACAATTTTCTAGATACTTTTTTTCATTGATCGAGTACAATCCTTTTTTTTTATGTATTTATATATTTTTGAATTTACTATTTCCTAAAGTTTACATTGCAAAAACACATAGGAGAAGACACAGTAAGGTTCATGATCATACAAAAAGAAATGTAGAACTTGTTCAGAAATAATTCATACGTTACTTAGTTGGACTAAACTCGCGCTCTAAGCACATGAAAGTCTTCATACATCCGACTGGAGCTTGGACATTTTGAAGGTCACGGTCTTTCATTATTATTAAATCAGAATATTTGTGGTAAATCTACTATATATTTGTAGGTTGCAACTAAATGATTGATCAAAAGATCTCATCAACTGTCGCACGGATTCGCATGAAATTTCGTACACAATATACATGTTCTCTTAACCAGATCACCGCAATTTGCAAAAAACAGAAACAACAACAAAAATAAAACAAAACAAAGCCTTCTACCAAACCTTTGGAAATTATTTTCAATGTATTTCCAAAGGCCACATTTTATATAGAGTATAGATAGAGGCAGAACAAAAATAGGTCTTGTATTTTTAAAGATATAAATTTAAAAATAATTGCCTTATTTATTTTCGCTTCCTTTTAGATCTGAGTCTAGAGTATAAATGATACTTTGTTGTACTGATGTCATTTCTGTACATTCAAAAGGGATCAGATAAAAGATTTTTATTAAAGATTATTATCTAAGCCAAATTAATATTTCCTTATATTTTGTGGACACAAAACCAAAATAAATGTAGTGTGGAAACGGGAATGGATCATTCAACTGGGACCATCGGGAAATTCATTTGTCCACTCTAGGCCTGAAACTGTTCGTTTGAAGAAATGCTTGCGGTGTCCTATTCTGTACATTGCTTGCCTTAGGATTAAATGATGCAAACAACAAAAAAAGGGTAAAACTAACCAAATGTGCTATTTATAGAATTCAAAACCTGAAAAGTGTGAAGGCTGAAGGCCCAATCAATCAGAGGATGCAAAAAAAAAAAAAAGTGAAGGTTTTTATTTGTAATAGTAAAAGGTCCAAAAAGTGTGAAATTGTGTGTTTTGTGGGAGAGAGGGGGTTACGGTTGAAAAGCAACATAGGTTATATTAAATATTGAAAAGCCGACGTCAGTGAATGTACCTAGTACTAACTTTTTTTTGTTTTGGGCGGGAAGTCGGAACGGGGGCGGGATACTAGGATTCACCGGCCAAAAGCATATGTCCGAATGTGTGTGTGGGTGGGAGGGGTGTTTTAGCATTTCTCCAAGAAGAATATGTTTAATTTTTTTTTTCATCTCAGCTAGATAGAAGTTTCTATTTGCTTGCTTATGACATTTTGACGATATGGTATAAAAAATATGTCATAGATAAAGTGTGGTGTCTACTATTTCTATCTTTTCAAATGAGTTAAAAGAATATTTTCAATCAAACTCAGCTCGTAGTTTGATCCTCTGACTTCTGTCTTGGTACCTAAGTGAAAACAATGGAACCGGAAGTTCAAGCACAATGTGACCTTGCTGTCTAAATTTAGATGAGGTCAGTTTCATTAAGACCAATCCAATAGAAATCAATAAAAGAAAGCCGGTTCCAATCAGTCGAACTGAAAGAGTAGAGCTGTGACAACTGGTTTGAATCTATACTACCCACCAAGGTCCTTTCTCACAACTGTTTATGCATTACAGTAGTCTCCCTTGTACTTAATAAGAATATAAACGACAGAAACATTTGAATTATTTTTGTCATTATAAGTTTGGTCTTGCGTTTTCTACGTATATACAGCTTACTTGCTATTTTTAGCTCTTGTCATTCTTTTTGTGTGTTCTTATACTGTGTAACATTGAATGATTATATATGAATTTATATATAAATCTAAACATAAATATATAGATAAATATATACACACTTAGTGGTTTAACCAAGAAATAGAGACTATTTCTCAGCTCAACTTGAAATTGGACATAGCGTCACCGTTTGCCTTGATGGTCACCAATATCAGTTCAGCTCAAGGACTACCGTAGTGAGAGACTCAAGTTGTACGCGCAGGGGTGCTAGATATATTTGATTTGAGAACAAAACTCAAACTAAATTTCAAAAAAAAAAAGACAAAGACAAGAGATACCATAAACATCTTTCTCGCTGTTGCACAGAAGGTAATCCTAAACCTGAGCGTCCCAAAGTATTAAAACGTCTTTAACTGAGCAGAAATAATTGTAAGTACAAATCAAACAAAATGTTCAAGGTGATTTGAAGGTGGAAGAAAGACTTTTGGTTCATCTCAGTGATTGGGCGCTAGCTAGCGTTGGAATGATGTCGCACAGCTGTTTCCACTCTCTACAGAGCTAATGTCTCTCAAGGAATGGCAAATCCCCGATACAACTGGCAGATTAAAAGAGAACAAGAGTACACACACCTATATGATAAAGTGCACATGCCTATATTATAAAGTGCACATGTCTAAACGATAAAATGCACATACCCATATGAAAAAGTGCACATAACAATATGATCAAGTTTACATACCTATATGGAAAAATGCACATACTTATATGCTAAAGTGCACATACCTATGTGATAAGTGTACATACCTATATGATAAAATGCACATACCCATGTGATAAAATGCACATACTCATATGATAAAGTTCACATACCTATGTGATAAAGTGCACATACTTATGTGATAAAGTGCACATACTTATATGAAAACGTGTACGTACCTATTTGATAAAGTGCAAACACCTACCATAAAATGCACATACCTATATTGTAAATTACCTATGAAAAAGTGCACATACCTAAAAGGGATTTATTTTTTTTTAAAAAGTTTGTTTTACAACAGCCAATACAAGTGTCCATTTATGCAACATAGCGACATAGGTAGAGGTTATACATCAGTAGAATGACATCAGTAGAGTTTGACTGAAAATATTACTTTAAAATGTTCGTCACTTCCAGTTCAAGTGAAAACAAAAAGCACCATGACGCTTCCTGGAGAACCTAATAACTTTGTCCCAATCAGACTGTGACTCCAGCAACTTGCTCAGACTGTGTGACTCCAGCAACTTGCTTAGATTGTGTGACTACAGCGACTTGCTCAGATTGTGACTCCAGCGATTTGCTCAGTGTAACTCCAGCAACTTGCTCAGATTGTGTGACTCCGCGACTTGCTCAGACTGTGACTCTAGCGACTTCCTGAGATTGTGACTCAAGCAACTTAATCAGACTGTGAATCCTCTCTTTTCACTTAGTCGCTTTAAATGTCATTGCGACTTCCAAAACAGGGTTCTTGAACATATTTGTAAAACAGCATTCTTAAAATGTGGATCAGACGTGAAGGAAGCTCTCACTACGTCACATCCTTCTCAGCCTCGTTCTGAACTTCAATTATCTGATGAGAGTCGAAGACAACTGTCAAGACACACACACACATACAATTCTACCGAGACAGGAACACTCTCTTAGGACACAACTTCATTGAACAGAATAGTTGAAATCAGCACGACCTTTTTTTCTGAATCAATTCTTTCTTTTACACACACAAACAAACAGAAACAAACAGAAACAAACAGAAACAAACAACAGGCTTGGGAAGCTCAACTGGAACCCCATACGCTGTTAAACTTGTGTCGACTTTATTTTAATACACTTTATGTAGTATACTAATAGCTCAAGTTTATGTATTAGTTGTTAGGTTCAATGGAAAATACTTTCAAAGAGTCATAAAGCCTCTTCATTATATAAACCTTCAATTAAATACTAATTGTGGAATTACAACACAAAAAAGAAGTAATTTTGTGTAAATCTGGGTTTTTACATTAATCACACGATGATTAAGGATTTTCAAGAATATGATTTTTAGCGGCCCCCGAAAGGGGAAAAGACGCTTTTAGTTTTGTGTGAAATGTCTGTCCGTCTGTCCGTCCGTCTCGTTTAGATCTCTTAAACTAGAAAAGATATTGAAAATCGGACATCACAATATTTTAGACCATTCAAAGTTCTGACGCAACGGCTACTTTTTTTTTTCTGAAATCGAAAAATCTAATTTTTTAAATTGTTATGCAAGCATTTTTTTAAAGAGAAAAAGCTAATTAGTATGCATTATAAGTTAAACCTAATTTAAAACGAATAGTAATCTTTTAAACTTCATTTTCTGAAAAAGAATATGAAAGACGACGACACTCAATATTTTCATTTTTTGAGGATTCGAATAAGAGATTGAGCCTGTTCAAAAAATTAGATCAATTATAAGACATCAGTTAGGCCAGGGAAGGCGCGGTGGCTGAGCGGTAAAGCGCTTGGCTTCCGAACCGGGGGTTCCGGGTTTGAATCCTGGTAAAGACTGGGATTTTTAACTTTGGAATCTTTGGACGCCTCTGAGTCCACTCAGTTCTAATGGGTACCTGACATTAGTTGGGGAAAAGTAGAGGTGGTTGGTCGTTGTGCTGGCTACATTACACCCTCGTTAACCGTAGGCCACAAAAACAGATGAACATTACATCATCTGCCCTATAGACCACAAGGTCTGAAAGGGGAACTAGTTAGGCCAGGTTCACATCTAACTTTACATTCACTTTCACCTATCCTTTGATCTGCGGGACCGTTGGGGCACTACACAAGATCTGTTAACCTTCATGCTCCATTCTTATCTCTCATTTGTCTTTGATATAATTTTTCATTTGGATGTTCTTTCTGAAAATATTGAAGCCTGCCTGGGTGGACCACTTCGGGGGCCGATTTGGAGTTTGTGTTTCCACACAACCTGTCTTTTATAACCTTGTTTAAAACTTATTTACACTAAAATTAATACCTGGCTGCTTGCAATCAGCGCGTTCATACGTGTGTGTGTGTGTGTGTTTATGTAGATAATAAGGACTTGAATATGTGTTGAACTTATTTAAGGACAAACGTTCATTTTTAGTGAAAAAGAAATTTGTTCATGAACATTGTATGTAAGGTAACCAAGACAACATAAGCCGTGTAACTTGTCAAAGTAACTAAAACTTTCTGAATTATAATTTAGCATTGCATATGGTCTCAATTAATTATCGTGCAACTTTCAGTATACAGTTACATCATTCAGTTCACCGTAAGGAAACTTGAGACACACCTGTATTAAACAGATGGGAAAAATATAAATTTATCATTTTAAATCACAGGGCCTAGAAGTTTATTCTGAAAATAGCTGAAAACCGTTTCAAAATAAAATGATGATCAAATTATTCAGTCTGGCCTTAATTACTTCCTTACAGCTAGAGGTAAGCCAATCAGCGAGCACATCTATGTTTGAATGAAGGGGAGGTAATCTATTACGTTCTCCAAGACCAAACGTGTGAATTCAACTAGAAAGCCGCCATTTATTTCCTCAGCGGCCCGTAAAAAGAAGGAAATTAAAACTCTTTTCAATATGAGCGTCGCAGTGACACTTGTGCTGTATGACACAAATGACACACGTGACACAGTTAATCACTCTGTTAATAAGCTGTCTTAGTGTAGATGACACCATTGACTTCACATAGTAGAGTTAGTCCAACCCTTCTATCGATGAAACTCTTCTATTTTGAAATCTGATAAGTTCGAATGAAATCTCCGAAATACCTATTGAAAATTTGAGAGAAACTTTTAATTGAAGTAACCTATAAAAGGTATTTTCAGTGTCAGAGATACAAACTCAAGACGACCGTCAGTAGCTTCAGCTGAACTAAAAATCTAGGGCTCATATAGTTCTCAAAAGTCAACTGATGCATAATTGAACAGCCCAGCACCCTGGATGACCAAAGTGATCATCATCAAGTCACGATGGACGAACTATATTTCGAGGTGGATCTGTACACACACTGGCTCTCTTATTGCTATAGATTTAATTCGTCTTTCTCATTCATCTCTCATTTGGTTCACAGTGCTTCCTTTATATATATATATATGTCATTCATGTCCTTTAAACAAGATGCCAGTTGTACAATATTTGAACAGGAAGTGACGGCTGGTAAAAAAAAAGACACGTATGGTTACTTAATACCAATAGCAAGTAGATTAGAAGGATATGATAGGTACTTGGAAGTCTTTCAACATTTTGTATTCCAATTGGAATATTGTCTATTATAACATAAGGATAGAAAGTAGTTGACTTTAGTTTCTCGTTTAATAAGGATCAACTCAAATATCAACATATAAGTCGATATTGGACAAGCGATCAACATATTCATCAACATTAGCTATCAATATACTCATCAAGACTTGGGTTTCGTGCCTCCTCATGTGGCTAGTGAGACCTATGTGAGCCCGGAATTTTCGGCTGCACACTGGGCAGGTTATTCCAGCTGGAGCTAGTGTCCTTGACCTTGCTTTTCTTCTCTGGCGCTTCTCTTCTGCCAGCGCTGTTCTCTTTATCTCAGCTATTTGTGCGCCAGTTTTCCATGATGCTCTGTCACGTGCTTCTGTTTCCCAGGTGGCTGTGTCAATGCTGAACGCCTTCAGAGACGCTTTGAGTGTGTCTCTAAACCATTTTTTGTCCACCTTGTGTGCCATACAGTAGTCGTTAAGGGATGCGGCGGTCATCAATTCTGAAGTCGTGTCCTGCCCATCGCAGCTTGGACTGCATCAGGAAATTGTGTGGATGCTTTGCAGACCCGCTCTTTGAAGGACTTCAGTTTCTGGTATTTTGTCTTGTCATTTGACATTCAGCATTTTTCTGAGATATGTCATGTGGAAGTGGTTCAGTTTCTTTGCAAGTTTTCTGTAAACCACGTTTAAGGCATAAAGCATACTCACCAACATTATCTACCAACATACTCACAACCTAAGACTTTATTTATTTATATGAACCAGGTGACTGAGCCTCGTGCGATTGAATTGATTTGGGAGAGATACTTAACCAAACTTATTTTGGAAACTTTTTTGTAATGACGAAAAGGAGCAGTGTAACTTCTAAATGTTATTGTACAAGGCGATTAGAATAGAAAGTTGTTTTTTTAAAGTCCTCTCCCAGTTTAGAAAAACCGCAGCACTTTTCATGTACATCTTCTGCGCTAAACAATAATCCTATTATTGGCTTGGAAGAAAGTCTTCGCAGTGTAACTTCTCAAATGTTTACTTTTAGATATTTAATATTGCAGTTGGTATATTCATAATGGCTTTAGTACGAAACACTAAGGGATGCTAAATCTCTATGTTATTGGGTAGAACATAGACTTTGTAACAATGGCACATTTTCCCCTATTAGACTTGAAAACATAGCCCTAGTATTCTAACAAAGGTTTCTTCAAATCCATTTAGCCACACACAAAAAAAGACGGGGCATTAAAGTTTCAATTTAATTTTGTAATAGATTATAAGCAAAATAAAATATTACCCTGCTTATACAAAGCTATCTAAACTGGGAATATACAGGGGGAAAAGCGATGTCTTTGCGAAGGCCGGTATTGACAGTTTAAAGGGACTTCTTAAGGTAAGACAGTTGCTCTAGACGCCTCACTGTAACACTTTAAAGACCAGCAAAAACGAGACAGCTGGCACTCGCAAAGGCAGCGGAATACAAATTTGCGATGAAATGAAAATCCTCTTCAGAGGTCAGACGTATATTGCTTATCATTTGAAAATTCGGACCGGTGTGTAACTAGATGATCATCAATTGTTGAAATAGCGTAAAAGAAGAGCATTCAATGAACTACAAACTTTTTAAAAATCTCCCCATAAAAATTTGTGGATTAATTTTTAGCCGAATAAGTTCACATCTGTCCATATGTACATCTACTACAGATGTTCTACTTTTTTTTATTGCTTTGCAATTATAAAATGCATTGGTGCGGAATAATGAAGACATTAATGTGTCATCCAACTCTGACATTCACTAAAGTCCCATCCCAATGTGTTGTATTGTAAGGACCAATTGATTTTGTCCGCCTGTCACGGAGAGAACTCCAAGTGACGCTGACACGTATCGAAGCTTTTAGTTCTTCGATGACAAGAATCACTTTCACAATCAATGATTTCAATCGGCTCAGTTCTCTGATTGAATATGTAAATTAAGAAGCCGGTGACCGGTAGTGCTCCGCTTGCTGAAGTTAGTCCGTCATCATTGCACGTGAGTCGCTCGCGACAAGTGAAGTGTGAACTTAATATGTGAATGACATCACGGCTCTGGTTCCAGATAAGTGAACTTTATCTGGAGACTGTGACATCAGAATCATTAAGTTCTGCTTCACAAGTAAAAGTGGGGAATTTAAAAAAATGAAATGAAATTTAAAATTTGCTGATTCATGAATGAAGTTATTGATCATGTTGCACGATCGCTTTGTCAACTTTACACCCACATTTTGTATGGAGCTAAGACCAAGTCAATAGTTCCATTCACAAACAAATATGGCTGCTTCTTTGTAGACAAGGTTTGTTCATAGCCTGTTCCGCGTAATCAGTAGTCGCTATGTTCAGATTCTGAGATTTTCAATAGGAAAAGTATTTCCAAGTCTACTAATGTTTTAAATATGTTGTAACTATCTAAGGTACTTGGCAATGTTTTCATAAGACCAGATTTGGTTAAGTTTCCCCTTCAGACCTTGCGATCTATGTGACAGATGATGGAAAGGTCATCTGTTTCGATGGCCCGCGGTTAACGGAGGTTTCATGTGGCCAGCACAACGACCAACCGCCTTTACTTTTTCCCAACTAAATCGTAACTAACGCTTTAGAACAATTAGTTGAGTGACTAGTCATTGGGATCAGGGGCGTAGCCAGGATTTTTTTTCGGTGGCGGGGGTTGTTGTTTTTTTTCTCCCCCGCGAAAGAAAATTTTATATATAAGCACTATTTCTGTATTGTAAGCCAACAAATGCATATTCTGAGGTATCTACTGTGCATTATCCTGCTATTAAAAAGTTTTATTCCAAAAACCTAATATGCTATTCCTACTGATTTAGACCCTCCCGCGCCGTTCAGCGCATTTGCCGTCAAGCTGTTTCCATAAAAATCTGTCTCTGGTAATGTCTGAAGCCTCTTCCCACCTGCTCTAAAGACCTTCATGAACATGTGGCGCCAAGTTGTATTAGGATGTCATCGCAACTCGTATTATGCGAAATTCATTTTGACGGAGAACATGTCCCGCAAACCTCATGCGACGCTCTTTCACAACCTTACTAAGGGGTAGACTACCAGTTTGGCATAGGATGTCCATGTTTCTCTCTCTCTCTCTCTCCAGTTTGGATTGGACTCTTAACACTGAGACCATATTTCTTGAGTTCTCCAGCTTGGACTAAGTCAATTTGCCATTAGAGCTCTTGTATTGTGTTCACGTCCAGACGTCTACCTTATCCTATTGTCCTTGTCTTTTTTCTGACCACTCGGTTTTTCTTATCCTTGGACCTCGCCATGGCCTCGTTGTAATAGTATCTGATTTTCAAGGGCTATTTATTTTCTGGGGTATCCTGGGGACTGAAGAAAAAAGGCCTGGGGGAGGAGTGAGCTCGTTTCATGTGTATGGAGAGACAGGGTGTGTTTTTCTTTCTTGAGTCAACAAATATTTAGTTACCAACTAGACCTTTAAGGAGGGACTTAGTTTTGTGATCCCAACCATGAGATTGTGAAGAATACGCATTGTAATAAGGGTGTGCTATGACCTATCTTCTAAGCTCAAATGTACACCTATGAAGGCTACATCGATGACCAGGTCAATTATTAACAGGTATTTAGAACGAAATATTGTAATTTTTTGATTATGGATCTAGATATTATTTAACAGGGGAATTCTCTCTACATAAGACCAGAGTGCATCTGTAACAACAGACTTGACATCAGGGATTAGCACGATAACAAATAAGCCGTCTGGTCCCACTGACAATGCAGTAGAACGTCGTTTATCCGAACGTTTATTATCCGGAGCGTCAAATATCCGGACCAGTTTTTTTTTTTTTTTTTTTTTTATCAACCACATGTACTGTAATGCACATATACTGTATGAATACGTTTTCGAACAGGCAATGCTCAACAGTTGTTTCGCGCGAGGCGAAAAGTGACGGAAAAACCCAAGGTGAGGGATATCCCGTTATAGGCGTCAATATTCGTATAGTGTCCGGTTGCATATACTGCATGGATCGCTTCGGTTTTCGGTTATCCGAACAATCGCGTATCCGAACGGTGTCCGGTCCCAATTGAGTCGGATAAACGACGTTCTACTGTAGCTTGTCAGAACAATGTTTAGGCTTATGTACCTTACTGGCCAGCCATCTAAAAGTAAACAAAGAAAACCCCAGAAATAAACTGAATGAATTTAGCTATAAGTGAAAACTAGGCTAGCTGTACATTTGACAGGTCAAATCATGCCGGCGTGTTGGGAATGTGTCTGTCATTGTTCTACAAACGTTGACAAAGAAGTGACACAATGAAATGACATTACACTTTGCTGTCAGCGGAAAGAATAAAACAAAAATGTGTGTTACTAGAGTGTAGAGGAGAAAAGGTTGAAGAAGACAAAATACTTTAAAAAGAACAACAAAGTCGATATGAAGTGTACTTGTATCAATTAGTATGAATCGATTATGTAATTAAGTTTGGAATAGATCTAGACCAGCAACATTGAATCTGTGCGATTAGAAATATGTGAACTAATTGTTTCTTTTTGTGACGTCATGGCGTGCTTTTAACTTTCTCATTACGTCATGATCCTATCACGTGACTGGATCAGTTCGGGAAATTCCAGCGCTCTTTCTCCTTACTTTAGACACTTTCTCCCTTTCAATAAATATATGTCTCTTTTTTCTCTAGCTTTAACTTTTCTACATCTATGCGCTATTCCAAGACTCTACTACTTTCAAAAGGGCGAAGAAAGAGTGAGTACTAGATCTAGTCGATACTTTCTGATTGAGTTGTATTGCGTCATGGTTATTTAGCCCTCTCCGCCCCTCCACACACTTTTTCTTTCTAATAATGTCTTTTTTTTGTCAGTGCACTTGATGGCCAGTGGAAATGAAATGACGTCATTAATTACTTGCTCAGTGATTGGATGAGATTGGGAAATGAGAGTCACGTGTTTGATTTCAAATAATGCGGCAGTGGGGATGAAGCTAATAAACTTAGATTTAAAGCTCGTGAGACTAAAACTTTGTTGGCAAAGTGGGCATAAATAAGGGGCGAGTATTGTTAAGGGGGGGGGGGATGGTTATTGACACATCTACAAACAAAAGTATGGCCGAATTAGGCTACTAAAAATACCCTAAGTGATGACATAGTCAAATATTTAGAAAACTGGACAAGAGGGAGGTCAAGGACAATTTCTCTGTATAAATAAAAGACCTTGTGAGCCTAAGGGACATGATATAAACATATATTTTCAATTAGCCGTGAAACTCTTTATGGGCTCAGAAAGCTGGACACGGGATTTCGAAATCAACTTTAACTTTTACCCAGAAATTCGAGAGTTCATGAATATATTTTTGAGACAAAAAAAATGCTACCTTACTGCCAACACAGGGAAAACTAAGGTTTAACGTTTTGATTTTTACAAATATAATCATCTTTAAATTAAATTAGGCATTTTTTTAATGCGTTTTCATCGCGATCAGGTCCAATGTTTGTTTTGTTTATATGTCAGTAAAGAGTTGAATAGATAAATAGACGTTGTTGAATAATAAACATACTGTCTAATGTAGACATGAGTTGGACTCTAATAGACGACCTTGACTGTATCCACACCTGCCATTTCGCCACTTGCCACATTTGTTAGTCTCCAAGCATTAAGGCTCCCTACTGGGATTAACTCCCTTACAGCACAGTCCAGGTATCTGGCAGTGTTCTGTAGGGTCTGCTTGTCTCCGTACAAGGCGAGACCCCCGCATGCACCAGTTCTAACTGCTTCAAGACTAGTCGTATCTTCGACTATGTTTCTGAGCGACCTGCAATCGCAGAAAATGTATGCACTTGCCGCAAGGATTTTTGATTGCTGAACAAGCGAGATGAGACTGTATTCAAAAGAGTCAGATTGACGCTGCTTCTGTCTCACACTCACCTGGTTTAGTCCGTCGAGACGGTTTGTCGGGGTGTGGCCGTTGCGCATGCTGACAAATGTTTGTAGTCACAGCTGAGAGGTGAGCCCTGAGTGGAGACCAAGGTCATCTACTACCGCAAAGTTGACAGTGATATAACCACTTCTACAGAATCTCATACACATGCAATTAAACTTGTTTGAAAACAAGAGAAAAAAAAAAGAGAAGACGTTCCTTATGCACGCATGATGAAACTATACATCCTCAGAGATTGGGGATCAAGATATCACACGAAACATTCACTTTATTTCAAAACAAAATAGTTTTGTTTTTTTTTCATTTTCTGTGGCATACGTCATGTTCAGATCTTTGACACAGGGTAATACTTTAAATCCAATACTAATAAATACTCATTGCTCGGTCTCTGTCTTCTTTTAACACTGTCTGTCTCTATATTGCCTTGTCTGTCTTCTTAGTACACTGTCTGTCTTTACATTGCTTTGTCTGTCTTTGAAGTGCTCTTTCTGCCTCTATATTGCTCTGTCTGTCTTCTAAGTACACTGTCTGTCTCTACATTGCTTTGTCTGTCTGCCATGGTATGGATTGCTGGTGTTGAACTGTTTTCTTCTGCATTCATGAACTGTCTGTCTTTACATTGCTTTGTCTGTCTTTGAAGTACTCTTTCTGCCCCTGTATTGCTCTGTCTGTCTACGTAGTGTTATGTTTTCTTTGAAGTCATCAAGGCTCTCTTCTCCTGACATTATTCCACATGTGTTCCTTACCTTCATTCTCTACCCAGTCCCTGTCTCTCTTTCTCTCCCTCTCTTCTTCCCCCTGTCTCTCTTTTTCTAGCCCTCTCTTTTTCTCCTCCCTCTCTCTCTTTTTCTCCCTCTCTTTCACTCACTGACTGTTTTTCTTTTTCCCCTCTTATGAGAATGTAGCAAGTACTCCCCCTCTCTCTGTGATCGTCAATTTGTTCCAATGACAAGGGCTCGCTCGAATTCCTTTTTCTCGTTAGGTCTTAAACTGTCCCTCTCATAGTAGTTTTGAAAATGGAGGCATTACTCTCCCATCAGCCTGGACACAGCGGCTTTCAGGGATGTGATGGGCCGAGAGAGGAACCCATTTCTGTGTCTGTGTTGATGTTTGTGTTTGTCTGTGTTTAACTTTGTGTGACACAAGTGTGTGTGTTTGTAATTATTTCTCTGATGCCAAGGGATGGTCAACTCGCTTCAATGCAGGGATGGTCAACTCGCTTCAATGCAGGGATGGTCAACTCGCGGTTCAATGCACACCTATTTTCGTGATTTACTTTTTATGTCCATATAGAACTCTTTTTTTTCAAAGAATGTTTAACCCTTTAAAAATATATAAATAAACAAAACTTGAGGTGCGGTGGGTCAGTAGTATAGTGCTTGGCTTCCGAACCGGGGTACCAAGGTTCAAAACCTGGTGAAGACTGGGATTTTTAATTCGGGATCATTGGGCGCCTCAGAGTCCACCCAGCTCTAATGGCTACCTCAGAGTCCACCCAGCTCTAATGGCTACCTCAGAGTCCACCCAGCTCTAATGGCTACCTCAGAGTCCACCCAGCTATAAAGGCTACCTCAGAGTCCACTCAGCTCTAATGGCTACCTCAGAGTCCACCCAGCTCTAATGGCTACCTCAGAGTCCACCCAGCTCTAATGGGTACCTCTGAGTCCACCCAGCTCTAATGGCTACCTTAAAGTCCACCCAGCTCTAATGGCTACCTCAAAGTCCACCCAGCTCTAATGGCTACCTCTGAGTCCACCCAGCTCTAATGGCTACCTGATATTATTTAGGGAAAAGTAAAGACGGTTGTTGGTTATGCTGGCCACGTGACATCCTCGTTAATCGAAGGTCATAGTAACTGATGACATTTACATCATCTACCCTGTAGACCACAAGGTCTGAAAGGGGAACTTTCTTTTAAAAAAAGAAAAGAAAGAAAGAAAAAAATCAATTGTGCATAATACTTGTCACGTACACTGTATCTATATTTAGCCGCCCAAGGTTACCAGCCAGAACTTCAGTTAGCTCGGGAATTTCCATCACGCAACAAACGTGAACATGTTTGGTTAGAAATATTAATTATTGTACTTAGAGCTGCATTTATTGGTTGGCCTTGCAGCGGAGAGATGTTGGTCACGTTATAAACGCTCTAGAGCCCGGGGAAGATTCTAGATTGCAGCAGTCTTGTGCAGAACGTGTTAGATATAACATGTACGAGAGTCTAATGTCTAAACTCAATTATATTATTGTGTAGATCATTTATTCTATTCAAGTACATTTAACCATTGTAATTATTTGTAAATAGCTTTTCCAAGTTCTGAATTAAAGTAATTTTTATTTGTCGAAGAGAAGTTTCTTCATTGAATATATAATAATATACTTAGATCGTCTTGTCAACCAATAACTTCTAGATGATCCTCTTATCAATTAGCAGCTTCTAGGTGATCATCTTATCAACTGACGATTTCTGAATCCTCGGCAATTACGATCATTGATTTTGCTTCAACGTGACATCTTGGCATCAAGTTTGATTGTAACATCTAGCACTATTGATGATCATAACAATACTATTTATACTTTTTTGAAAATTTGATTAACTAATTTTTATTTTAATATTTTCGAAAATATTTTTTTTCAACATTAACATGAAAACAAGGTTACAAAGACAGTTTGTGTGCAAATACAAACTCAAAATCGGCCCCCGAAGTGGTCCACCCAAGCAGGTAACAAGGCAGGTGTCAATATTTTCAGAAAGAACATCAGAATTAAATTCTATCAAAGGCAAATGACAGACAAGAATGGAGAAAGAAGATTAACAGATCTTGTGTGGTTCCCTAGCGGTTCAGCAAACCAAAGGATAGCTGAAAGTGAATGTGAAGTTAAAGTGAACCTGGCCTGACTCATGTCTTATAATGAATATTTAATTGATCTAATTGTTTTGTAAAGGGTCAATCTCTTTTATTAAAATACTCAAAAAAAGAAAAAAACATTTCCGTAAAAAAAATATAAAAAATTTCTTTAGTTATGTGTTCTATGGATATAGTGTGACACTGCAGTTCACGCGATAATATGAAAACCTACTTATTAATTGTTGTTTTAAATTATTTCCAAATCATGTGCATACTAAATAGATTTTTTTCTCTTAAAAAAAGTAAAAATTATATTTGGGTAAATGTGGTAGTTAGTAGGACAGAACTTACATAACGTAGCAATACAAATGTAAAAAAAAAATAATTTCTTTAGAAAAAGTCTAAGACAATTAGCATAAATGTCTTCAACGTATGTCTTCAACGTATGGCAGGGAGGTATGCCCCCTACTAGAGAGCCTCCCGTGTTTGTAACTAATAATAGTGAATAGTTTAAAAGTGGTGTATTTTTATGAAAAAACTGCTTGCAAAAGTGATTTAAAAAAATAGATTTTTCGCTTTTAGAACTGAAAAAAGTAGCCGTTGCATCAGAACTTTGAATGGACTAAAAAATATTATGATGTCGGGTTTTCAATATCTTTTCTAGTTTACGAAATCTAAAAGGGACGGACAGACGGACGGACATTTCACACAAAACTAATAGCGTCTTTTACCCTTTCGGGGGTCGCTAAAATTCGAAACAGTGATTACAACTTACACAGCGATTATTTTGTTCTCAATAATGTTAGGCTTACTACACCCCAGATAGATAGACAGATAGACAGAGACAGACAGAGACAGACAGAGACAGACAGAGACAGACAGAGACAGACAGAGACAGACAGAGACAGACAGAGACAGACAGAGACAGACAGAGACAGACAGAGACAGACAGACAGAAACAAATAGACAGATAGATAGATAGATAGATAGATAGACTGACTGACTGACTGATTGACTGACTGATTGATTGATTGATTGATTGACATACAACTCATATTCCAGATAAAAACGTCTACAATACAATTGTATTGTTCATCTTTTGTTTCCGTCCTACCAACGAACAAAAAACGAAATGAAATTCTCTTTGTATTTGTTTCGAGGGAAATGATTTTAATGAAATTTCCTGATGACATCCTCAATACAGAGACAGGTTTTTATCTTCAACGTTTGCATGTTCGCACGCGATACTGTTTATGCTTATAATATTTGTGTGTGTGTGTGCTTATGTTGCATTAGATATTCAGTGATTAAGTCACTATTTTGATTCAGTGTAAAATATTTTTAATTGTAATAATAAACAATTACTATTTCAAGACTAACTAGTTATTTGTGTAAAATATAAATAATGAAAATTTTAGACTATCTATCTATCTATCTATCTATCTATCTATCTATCTATCTATCTATCTATCTATCTATCTATCCAGCTATCTATCTATCTATCTATCTATCTATCTATCTATCTATCTGTCTGTCTGTCTATCTATCTGTCTATCTATCTATCTATCTATCTATCTATCTATCTATCTATCTATCTATCTATCTATCTGTCTATCTATCTATCTATCTATCTATCTATCTATCTATCTATCTATCTATCTATCTATCTGTCTGTCTGTCTGTCTATCTATCTATCTATCTATCTATCTATCTATCTATCTATCTATCTATCTATCTATCTATCTATCTATCTATCTATCTGTCTATCTATCTATCTATCTATCTATCTATTTATCTGTCTTAACTTAAAAGGTAAAATTTTACTTTGAGTTCGATGGAGACCAAGGTGATATTTTAAAACGCTTCTAGATAACGTTTAGAAGATCAAAGGTGACAGACGTACCAACAGCATAAATACATTTGCGGCTTTTCCCTTGTAAAACTATCTTGATATTATTATCTTTTATCATCTTTGATACTTAATTCTGTTGATGAAAAATGAAACGACAACAAACTAGAGATTTCGTAAACTGCTCGTCCAACAAGGCAACTATTATCTCCCATTTCTGATTACTGCATTTGGGAGTACATAGCCTTTGGTACATAGTACATTTGCAACCACTCACCTTTCTCCAGTCGTCTCTGTTATGGGCGAGTCTCTCCTTCTTGATCCTCTGCTTGCTTCCAAATCTCAAAATCTCAGTACCATAAAGGACGTCACCTCTTCTTCTTTTCTTGGGGGTTTCAGGAGAGGGATTGTCTTGTAATGTTGATTGGTGTGGCCTATCTATCTCCAGCGTCTCTTCAATGGGCTGTTGTTTTGTTATTTCCCAAAGCTATTCATTGGTAACATTGTCTGACCATAACAAACTTCCTGAGGCGGATGATAATTTTCTTCGAGGTGGTGACGGTGCCTCTCCAGGTTTCTGCTTCAAAGAGTAATATTGACTTCACAATTTTGTTAAAGAGCGTGATCCTGGTGGTAGTACTTATTTCGCTGGATCCTCTGGTGTTCTTCGCTAGATTTAAGGCTCCTGGAGCTTTATCGATGCGGATTTTGACATGTTTGTCTAGAATATTGCCAAGATAGGTGAAGCTCTACACTTTTCGGTGCCTCGCCTTGGACTGTGATCACCTTCACCTGCCTCTTATTCTGTTGAAACGTTGGGGAACCACATATGACCTGTCGATCGTCTTTCTCCATTCCTCTTACTTTTATCTTGAATAGAGCTTCTTTCAATGACAGTCCCGTCCAATCTTTAATGTTGTCTTCCCATTGCTTTCTCTGTCTGCCTCTTCTTCTTTTTTCCAGGTAGTGCTCCTTAAAGGAAGGTCTGTGATCAGAAGTCTTTAAATGATATCAAAATGTCTTTCTTTTATATAAGATATATAAAAGGAACTATCCAATAAGTTTTTTGTTTCTCAGCGTAAATACTAAAGAGACCACGTCCAGTCTAGCTATGTGCTGCTCTCTGATTTATATGCAAAGTGTTTGCATACGACATCCTTTCAGTACGAGCTGAGCTGAGTTGAGCTGAGTTAGAATTTTAAAAGTCGTGAGTTCACTGTTTGCTCACGTTTTCTATTCAGGATCTGGTCTTATGAATTATTCGTGCAGCCCTTTTAAAGTGTAATCTCCCACACAGGGAGCAGCAGGCTATGTACTCCGCCACACAGGGAGCAACAGACTATGTACTCCCACACATTGGGAGCAGCAGGCTGTGTTCTCCGCTACACAGGGACCAACAGAGTATGTACTCCCACACACAGAGAGCAGCAGACTATGTACTCCCCCACACAAAAAGCAGTTGACTATCAGAATAGTGGAAATGCTGACAAATGTGCACATTTGTTCTAGTTCTTGCACTGCTATTACATGCTTGTGTCCAAGCATTCAGAAAAGAGAAGCTATACTGTGTTTTACAGAAACTTCTGGTTTATGTTTGTGTAAATGATGAGTGTCTATAATTATAGTAATTGTGTGCGAGCATTCTAAATAATATTTTTAAAAAATATTGAACTAAAGACTAACAAGATGTAATATCTGTTTCTAACAAGATATAGTATTTGTTATTAAATTATCTCCCATTCGGTCATCGAAATGAAAGAAATTCTCACATTTTACAACTTCTGTTAGATGATAATGCAGTAAGAATAGATTAGTTGATTACAGGATTAGTTGATTACAGGATTAGTTGATTACAGGATTAGTTGATTACAGGATTAGTTGATTACAGGATTAGTTGATTACAGGATTAATTGATTACAGGATTAGTTGATTGCAGGATTAGTTGATTACATAATTACTTGATTACAGGATTAGTTGATTACAGGATTAGTTGATTACAGGATTAGTTGATTACAGGATTAGTTGATTACAGGATTAGTTGATTACAGGATTAGTTGATTACAGGATTAGTTGATTACATAATTACTTGATTACAGGATTAGTTGATTACAGGATTAGTTGATTACAGGATTAGCTGATTACAGGATTAGTTGATTACAGGATTAGTTGATTACAGGATTAGTTGATTACAGGGTGGAAGGGTTGATGATCTAGTGAAGACTCGCTGCTTACTTGAGCACACATGTGTTGTGAGCAGCGGCTCAACACTTCCCCTGCACCCCCCCCCCTCTCAAAGTATGGGAACGTTTACGCTACTACTGACCAAAGTCCTCATCGTTCAATGTGCGGGTCAGGAAATACCCTTCCGATCGACGGCTATAAACGGCCCAGACAATTGATCCCTCTACAGCCGTAGCCATAATCTCTCCGTGGCGTTCTAGAAGCCATGAAAACCAACCATCCCCGCTGTAATGGTTTTAAGTGTTGGTGGCTTTAGGAATAGTTTTGGGGGGAGGGAGGAGGGGGGGGTTCGAAATAATGAGGAGAGAAAGGGGGGGCAAGGGGATATAATCAGGGGCGATAAATATTGTACCAATGGTGAAATCTAGAGATTATAGGGAAACTAAATCCAATGTTATGACCAAACGGTCACACTGCATTCATAAACTGTCCACATTGCTTCATCTTCAAGTCTTTTTTTTTCCGTTCTAGATTTATGTCAAGATTAGTAACTAAGGTTTTCTTCCTACGGTAAATGTCTTCTTTATTTAACAGCCATCGCTTTATATTAAAATTATTCATGTTACAAAACTTAACTCATAGGGACAAAAATACATTTAATCATGTGTCTTTTCAAAGAAGAGAACTAGCTTCCATTTTAAGCGGCGAGATGCAGAGAAGGCTAAAATTTGGAAGTTATTTATGTGTGGTCAAGGCTAATAGACTGTTTCTATCACATGGGGAACTAGTTACTTTGACTTCAATGTTCAACATCCCTGGTAACCAACTTGCAGAGTTTATATCGAGAATCAGATCTTATCTCAGTACTTAGACAGGGCCGGATTTAAGGGAGAGCAGGCGAGAATACCTCCTTGGGTATTCCACAAAGAAAGGAGCCTCCATAAAAAAAGATAAAATAGTTCTGAATTTCGACGGGTCAGAAACTTTTAAGTTTTGTTTTTCTAACATTTTTTTCGCATTTGGGGGGGACCTCATTATGGACCTCTTGACCAAGGAAAGGCTTTTATCCATGGCCAGGATGAGAAATCAGCTCTTCACCAATCCCTCTGTCCGAAGTCCAAACTTATCCGAAGTGATCATCTATTCACACCCGGTATGTTGCTGGTCACGAACCCCTTGAGCCAAGCACGAGTTCCCTCTGTCCTGCGAGGCCGGAGGTCGAGCCTCGTGGGGGCCCTTCGTATGCCTATACTGTTCCACCGAACCCGTGCGAGGGTCCATCACCGCCCGTAAAGCCCCCACTAGGGAACGAATTGAGCGAGCCTTTTTTACATCCCCACAATCTCTCGACCGTGTCTGTGGTAGCCCATTGAGAGATATGTGCGCTACCGTACTTAGCGTATCCGACTCCCTTGGCGGACCTTTCCACAGAGGCGCCACACTGAGGTGACGGTAGCTGGAATTGTAGCATGCTTGGAATAAGTCAATACCCTCTACAAAACTAAAATATGCATATTAAGTATTTTAAAAAAGTGAGATTAAATGAATCAGAACTCTTTTTTTTTTCTTCTAAAATAGATCATACTTTTAGATATATATTTGTTCATTCATAAGTGGATCTTTCGAAACAATTGTAGCAGCCTGCTCAAAAATCCTGCCCGGGGCCTCCACATACTTAAATCCGGCCCTGTACTTAGATTAGGAAGTTGATACAAACGTTGGTTGTGTTGACCTAGAAACACCATACTGGGCAGATGTGAGAGTGCCTTGAGCTGGAATACCTGTTGACGGGTTTTAATATCGCGATCATAATTTACGGCAAAGTTTTCTTAATGTTAATTACACTAAAGAAATGGTTGGGTTGTTTTGCTGATAACCATGACACTAAAGTAAACAATGACTGCGGAAACAAGACATAAACCAGTCTAAAGTCTTCAGTTCAAGATTGGTGTATGTTAACATGTGACAACGAATGAGTATTTTATAGGCATGTTATTATCTTGAAATTTTATATGATTTGGTCCATTATTAATTATATAAAAATTGTTAAATGATAGGAGTCATGGAGTTATGAAGCATTAATGGTAGGGCCGAAACGAAAAAACAAATTTTGCGAAACCAAATTGTCTATCCAGAAATAATAATTTAAAAAAGTTAGTACTCTGGAGACTTCAAATCAAATCAATGTGACCTTCAGTCGAGAAATGACTCTGGTTCATTCCTTAAAAATGAGATGAATTTCCAGCATTAGCTTTGGTCGGAATGATGTCGGCCACACATCAGTTCCTCCCCTCTCCACGCAGCTGATGTATCCAAAGGAACTGCAGTGCCGATACAGTTTGGGGTAAGTGGCGTCGCAGGTTCTGCCAGGGTGTAGCACTGGGTGCTGCAAACTGCCTTAGGGTCGCCAGCTCCTGATTTTTCCTCAGGGTAATCCCAGAAGCCTTTCCCATGATTGGGTATAGCTGTAAGGCAACAGAGGTTTGAATTCAGAGCTTTCCTTCTCCTTGGTGGGTAACCATCCATGGCTAAATCTGCGAGATTACAAATATTTTTACTAATTGTTCTTGTTAGGCCCAACTTTTATCTTTCTCAATTCAAATTAACTTGTCCCTCAGTGGACAACAGCTTTGTCTGAAGGTTTGCAGGTCACAATAGCGTTACGTGATCACGAGAAATATAGAACTCTTCTTTACCTCTGACTTGGAGACACTAGTCTAGCTCTTATAATACAAGGACACTAGTGTAGCTCTTATAATACAAAAACACTCGTCTAGCTCTTATAATACAAGGACACTAGTCTAGCTCTTATAATACAAGGACACTAGTCTATCTCTTATCCGAAGAAATTGTGGAAATAATGCCAAAGATTCGGATGCCTTTTCTTGAATAAATGATGCCAGAAAGTGCAAAGGGATGACGGTGGTTGGTAGCTAGTACGAGTACAAGAACGAGGCCCCTAAAAAGGTGGAAAGCTCATCTTTTAGATGTATGTCTAGGATCTCTTTTCAAACATTTCTTGGCCTTCAGCAGGAATAAAAGCAAAAGATAATTATTCGTTAAGATTGTCTAGCGCCACCTGCAGTAGAAGGCAGCATCTGTGGCTTACAAAATCAGAGACAAACTCCCTAACAATTGAACCCGCCTCATCTATCCCCATGGCGTTTGTTTTTATAATGAATACAACAGAGAGTGGGAAGCTAAAAAAGAGAGAAAATGAGAGAGAGAGAGAGAGAGGGGGGGGGGTAGAGAGAATAAAAAAGTAAAGCCCTATTCATTTAATGGTTCTTTTATCGAAGTGCCATAACTCCTACCAGACAGGAAGTGTTGCCATGAACAACAGCTAGCTCTAAAATGGGAGATAATTGAATTATTTGGAACAAAAAATAAGTCATTGTCTGGGGTAGTCACGCAATATAGTCATCCTCACATCAGACTTATAGTTATATTTTACATGTAAGCTACACGTCATTTATTTAAGTCCACCCCCCCCCCACCCAATATATTGAAATTAAATTATCAAATTTCGTCATAAGCCCACACCTATGCGACATGGGATAGGGGCAAAAAAGAATCGAACCCGCGCCTACGGTACGACCCTCGAAATTGCTGTCAAGTCATCCAGTCACAACTGTATAGACGACGTTGACTATCTTGCCATCTGGTCGGAGCCAAGCAAACAGAATGCCTGGCCTGTTGAATCTGTACAATCTGACCAGCTCTTAACAGAGTAGTCCCCTCTTGCAGTTAGACAACACAGACGGCCTGCTTCATATTTTTGAGTCTGTCTGTTCGCCTTTTAACGTAATTTTTTACGTCTGTCCGTCTATAACATTTTCTTAATTGCTGAAAGTAATTTTGAAATTCCTGTTTTAATAACGCCGTTATCTTGATTGAATAGGCTACCTCGCTCTGATAGCAAACTCCTTTGGTTTTTAAGATATGTTACGCGTAATGTTTACTTGTTTACGTTGCCTAACAATTTGTTATAACGAGTTTAAAAATCATTTCATGTTATGTAATAATAATAATTAATGAGATCTAGAGAATATAAATATTTTTTTAAAGAAAAGTAATACAGACATTTACAAATATTTAAAAAAATGGTCCACCAAAGTCTGTAAATAAAAATAATGGTTTTATCATTGTCAGGTGGTAGTCATGCCATGTAATGGCCATTAATGCGGCTAGTATGAGTGTCTGTAGGATATTAGGAAAGGGTGATTCTGGTTTAAGGTGGCCGCTCAAGTTTATGTCTAACTTAGTTCCTTTATCGTGTTACTTTTAATAATAGATCATGTTATATTTATTCTGTTTTTGCGATTTCATGCATGTAGTCAACAGTCAGATAGTGTCAATAGGACTATTTGTTAAGATGGAGCATTTAGGTGTGGAGGAGGTAACAAGTAGTACTCAGAAATACTAGAATTTGCTGGCTAAAAGAAGGAATGTATGGGGTGGCGCTTACTTGTGGACCTTATTACTTTATTACTTATATTTAAAAAAGGGAGGGGCTCTATGGGAAAATAAAAACATACAGGAGAAACGGAAATTCGCGATTTTTTTCTCTTAGAAATGTCGACTTGTTTTGGTTTCTGTGACGTCATTTTGCGACTTCTCCTAGTCCTGGGATTAACACGCATCGATCCTATTGGGTTCAATTTGCGAATGATTGCCGCGTATCGACCCGCAGTCGTGCTATCTCGTAAACAAATCGTTTATTGATATGAGCCGCCATATTTATCCCCTAGAACCGGAAGCTTGTACCTGGATGTATATTTAGAAATCTTAAGAGGAATTGGGGAGTGGGGCTGGAATATTGGACACAAAGACTCTAATCACGTCAACTAAAGCCTTTTTTTATGTTATAGTTTTAAATTGAGGTCTTATATTTATTTGTTGTAATTATAAATCTTATGACGTCATTTAAGAGACTTGGGATAAATAATCGTGCATAAAAATATAGTAAAGTTCCCCTTTCAGACTTTGCGATCTATAGGGCAGATGTTGAGGCCATCTGTTTCTTTGGCCAACGGTTAACGAGCAGGGTGTCATGTGGCCAGCACAACGACCAACCGCCTTTACTTCCCCAAACTAAAGTCAGGTACCCATTAGAGCTGGGTGGACTCAGGGGTACCCATTAGAGCTGGGTGGACTCAGGGGTACCCATTAGAGCTGGGTGGACTCAGGGGTACCCATTAGAGCTGGGTGGACTCAGGGGTACCCATTAGAGCTGGGTGGACTCAGGGGTACCCATTGGAGTTGGGTGAACTCAGGGGTACCCATTAGAGTTGGGTGGACATAGAGGTGCCCATTAGAGTTGGGTGAACTCAGAGGTACCCATTAGAGTTGGGTGAACTCAGGTGAGCCCTAAAATTCCTGAAATTTAATATCCCAGTCTTCACCGAGATTCGAACCCAGGACTTCAGGTTCAGTAGCCAAAAGCTGAATCATCGTGCATTGCTATTTAAATGTCTGATAAAATATTGTTCTACTCATTTTTCTAGCGGTGTTTCGGGAGGAAAGGGGGGGGACTGAGAGAGCAAGTGACTACAATGCACTTGATGACGTATTGAATAGTAGATCCTGGTCTGATTGAATGTAACTTTAGGTATAAACTTGTGTCACTGTGGATGCGATGAACGTGTTTATGTGACTCTCTATTCTGAAGTCGTGTTCCTATATACGTACATCTCTATTGATCTGGTGCTGTGCGTTGCAAATGTTTTAGGTTGGAAACAAAGGAATGATGTTAGCCAGACCGAAGTCACCATGAAGTCCAGTCTTGCTTGTCTTGTCATGTATTTTGATGTCACGAAGATTTCTAGGATTATCATTTTGTAAAACGTACAGCCGGGTTATATTATGTCTGTTGTATTTGTACATGCTTCTGATTTTGAAGAGAATTATATCCTAGCCCAAACCAACGTGATGGCGGTGGGCAGGGTTCGAACACGGACACTCGAGATTATTGAAAGACAGTACTGAGCGCAAACCACGTGACCAAGAGTCCCTAATTAAAGTATGGACAATCAAAATAAAGATCAACAATCCTTTCGTAGGCCATGTCTTGCCAGATATTTTTGTTTTATGCCAGTTAAGGCAACCGCCTTGTTTGTCCTTTAAGCATTTCGGAAGGAGGGACACGACAATGTTTTTCTTTCTTCTTTGAAACTGAATACTTTTTGAAAAATGTGTTGCTGTGTTATCTGTGTGATCTTGCTTTAAGGGTACTCTTGCGATCAATATATTCAATGATTAACATTTTAATAGTATTTTAAATAAACTATTAGGGTCATCAAACGGTTTTTAAAAAAATGATTTTAGTGCTAACAGTACGATCAAAAGAATATGACAGACTCAAGAACATTTTTAAATTGCGATAAAGACAAATAAACTCTTTAATCTTTTGTTTATCACAGTTTACATGTATTCATTGGACCAGTCTTTCACAGACCACAACCAACCAATATAAAAAAGTAATAACATTTAATATTGACATCATATATAAAGACTCGAGGCGCGGTGGCTGAGCTGTTAAGCGGGGTTCAAATCCTGGCGAAGACTGGGATTTTTAATTTCGGGATCTTCTGGCGCCTCTGAGTCCACCCAGCTCTAATGGGTACCTGACATTAGTTAGGGAAAAGTAAAGGCGGTTGGTCGTTGTGCTGGCCACATGACACCCTCGTTAACCGTAGGCCACCGAAACAGATGACTTTTACATCATCTGCGCTATAGACCACAAGGTCTGAAAGGTGAACTTTTTGTATATACAGAATCTATAGGAAGTAACAAAAGACAACATATTTATGTATGTTACTAATAGATATGCACGAAACACTTATCAATTATTATCAAACTTTGCATAAATATTAACTAGTCTATATACTAGCCACCACGAGCAAACTCTGTGTATTTCTTCAGGTCTAATATATAAATACTCTTGGTAAATAAAAATAATGAAAAATTTGTTGTTGTGTTTTTAGTTAAAATGATGGCAAGACTTCTAAAGAATGTGTACAATGGAAACCTAGGCGCGACCCATATTTCAAAGTCTACATACAGTTATTTTTATAAGTTGTTTTTATTATTAAAAGCAGTCACACACACACACGAAAGTCTCACAAAATTACGAGTTTTCGTGTCAAGAAATTCAAGACAAAGTCGGAAATTACGTCGGTTTCCAAACGCACCAAAAGAATCGATTCTAAAATTTTATATCCCTGAAATTGACAGATCGATTCTGAAATAAGAATTGTGGTCATCACTCGTTATAGAACATTTGAGGAGTTTCGTTTGCTAGTCCCACCATTACTTACCATTCCTTACCATCACTTTCCATTAATTACCATCCCTTACCATCTCCACTCACCATCCCTTTCTATTACTTACCATAGCTCTCATTTAATCATCACTTTTTATCACTTTCCGTCACTTCACAATTTTTACCGCTACTTCCCATCTTATACCATCACATACCATCACTTACCAACACATACCATCACATACTATCACATACCATCACATACCATCACTTGCCATTATTCAAACTTTGAACTAGTTTCAACCTCCTTTGTAAGGCGTGTCTCTCAAAGGTCATAGTGTATTCTTCCATTAGCCTAGTTACTAATCATAAAGTAGAAAAAAACACCAGTTAAAGAGGATTTGAGATTGAAGATAAAAAGATGTGTACCCATGAACCTTTGATTCAAAGATTTTCGGCCGCATTTGGAAGCCATGTTTATGGTTCTTGTACAGTTGCTCCTGACAGGCTGAAGCAGGTCAATGTCTTGACGTCTGCTTCAAACGTTGAACGAGATCAAATCAGCATCTCGAGAAAAAGAAACACTCACAATGGCGCCTTTCAGTACAACAGTGAAAACGCGTCACTTCCGTTCAGTTAGAATTAATTTAAAAAAAAAGATCTTTCTCCTTTAAACATCAGGTCTGATAAAAAAAAAGTGAAAACTTGCTCAAAATGTCATTAAAATTAGAAAGTTTAAAATTAGCATAAAAAGGCGAATGTCCTGATTGGATCGAAAGCCTACATAGCTTTTGGATTTTTTCGATATGGGCCACTTTAGGTAACCAAGGAGTAAGCCCAAGAGGGTTATCGTTGTTTGTTTCAAAAACTGCTGATTTATTAGGGTAAAAAGGGGGGGATGATTGTAAGATAAATTCCTCCCTCAAGCGATCACATGACCCGCCCACTTCCGCAACACTTTTAGCAATATTTTATTCTTAAAACTGACTAAGGTTCACAAACATTATGGTCTATTTTGAGCTAGCGAGCTCACAATTTGATCACATGACTAACCTTGTTTTCAAGGCTTTGTTATGGAATTGACAGTCCAAGTGTTGTTAGGATCTAGATCTATATTCTAAATACAATTTCCAGAAACTTAAAAATACAGATATAAAAATAAGAAACTAAAATACAAGTTCATATTTCCCACATTTTAATGGACCTCATTCACCAATCATAAACAAACAACATTTTGCCACGTGGTACAAATTACGCAATCAATAAAGGCTGTCACGTGATATGTAATTTTCATTGTTTTATCAATATTGTCACGTGGCTAAATGTTGTTTGTTTACGATTGGTGAATAAGGTCCATTGAAATTCTCTCTATCAAACCTAGCATTTCCCCAATCAAACTATGTTTTGCAAAAGTAAAACATTTTTCCCAAATTAAGCCTTGACGTTTTCAAATTTAACCTTAGCTTTCTCAAATAAAACCTTAGCTTTCTCAAATCAAACTTAGCTATTCTCAAAACATTAATTTTTTCAAATCCAACCTTAGATTAGGCAAATCAAACATTGCTTTTCCCGAATTAATCCTTTCTTTTCCCCCAAAAAAACCTGAATTTTCTGAAATTAAATCTTATTTTTCCCAAACCAAACCTTACAGCTTTGAATCAAAATTCCCGATTCCCAAATTCTTCACATTCTGTAATTAAAACCTTACATTTCCCAAATCAAACGAAATATAAAGTCAAGTATTTCAATTTATGTCACTCTTTGTAATATTGATTTTTGTTTTTCACTCAGACCAAAGAACTTGAGGTTAATAGTGTACTCCACCCCCATCCCACTAATGTATACAATGTATTCCTAAAGGCTTAGCAGAAAGGTACACCGTAATGAGTGCGGCTATTCAGCTTTGGTGGTGAATCATTTCAAGTGGCTAGAAATAGGAAAGAAAAGAAAAGATAATATTGAAGTAAATAAGTCAATATTTCAGTTGTACATTCTCGAGGTTCATATTGACAGTCTGAGTTGTATTACTACAAAGCTCAATAAATCTATTGAAGCTATTTTCTGGCTGCCTCAGCCAACCTATTCCATGCTCTAATAGCACTAAGGAAGAAGGAGCCTTTGTACTAATTTGTATTAGCCTATGGAACGAGAAATGTGCAATTATCCTTGTGTATTTTTGAATATTTTATTAGATTTTGTTTCTGTATTTGAAGATTATGGTTCATAGCAATTATGTATAATTGCTACTTTACTTTTCAGTCTTTTTTCCTGAAGGCTTTCTAAATTTGTGGAGGCGCGGTGGCTGAGCGGTAAAGCGCTTGGCTTCTGAATTTTCTACCGAAATGTTTTTTTTTCTTGAGGATTACAAAAAGAGATTGAACATTTATAAAACAATTAGATCAATTAGATATTCATCATAAGACATCAGTTAGACCAGATTCACATCCAACTTCGCATTCACTTTCACCTTTCCTTTGGTCTGTTAAAGCGCTGAGGCACCACACAAGATCTGTCAACCTTCTTTCTCCATTCTTCTCTGTCATTTGTCATTGATAGAATTTCATTCTGATTTTCTTTCTGAAAATAGTAAAACCTGCCTTTTTACCTGCCTGGGTAGACCACTTGGGGGCCGATTTTGAGTCTGTGTTTTCACACAAACTGTCTTTCTAACCTTGTTATTTATTGATTCACGTTTTGTTAGGTAAAATAAATTATTGTTTAAAGTATCAGCTTGATCGGAGAATGAATAAGGGAGGATTAGCGTTAATAATTATATGAGGGACTACAATAAATTTAGCTATATATCTAAAAATACTAATAAAAGTATTAGTTTCCCTTTGTTACTATTAAACAAAATACTGAATTACCAGTAATTAAATGTCTAATTGGTTACTGTTTTAAAATTGACTTCTGACGTGTTATCTTTGTCAATAATAAACTGTGCGAAGTTTCAGCTTGATCCTATAATGGGCGTGGGAAAAATAACGTGTATACACCTTTTACCAGACAGGCAAAGTGAGTTAATAATATAAGCTTTGTAAAAAATAAAATGTGATATAAACCTGCGGCTGAGATGTTAAGATCATTATTTCTAGTTGCCAGTAACTTTTCAACCAGGAGTACTCATGAAGAGCTGCATCGTCCACTCTTGGAGCCATTCAGTTTTGATTTTTGTTAAAAATTATCCGGAATGGACCAGCTGTTTTGTTGCAGAATCATGGGCAAAGCCAGGGGGAGGTTCAGTGCTCAACTCTCCTCCTCCCTCCCCCCAATAAAAAAAATTAAAAGAGAATGGAATAGAAGAGTTGCATTAGTTTTGCTTTTTTTTCTTTGCCATTTTGTGGTTACTCCCCCCCTTTTAAAGCCTATAGTACAACATAAATTAAAAACATGATTATACGATCCTCTACAAGCAGACCTCTAGTGCCGTGTCCACCAACAAAAACATTGAGGCTCGTTAAAAACTGCAGTTGAAGGGAGACATGGCTGCTTTCATTCACTAAAACCTTTTCAATATCTAACTTGAAAGGATAATAAAAGATGCTCTGAAATGTTACGTAGGTAAGCACTATAGAAATAAGAATTACTAACTTGCTCTTTGCAGACGACATAGATCAGCGGTTCTCAACCTTTTAAGCTTGGCGACCCTTTTTTTTACTATCCCCCACTCTGCTGCAAAACCCACCGACACAGCAATAGAAGAATAGACAAAAACAATCCATATTTTCGATGGTCTTAGGCGACCCCTGGCAAATAGTCAATCGACCCCCAAGAGGGTCGCGACCCAGAGGTTGAGAAACCCTGACATAAATGATCTAACTGGGAAGAGCTAGCTAACTTGTTGATCATCATTAGTAACACTACCACGTCATAAGTACGCAAATTAATGACGTACAAACATTATGATTAGTAGACAACAGGAGTTCAAAACTGAGGCAAAACTATGGCAAATGTCATCAGTTTTAAATGAAGAAAACAAACCTGAATTACTGGTTTGAATTGCACAGTCCACGGCACCACTTGTAAAACGCTGATATCGGCATTACCCTCGACACTAAAATCAGACTGATGCGCTCCTTAGTCATGACCACATTCTTGTATGCTTGCTAACTGCACAACTAGAGAGGAGCATGCTAGCAATGGGATTGAGATGGTAGAAGGATTCTGATTATCACATAGAAAGGCCGAATAACTAATAAAGAGGTTAGAAACAAGATGAAATGGCAATAGTGTGATTTTACGGCCATATGACAATGTCCTCTGGGCTCACAAAGACCTTCATGCAGGGAACAGTACCAGGAAAGCGATGGGAAGAAAACATAAAAAAAAAATTACATTGAAAGAGTTACTATCCAAGTCAAAAGACAGAGAGGAATAGAGAAAGTAGGTCAACAGATCTTGTGTGGTGCCCCAACGATCCAATAGACTAAGGGATATGCGAAGAGGAAGCTGTGAACTTGTTCTCATTGATGAATTGCTCTTACAGTCTAATGTGTCTGGCACTGCTTCTCTGTTCAAAATAAACAATCGATGTAAACTCTAGCAGCTTGCTGTTTAAATATTTTCGGAAAAAAAAACAACTTTTTTTGGTTCTAGCAATAGTAAGTTTACGATTGAAGACATGATAGTTGCTGTTCTTAGCTCCTTTTTTAATTTTTTTTTTAGCGACAAAGAAAATTTAGCCCTACTATTCAAACCAGCGCTTGGTAGACATTGATTTTTGTAGGCGATTAAGGCCTATTACGCCAAACTCTCGCCTGAAAACGACCGATAGCACAAATGGTCCTGGACAGACGGTTACCAACTTCCATGGAAAGCGAGGCGTCATTTGATACCATACTTGCTAGATATGTGAAGTGGTCTACCACGTTAACATGCTTCCCATTTTAGGTGATATTTGGGGCTGAGTAGGTTATGTTGGGTGACTTCTGGTACATGACTTCTGTTTTCCCGAGGTTTAGAGATAAACCGAAAGAGGCAGCAGCGTATGCAAATTCGTTGACCGCGATCTGGAGATCATGTTCTTTGTGAGCTAGCAGGGCGCATTCTTCGGCATAGAGAAGCTATGTTATGACTATTGCTATTGTTTTTGACGTTCAAGATTGAACACATTGCTGTCCGAACGAAACCTGATGTAGATGCCTTTGTGCAATCGCTGCTTTTTTTTCCTACACTAACCGTTAATTTAGACCTGATGCTGGCACTTAAAGTTTAACCTATGCCTACCTTTTTTCCTAAATTAAACGCTAATTTAGATCTGAAGCCGCCACTAAAAGTTTAACCTATGCCTAGCTTTTTTTTTCCTAAACAAACCGTTAATTTAGATCTGATGCCAGCACTAAAAGTTTAACCTATGCCTACCTTTTTTCCTAAATTAAACGCTAATTTAGATCTGAAGCCGCCACTAAAAGTTTAACCTATGCCTAGCTTTTTTTTTCCTAAACAAACCGTTAATTTAGATCTGATGCCAGCACTAAAAGTTTAACCTATGCTAACTTTTTTCCTAAACTAAACGCTAATTTAGATCTGATTCCGGCACTAAAGGTTTAACCTAATATAACTTTTTTTTCCTACACTAACAGTTAATTTAGATCTGATGCCCGCACTAAAAGTTTAACATATGCTAACATTTTACCTAAACTAAATGCTAATTTAGATCTGATGACGGCACTATAAATTTAACCTATGCCTAGCTTTTTGACTTACACTAACCGTTAATTTACATCTGATGCCGGCAATAGAAGTTTAACATATGCTAACGCTTTTCCTAAACTAACCGCAAATTTAAAACTGATGCCGGCACTAAAAGTTAAACCTATGCCTACCTTTTTTTCGTAAACTAAACGCTAGTTTAGATCTGATGCCGGCACTAAAAGTTTAAACTATGCCTAGCTTTTTTCCTAAACTAAACGCTAATTTAGATCTGATGCCGGCATTAAATGTTTAACCTATGCTAACTTTTTTTCCTACAATAACCGTAAATTTAGACCTAATGCCGGCACTTAAAGTTTAAACTGTGCCTATCTTTTGTTTTCCTAAAAAAACAACGTTAATCTAGATCTGAAGCCGGCACTAAAAGTTTAACCTATGCTATCTTTTTTTCCTAAACTAAATGCTAATTTAGAATTTATGCCGGCACTAAAGGTTTAACCTATTCCTTCCTTTTTTTTCCTCAACTAAACGCTAATTTTGATCTGATGCTGGCTCTATAAGTTTAACCTATGCTTAGCTTTTTTTCCTAAACAATCCGCTAATTTAGATCTGATGCTGGAACTAAAAGTTTAACCTATGCTTAGCTTTTTTTCCTAAACAATCCGCTAATTTATATCTGATGCTGGAACTAAAAGTTTAACCTATGCTAACTTTATTTCCTAAACTAAACGCTAATTTAGAATTTATGCCGGCTCTATAAGTTTAACCTGTGCTTAGCTTTTTTTTTCCTAAACAAACCGTTAATTTAGATTTTATGCCGGTACTAAAAGTTTAACCTATGCTAACTTGTTTTCCTACTCTAACAGTTAATTTAGATCTGATGCCAGCACTAAAATTTTAACCTATGCTAACTTTTTTATCTAAACTAAATGCTAATTTAGATCTAATGCCAGCACCTGAAATTTCACCTATGCCTAGCTTTTTTCCTATACTAACCGCTAATTTAGATCTAATGCTGGAACTAAAAGTTTAAATTATGCTAACTTATTTTCCTACACTAAGCCTAACCTAAAGCTGAAAGTTTTCATGTGCGCATGCAAGTTTTGTAAGTAGAAAGGAGCTAATGTATGCCTAATGTCATGAACCTAATGAATTGATGAAATGACCTATCTGACCCTAAAATCTACCTAGCTATTTAATTTATAATTTGATGAATCTAACGATTGATGAAGGTTTTAGTGGGGCCTAATGATGTCCTGCAGATTGCGTTGGTTTCGTAAAGAAAGCTGGTACCTAATGTTAATGTAGTGTACTGCAAGCAGGTGATGCGCTGTCTGTAGCTGGATACTGGTGTGTTGTCATTGTAAGTTTTATTTGTTATGATGTTTTAGATATAATCTGTAGGTGTGGTTGCATCGTGTTCCCCTTCCCCCCTAATCATCTGTAGTAGTTGTCTGACTTAAAGGCGTTGCGCGCGAACCTTTAAGTAGTTCATTGGCTTACCGGTATGAATTAAAATAAATTATCTTAAATTCCCAACTTAATTATATATAGATTGTTCAAAGTATTGATCTGGCTCGTGCTCTAAGACTAGACCTAGAATGGATGTTGACATTATCTTATCTTACAAGATACAGCGGAGTTTAACCCAAGTCTACGGAAAGAGAAGAAGCTGTGCTAAAGACTAACTGATGTCCTGATAATAAAGACCTTAACTCTTTATCTCCGTAAGTTTTTTTCTCTCGTTCTGTAAGAATTGTTTATTTTGTACATTTACCTTGTAATAAATAAATTCATTTTTGTTTCAAATCAGAAAACTTTAGGAATATAATTTTAAGAGAATGCATGCTCTTTTAATATCACAAATTAAAGTTTATAAAACCAGAAAGTAATTTTATTTAATGAGATCGTATCGTTAATTAGGAGAGAGAGAGTTAAATTTTGCTAGAGGTCTAGACACTTTTATATCTTCAACAGACATATGTCTGCGAAATCTGATAACAAAATAGCACAAGACAAAATAGCGCGGACTTATATATGATGTGTATACAAGAACCGGGTTGTGCTGGGCAGCATTTTTGTTGATGTCTCCATCTTTTTCAATCTGAAAGTATGCCATAGTTGTAGAGCACAAGAGTACTTTCAATGTTATATCAGTCCCCTTTTTCACCAATGTTTAAAATACATAACTTGCTAAAAATAGGATTTTGAAATGCGATGACCCCGTTCAAGCAGTGATGGAATTTCTAAGTGACTTTCCTACAATTTAACTTTGTAAAAGTTTGTGTGCTTAATATTGGCATATTTATGTTTTAAGATATGTAAAGTGTTTCCTGCAAAATGACTGAAAAATAATGATTACAATAAAACAAAAATAAGATTGGCTCTATCCAAAATTTAGGATATTTAAAGTATTTAGTTCAAAATGTCTGAAATATATTTTTCTGAGCTATTTTGTCGGCCATATTTGTCCTCGCTCTTTTTCGGGGTACCGATGCGAGCAGAAAAGTCGCCATCTTGTCTCAAAAGGTAGATGGAGCTGAGAGAGTAGTAGCTTACTTTAGTCGGTGCTTGTAAAAACCTGAGAGAATTTGTCGTATTTATTTGTATTAAATTTTGTACACAGGTTCCTTATACTCATATACGCTCACTAAGAACCGAATTCGATATGCACTACAATTTGCGAAAAAGCTTTCAAACTTCTGTAGTTTATTTCCGTTTTTTCCCCCAAAAGGCCGCAATCGTGTTCCTATGTCAATATAGCCATGTCTGTCAACCAATGACCTAAATTCTGACAAGTATTAAAAGTATTCGGAATTGCTTGGATTATCACTATGCTGTAACGCTGTTTGTTGAATATTAAACGATGTGGATAAAATTCATTATAACTTCTAAAGATTAACAAAACCAAAAAAGACAAATTTTGATATAAAGAAAAAAAAATGACATGTCTTATTTTAAAACAGTATTTGATCCTTGAAGCAACAGAAAACACCATATTTGCAAACCCATTGATAGCACTATCATATTCACGTGACTTAAAAACAAAAATAGCAGATTCTGTAAGGCAACGATAAGTTTTGGACCGAGGTTCTAGATAGCATTTAAGTAGAACAAAATACAAGTCATAGAACTAAAAACATCTTGTTTTCTTTAATACCTCCACAGAAGTTAGAAATACATGGAAGCTGGGTGGATGCAACCTGAACGCCGATCTCAAAAATGGCTCTAACGAGTTTCCTATGACTTGAACACTTGGTGTATGTCACTGAGAACAGAATGATTAGCTCGTTGGCCACACGGGCACAAAACTCTAGTTTGAACGTTATAAGTTTTCAAGATATAAAAGAAATACATTTAAATCGGGCCATAAAAAAACATGGCGCTTAGTTGTTTATGAAATTTAAAGTTGCTTAAAGTTTATTGATAGATTATCTTAGCTTTGATTATATTTCTACGAAAGTATAATGTAGATTGCATCTAGATTCTAGATTAGAAGTAGACCTAAATCTAGATTTAGACTAGATCGTAAGAGTTCTAAATCTGAATTATTACTGTAAATAGTATGTCAAATTCTGATTTGGTGAAAAAGACCATGACATGTCGACTTTAAAAAAAGAGTATTTTAGACTAGCATACTGAGTTTAGATACAAGGTACCTGAGAGTTTCCCACAATGGGGAGTGGTTTGACCAAGGTTTTTTTGATAGCCCCAGTATCAGAATTGTCACTGGATACGACGCATTCCTCTAATACTACGTGGGGGGCACGGGCTAGATGGAGCCTAGCTCATGGGCGCACAAGAGCCGCCCGACTCAGCCCGCGAAGGCCGTGCCAATTTTGCCCATTAGAGAGACCCGCAGGAACCAGGAGAACCCGACCAACCCTCGAGTTTGTGTCCAGCGCTATCCGCTTTTCGGAGAACCCGTGGGTCTCTTACTTACCGTTGCGTGGTGTTCACTCGGCGACCACCTTGAGGTGGTACTGGAACGCCGAGGATCATATACATGGTACAGAAGATTCTAACTTGTAGATCTAGACTTAGAAGATGGTGTGCAAAATGTTAATGAGCGTCTATTTATTTATTTAACTCTTTAATAAATATCTACAGGAACCAGAGTTTTATCCTGTGTGCTCTACTAGATAGTTCCTCTTTTCCCAAAGATAGACATAAACTGTCAAACTTTAATGAAAATTGTTAGAGCTTTTTTCGATATCCATGTCTGCCCACATTAAACAAATGTAGAGTTTGCAGCCTGATAAGTGGATTTGTGAAAAAAATAGCTAAATATAAAAAATGGTTTAAAGTTTTAACTTGATCGGAGAATAGCGTCAGGAATTATTTAAATGGACTAAACCAACACATTTAGCCATATCTGTGGATACTGATGTATTTGTTTCCCTTGTTGGGTTCAAACAAAATAATTAATTACCAGTAATCAATTGAATAATTTGTTACATTTTTTAATTGTTTTTTTTTTATTGATTCATGTCTTGTCTTATGACAATGAATATTTGTTCAAAGATTCGACTTGATCCGAGAATGGGTGTGGAAGAAATAATGCATACACACATTTTACCAGACAGACAGACAGACAGACAGAGTGAGTTGATATAAGCTTTGTAAAAAACATATACAGCACTATGTGGGTCAGTGACTTCCCTCTGCAAGTGCTTAACTCTCGCCTAGTTCTCAATATCCAGACGATCACGATCTACTTAGTTGCCTAATATTGACAGATAGCCAACTAGCGTTATGTAGTCGTGAACATTCGTTAGCGGTCACTTCGTCTAGACGGTCGATACACTGGTTCTTGGTAAGCAGAGATTACAACTGAATTATCACCAGTCGGTCAGTCTTCTAGACACTTCGGACATATATTGTGACTCTTTCAGACCATCTGTTCTTTCTATAGATTTCTAGGGGGGGGGGGGCAAATCGTTGAACATTCTTTTACTTCGATTTGTTCATTTCCTCAAAATATCTTTAAATTTGAAAACTTTAAATTGTAAAAGTTACAATGGAGGCGCGGTGGCTGAGTGGTAAAGGTTCCGGGTTCGAATTCTGGTGAAGACTGGGATTTTTAATTTCGGAATCTTTGGACGCCTCTGTGTCCACCCAGCTCTTGACATTAGTGGGGGGAAAGTAAAGGCGGTTGGTCTCTGTACTTACCACGTGACACCCTCGTTAACCGTGGGCCACAGAAACAGATCACATAGATCGCAAGGTCTCAAAGGGGAACTTTTGTATTATATTTTGGCATAAAAAGTCAAACATCCTGAATACAAAACGATAACGGTAGATTTCAATATTTAGCATGGACCCGTGACCTAATTTTGTGTTCGATTGAATGCAGGCAAATCCGTTGTATTCCTGGACTTTATTTAGTTCTCATGTCGTTGTATGCGCTTCTTTGTTTTCTTTGTTTGTTTTTTTCTTTGTTTGTTTTCTTTGTTTGTTTATTTTATTTCTTTGTTTTCTTTCTTTGTTTTTTTTCCACATGTTTCGGACGTTTCTCCATAAACGAAGATTTTTACGCCCTGACCCAAACCCCCCACAGGACAGCGATGCATGGCGGCGGGCTAAGTTCAAACCCGGGACTATCCCAATTTAATCCCAAATCTAATAAACAAAGAAATATATTTTTATTTACATACATACACTAAAATATGTTTGAAGACAAACACACATACAAAACCTAGTTATGTATCTTTCTTGTTAAGGACATAATAAAATGGATAAATAAATAATGTGACTAGCACATTTCACACCTAAACATCCCGCGCCAAAATCACTGCGTCACAACGTTTTGCTTCGTTCCTTGGTGGCTTTAGGTGCTTAAAAGCACAACTAGCTCGAGATGGTTTTAGAAACCTTGAGTCATCTTGATTGGTAGCCAAGCGGTTTTTGTGGCTCAGAATCCTAAATGCTGCTGGTAAAGTCATTGGCAAAAAAAACAAAACCCATTATGGCAGTTGTTTGAGACAAAAAGCTAAAAAGATTCTAGAAATAAAAAATCACCCTTTGGGTTAGGATTTTATGATTTTACCATCACAAAAGAGATACAAGACACCGATAGCAAACAGACACAAACTCTCTTTTGTTCCCCTGGCAATCCAATCATTAAATAGAAACAATCTGATATAAACTTTTCACATGTCAATTATGAGTGTCTTGTGTGAATGTACATTTTGTTTTTTATAGTTTGGCGTAATGCACAAATTTAAGATATATTTCCTTACGGACAATAAAGATTTTTTTTATTATTATTATTACTCATTAGAGAACATTGATTTCTAATGTCTGAATCTTCATATTTTCTAAAGTGAGTTTTTTTTAGTATTTTGTATTGTGTACACTGACAAAATGGTACTATGGATAACTTTTGATCTGGTTACATTTTTTTTCCTAGACAAAAAAGAATGCAATGCTTTTGTGTTCTATAATGACTGCATAGATGTCAAGAGAAATAATTAATTGAATAACATAAAAGACAACTTCTTGTATGTGTGTCCATTATATGCACAAATGTATTGTTCTCTATTCTACAATGAAGACTTATTGATTGTACTTTTCTAAAAAACAAAAGGAAACAAAATGTTGATGGTATTCAGAGATCTAGATATTTAGAAAGTGTACTAACGAGTTCTCTGCCCCAAGAGACAAACAGAAAGACACACAAGACAGTTCATTAGAACTTCAGTCGAGACTAGGAACAAAAACAAAGTACAATTCATTTATGTCTATATATAGATATGAATTTCCGTTCACGTGATCACAGAGTCCATGATCTGTAAGTTTAGGCGTTTGGTCTTCTAGTAGGTGATGTAGGGAGAAAGTAGACAACTTTCAGTGTCCAGCGAATATTGAGATGGACAACATCTGCAGTGAATTATTTGGATTGGCCATTCCCTGGTTAGTATACACAAACGTAGAGATCTATTCCATGGTGTAGCAGTGAATAGGAATATTTGCTGCGGCGTTAAGTGTCTCCAAACTTGTCTCAGCATGTCTGTTCTCGTCATTAGCTGCGGCGTTAAGTGTCACCAAACTTGTCTCAGCATGTCTGTTCTCGTCATTAGCTGTGGCGTTAAGTGTCTCCAAACTTGTCTCAGCATGTCTGTTCTCGTCATTAGCTGAAGTCTTTTTATTGTTTTTTTCTTCCCTTCCAAAGAACTTATTCCTTTGATGTCTGAGACTCTGTGAGTTCCACTCTTACGTCTAATGATCTAGTCAAATGTCCCACCTTATTGTCCTAGATCAAAAACAATTGTTCTGCAAGCAGAGACAGAGACTGAGGGTGTACATCCTGGAGAGAGACTGAGGGTGTACATCCTGGAGAGACTGAGGGTGTGCATCCTGGAGAGACTGAGGGTGTACATCCTGGTTAGACTGAGGATGTACATCCTGGAGAGACTGAGGGTGTACATACTGGAGAGACTGAGGGTGTACATCCTGGAGAGACAGAGGGTGTACATCCTGGAGAGACAGAGGGTGTGCTTCCTGGAGAGACTGAGGGTGTGCTTCCTGGAGAGACTGAGGGTGTGCATCCTGGAGAGACTGAGGGTGTGCATCCTGGAGAGACTGAGGGTGTACATCCTGGAGAGACTGAGGGTGTACATACTGGAGAGACTGAGGGTGTACATACTGGAGAGACTGAGGGTGTACATGCTGGAGAGACTGAGGGTGTACATCCTGGAGAGACTGAGGGTGTACATCCTGGAGAGACTGAGGGACTACATGCTGGAGAGACTGAGGATGTACATCCTGGAGAGACTGAGGGTGTACATCCTTGAGAGACTGAGGGTGTACATCCTGGAGAGACTATATCATTTTTGTTCTATGTTCCACCACTGGCTTGGGAGACCCACTTCACGCCCTTGTTGTGGTGGATAATGCAGTTTTGCTATGACTTCGGTTCCATTTCCATTTGGCATCTCACCGGTGGTCCGTTTTAGTTCCATATTGGCCCAGCCATTTCATCTCTATTGATGATTTCTTCCGGACATTAAGTTAAGACAGAATAACGTTAGTTTTTTTTTTTTTTTTTTTTTTCATTGAGCGCTTCCTGTATCAATGTTTTACATCTGCTGATGTTATGAGTCAAAGATTTTAAATATATTTTAAGACTTCCTTCAATCATGTTAGGGAAATGTAATGTTCTACAATCTCTACCAAAGTGTGTCTATAAATTGCGATAAATGTAAGTAATTAACTAATTAAGTTTTTTTTTCAGACTCTTTTTATTCACAGTGGGGCAGGAAAGAAATAACTGTATGAAAACGTATCTAATAGTGAAACTATACTTTTCAATTAGGTCTCGTCGTGTTATGGTCGAATTGTAAATACAAGAATTATAATGTATTCTTGATTAGATGTTCCTCCTTTGGTTTGGTGCCAAGTGTTACGTTCTGTTAGGGCTAAATTGTGAAGGATTTTCAGTTACGAAGATTTAACGGACTCTCTGTTGTTCTCTTAGCATGATGAAACACAGAAATGTCTCAGAGAAAGAATGTAGTCAAACTCAGAACACTTTGTAGTCAAACTTAGAACACTTTGTAGTCAAACTTAGAACACTTTGGAAAGACCGAAGTGAAACTCAGAACACTTTGGAGAAATAAAATCCAACAACAACAATCATATATTTGAATCGCTAGAGTAAAATCTAATTAAATATATCTGTTCAGTGAATAAGAATTCAATGAACCAGCTGAGTCATTCTCGATATGAATCTTGACAGTACGCTCGCATTCCCTCTGATACATTTAAAAAGAGTTTTTTTCTATCCTAGATATTGCACAGACAAGGATGTGATGTAAGAAGCTTTAAGTTTTCCTTTCCTTCGAGATATAATGGTCAGTTAGATTAAAACAGTTTTCCAAGTGGTCAAGCCCGTCGACTTTCTAACTGATGGTCAAGAGTTTTCTCCGTTGAACAATGGCATCATAAGCTTGGATAAATGTGGAGGTCCTTAAGTTCACCCAACATTATTAGGTCAATGTCATGTAGCATGAAGCAGCTGTTGCACTACGTTTATTTTTAGTTTTCTGCAACCATCTCCAGAGCAATGTCAAGGTTAATTGTCGACGGTTTCTTGGTACCAGAATGCTTCTTAGGAACAGAATCAATGTTAATTCCATAAAAGGAGCGAGATTTGTTTGTTTCTAGTTGTTTTTTTTTTATTTTTGCTAAATTTAGTTAGAGGGAGATAATAAAAACTTGTGGAACAACAAAAGTCAGTTGTAGTTAGGAACTTGTACGAAAGTTACAATGTTTAATTGTATTGTACAAAGTATATATCTTATAAAAGTGATTCCTTATTCCAGATAAAGCTTTGTATTTAATGACAACTGACCAGTGGTGTTTAAATTAAAAGTTTGCATTTTAATCTCCGGCATAACGATATTAATTGAGTGTTCAGTAATTGTTTAAAATAGAAATGAACACTAAATTATAACATCAAAAGCGCTTTGTATAATTAACACAATTTTATAGTAACATCAAGACATCTTCACATCTAGCTAACAAATCAAAATGAGCGTTACGGTCCCTGATATTAGTAATGGTAATCAGTCGTTGTGCTGGTCACACTAGACCATCGTTGTGCTGGTCACACTAGACCTAAGAAGTATATTCTATGGTCAATCTGACTTTATATACTTATAAAGTCTAAGGTCCTAAGAAGTATATTCTATGGTCAATCTGACTCTATATACTTATAAAGTCTCTGGTCCTAAGAAGTATATTCTATGGTCAATCTGACTCTATATACTTATAAAGTCTCTGGTCCTAATAAGTATATTCTATGGTCAATCTGACTCTATATACTTATAAAGTCTAAGGTCCTAAGAAGTATATTCTATGGTCAATCTGCTCTCTTTGAAATAGGTCATTTGAACACGTATACAATATTGTATCGTACGTACTCTCTTGTTTTCAAGACGTCTGCTTGCTAAACTCACTGTATTGACTGTAACATAGTTTTGAAAAAGTCTACTCGATATGCTATTAGGTCGTTGGGGCCAATGGAATCAGGAGGGGAGGGTCTGCATTCTGCTTACAACGTTCAATAAATTACTTCACTTGCGATAGCCTGCCCTTGACTGACATTACCATCCATTGGTGTCAGAAATAGAAGAAGAAGCTGTGAAATTTGGTTGGTAGGGGAAGTGGGGAGGAGGTGGAGTCTTAGGGTTAATAGGAGGAAGACCTTAAGACATTTTTCCAGACTATATATATATATTTGTATTTGTATTTGACTATATTTGTAGATGAAGTCCAGGCAATTGTAAATTGTATTTCTATCTACATTTTTTAAGTAATTCTAAGTATTTTTAAATAAGTTTTTCTATCTTAGTATTTCAATCTAAATATTTCTACCCTAAACATTTATATCTTAATATTTCCAACAAAGTATTTCTAAGTATTTTTAATCTTAATATTTCTATCTTAGTTTTTCTAAACATTTCTAAGTGTTTCTAAATAATTCTAAGTATTTCTATCTAAATATTTCTATCTAAATATTTCTATCTAAGTATTTGCCATCTTAGTATTTCTATCTTAGTATTTTTACATATTTCTATATTATTTTTTCTAAACATTTCTAAGTATTTCTAAATAATTCTAAGTATTTCTATCTCAATATTTGCTATCTTACCCAACGCCATCTCGAATTACACGAAGATAGTAGCACTAAAGTACCAGCTGTAAAAAGTACTTCGGCCCTGCAGTGAATAATGAGAACTAAGCTCATAGTGACCGAATGGTGGTATAGTACTTTTAAAATAAAGAGACACTGTTGAAAATCTGTGTGGAGACTAGCTATCTGAACTTTACGATTGTATAGCGTCTCTGGGTCCCCAACCAACACTAATGAATATCAGACATTAGTTTGGAAAAAACAAATGCGTTTGGTCGTTGTTCTGTCCACATGACACCATCGTTAACGTTCGGCCTTCAAAGCAGTCGATCATCCTACATATTTAACATTCCTACTTATTAGTATTGGCCATAGTTTTTCATTCATACATCAACTTCTGACTTGAACACAAAGTTCATTGCTCCGTGAACTCATCTTGAAATTCTGTTCAGTCCACTTCTTTTCAATCAAGGAGTTCGTGGATACGTCTTCTCAGACTCGTGTCCCCGAGGGTGAGGTCAGTGATTACTACAAGCCCGTCAATTATCCTAAGGGAGATTTTTGTGTCTAAATTCACCAGCTTCGTTTCTCCCCCAGTCAGGCCGTCACGCCTGAGCGAACTGTTGGTAGCTTTTTCTTACACAAGTACTTTTTGTGATTTTTGTAAACGCAAAGTTGTCAGTGACGTCATCAAAGTTATTTGTTTTGACCTGCCAATTCTATGCTTAGCAATACCAAATCTTAACAAGAACATTATATATATATATCTAAGCATAGAATATGGCCTCCTTCAGTCAAGAAGCGACTATGGATCATCTCATGGAAATTGGTTTCCCATGCGAACAGCATAGGCTAATCCACGATTATCCACTAGTAGGCCTACTAATCCTGATCATAATCGGTCTATTTACTTAATAGATCTAGACTAGATCCAGGATATAGAATATAGTCTATATAGAATCTAGAACTAGAAAAGATCTAGATTTCCTGACTAGTTCTAGATATAATACATCTAGAATACATCTCTAGACTAGTTCTTGATCTTGATCTAGACAAAACTAGAACTAGAATCTAGAATTAAAATCTAGAACTAGAATTCAGACTAGAGCTAGAATTAGCATCTAGGCTAGAACTAGATTTCTAGACTAGTTCTAGATTAGATCAGGATCTTGACTCTTGATCTAAACTAGATCTAATATCTAAATCTAGATTTAGATCTATCTAGATCACGATCTAGAATCTAGACTAGGTCTAGAAGCTAGATCTAGACTAGGTTTAGGTCTAGACTAAATAGACTAGATAATGATCCAGAACTAAATCTATAGCCTAATCTAGACTAGAATCTAAACTAGATCTAGAAATCTAGAAATAGAATCTATAGATACTAACTAGAGCTAGATCTAGGTCAATTTTATGATCAGGATTAGTAGGCCTACTACTGGATTATAGCGCACTTATGCTGTTCAGTTTCCTTCTTGATGTGATACTACTGCTTACATAATAAATAAATCTGCACCCCTAAGCTATTAGAAAATAAACTATTTTCTTAATGGATTTTTAATGTAAATTTTGTTCAAATTGTTTAATACAGTGGATCTCATTCACCAATCGTAAACAAACAACATTTAGCAACGTGATTCTCTATATCTTCTATACAAATTATGTAATCCACAAAGGCTGTCACGTGATATGTATTTTTCATTGTTTTATCAATATTATGACGTGGCTAAATGTGTTTATTTACAATTGGTGAGATCATTGAAATCTAAATCTAGATCTATGTCTGGCCTCTATTTATTGTAATTTAGATTATTGTGAAGTGCAGGCTATAGCTTAATGAGAATATGTGGAAACAGCGCTCTACAAAAGTAAAGTAGCAATTATACATAAAACACTGAACCATAATCTTCAAATACAAAAACAAAATTTAATAAAATACTCTGAAAGACACAAAAATAAAGGCACATTCCTCGTCCCATATGCTAGGACAAATTTGTACAAATACTCCTTCTTCCCTAGTGCTATTAGAGCATGGAATGGGTTGCCTGAGCTAGCCAGAAAAACCAGTGACTTGGCAGAATTTAAGTCATTGGTTAATATGCATGACTAAATGCATGACGCGTAGGACGTAATCATCTTCCTTTTTGAAGTAACGTCTGTATTATATAAGATAGTTAGTTTTTTTTTTTTAAACTTACAATTGAAACGAAGTTCGTATTAAAATTCTTTTTAAAAACAACATTTGAATCAGTATTCTATTCCATGAGTTAGTTAATAAATGGAAAATCTATTTTATAATGATCCATCGATACTTTTTCCATTGTGATGCAAATTTTTGGTACCAATGCGCGAATCTATGAATGAAGCTTGATTTATTAATGAAGAAGCCTGTGACCTTTTTAAAGGATTTACTTTCCCTGAAGTTTTTCATTGAAAGTAGTGTGATTTTTTCAAAAAATCTGCTTGCTTATATAATTAAAAAAATTAGATGGTTCACTATCGGAAAAAAGTAAAGTAAAGCAAGAAAAAAGTAGCCGTTGCATCAGAACTTTGAATGATCTAAATATCATGATGTCCGATTTTCATTTTCTCTTCTAGTTTCTGAGATCTAAACGGAACCGACGGACGGACAGACGGACAGACAAGCCACACAAAACTAATAGCGTCTTTTCCCCATCGGGGGCCGATAATAAAAACGCGTGAAACTTCCTTCTTAACGAATTCGTTTGGATCAAATGTCCACCAGGTGTTTCTGTTTACGAGGCGTGTCCTAGTTCTGCATTGCTTGACTTCTTAATATCCTTCCTAATTGGTCGTAAGTAGCAAGTTACAGTTGTCAATTACACTTTAGGATCACATCTAGATGTTAGGAGTGACCATAATAACGCGAAATACATCAGTCAAAAATAAAGTGGTCAACTTGGAAGAGTTAAGAAAGAGAAAAGAAAAAGATGAAGATTATATTTGGTGAATATCTCAAAGTGCAATACGAATACTGACATAGTGCATTTCTAATTCATTTGATGACGATGTCTTGTACGCCTGCTAGTTGACCATTAGGACTCTATTACAAGATATTATAATAATGTTCAAAGTTACGCGTAATTCCAGTGTCAAGAGTTAGCGTTACGGCTAGTTTAATTTTAATATTACTAAATTATTTAAATTGCTTTTATATAGCGCAACTTCCACGCTTCTAGCATGCTCAGAGCGTTAAATAGTAACCCTTATTTATTGTAAAGGTTATTTCTCAGACGTTATTCTGGGCATTTGTACGAACATGTTATTTCTCCCCAAGGAATTCCTCCGTTCTGTAGACATCGACCTGATGGTAAAATAGGTTTTCAACAATCATTTGAATACAACAGTAAATGTATGTAGTCCTTTGAATGTCAGAATTTATCAGACGACATTGATCGAGCAGTTCGCACCAGGTCGTGTCTAGAACATCAAAGATATTTATTGAAAGAAGGAGGAAAAAAAAAAAAATTATTCGTCTTCCAGATACAAAGAAGCTTGGTGCATTTTTAGGTTGTAGTCCGTTATACAATATCAAATTTTATGTTGGAATTTTCTTTACACGAGCCAATGATATTGTTAATGAAAACACAGTTAATACCAGACAATACGAAAACACAACTTTAAACAAACAATAGAAAAAAAAACTGCTTTTTAAATAAAAAGCTTATCCAAGGGAAAGAACCGCTAATTACTAAAAAGTAAAGTTCCTCTTTCATACCTTGTGGCCTATAGGGCAGATGATGTAAAGGTCATATGTTTTTGTGGCGTAAGGTTAACGAGGGTGTCAGGTGGCCAGCACAATTTTTCTCCAGCTATTGTCAGGTACCCATTCAAGCTTGGTGGACTCAGAGGCGGCCAAAGATCCCGAAATTAAAAATCCCAGTCTTCACCAGGGTTCGAACCCTGGATCTCCGGTTCGGAAGCCAAGCGCTTTACCGCTCAACGTATCCACTTTATAATAATACTAGACATATTGAACTATCGACCCGCGGGTCTTTATTTGCATATTACTGTCGATATAGTCACTGAGAGTGTTTTTAAAACATTTAAACGAAATAATAATGTAATAAATAAAGCGAATGTGTCAATGTAAAAATAGTATGAATGAAGCCATCCAACCAAATAATTAATCTACTTAAATCCATTTTTTCAAATTAAAACATTTGCTTGTAGGCCAACATATATTTGATTAAAATTTGAAATGAATAGACTTAATTTTGTATGTTAATGTGTTAAAGTATAAAGTAGATCTTGAGGTAGACATAGATCTAGATATAGACTAATCTAGAGTTAAAAATTGGCTTTTATAGAGTTCATTCTGTAATGCGTGAAGGCTTTGCTTGGCGCATGCGCGACCTTTTTTCATGAATGAATATAGTCCTATCTCAACACGGCTACGCAGCTTTAGCGAACGAATGTATTAAAATGCTTTAGAAAAACAAATTTGAATGTTAATTTCATTAAAATATTAAATGAATGGACTATAATTAGTATGTTCATGTGTTAAAGCATAAAACTATCTTTGCGAAAAGAAGTTTTATCATCTTAGAGATCAATAAGAGTTTTAGACCTAGGAAAATACTCAGTAGAGAGATGTGTTAATGTGTAACCATTTGGTAATGTCTAATGCAAGAATGTGCATCGGGATATCTATATTCGCAAATATAAATAACGAATTAATGTAAAAATGCTTTTGAAACACAAATTTGAAGGTTAATTTTATTAAATAATGAAATCAATGGACTATATTCTGTATTTTCATGTGTCAAAAAAAAACAACAACTATAAGTGCAAAGTTTAGTTCTTAAAATTAGATCTAGATCTAAATCCTTTCGATCTTTTCTCATGTCAACATTGTCAACATGGCCTAGATCCATAAAATACTATAGCTGTAATAGAGTTGGTCTTTTTTTTGTTGAGGGTCTTAAGTTTGTTTTAGGGCCACAATACATACACTACGGTCTAAGTTGGTACCCAAGGAACATTTCTGCCAAGTTTTATCAACATTGGTCAAGCGGTTTTTATTTCTATACGGGGATATACATACATACGCCAAACATTCTACTTTATATATTAGATAAATAATAATAATAATAATAAAGCGTCTATGGAAATTGTCCAAAATAACAATATACCTTATTGTTATATCAACCGAGGGGATTATAACAACTGACCTCACAGACACCTTCAAGGCCCTTAACATTCCCAGGAACATCCTCGTTGCCTCTCAGAGGGCGGTACTGCTGCAGACCTTTCACATCACCAGAAAATTCCTCAGTGGAAACTGTTAAAGGGACTACGATGAATTTTGTTTCTCTTTAGCGAAACTCGACCCTGCAGCGCCAGAGAAGGACTACTCGTTCATTTATAACATAATAATACTAATAATATAATACAATATACTTCACTGGACTCCATAATGTTTTTTATCATTAGGTTTCTACCAGGAAGGTGTTGCGGGCAGATGATATGGTGCACGGGTGATATCTCCTTAAGACCACTTCATGTTCATTGTTCCCCTAATTAATTGACTTTATATTTCAATGGTCTGTTGTGTTAATTTGTTGTCTTTGGTGTATAGTCAGGGCTTCTGAAAAATCTGTTCTAAGGCATTTATCAATTGGCAAGGCATCTACAGTGAACATATCTTGTTAGATCTCGTCCAATTTGCCTAAGATTATTTGCACAAGTTTTGTTCAGCTTCTTTGACTTTTTGTTTCTTTGGGGCTCTAAACTAAGTTTTGATTTAGCTTCTTCTTTAGGTTTAAACATCTCACGTAGTTTTTTTTAAAATTTAAACTTCACTAAAGCATGATCAAACATCATATTTGCGACAATAAAACCACCCAGATTTTTGCGACATTAAAACCATCCAGATTTTGCGACATTAAAACCATGCAGATTTTGCGACATTAAAACCAGCCAGATATATGCGACATTAAAACTAGCCAGATTTTTGCGAGATTTTAACCACGATGTTATATTTACATTTTACAGCTATAAAACTACCGACATATTTGCGACAATAGAACCTATTGGTTGGAACGTATAGTTATTTTATGTTGGAAAAAGCGTATGCTGTTGGTATTTTTGCTTGTCAGTGCAACAGAAAATTGTGAAGCGCGAATCTATAGTTAACAAAAAAAGTAAACTTTCTATTTGACTGTTTATAAAACAGACGAGCAATCTAGTGTTTGGTCAGACAAAGAATAGCAGAATTTTTGCGCTAGTTTTGAAACGAACATTAAACATACTACTAATGACATACTACTAATGACATACTACTAATGACATACTACTAATGACATACTACTAATGACTCAAGGAATATGCTAGGGTCAAAAACTTAAAAGAAAGAAAATAAAACATTCATTTCTTGGTTGCATTATGTATGCACACCCAGTGAGTTGCAGGAAAACACTGCGGAGTATTTAGAAAGTCTAGACGGACCTCAGGCTTGAACGTACATATTTTTTGTTTCATAGTTATTATTATGTTGAAAAAAATACTTTCAAAAAACTAAAAACAAAAACAAAAAGCTTATCTAAGATGAAAGAACGCCATGTGTATAGCATAATCTCTCAATAATATAATAGTAATTTCCCTTCTTTAATTTCAAGCAGAATAATTAAATGTCAAAAAATTATTGATTAATTTATTTAATTGATTTATGTATTTTTTTGATACATTAGATGGTTGTTTAAGGTTTTAGCTTGATCGAAGTATGAGTGTGACAGAAGTAAGGTTTGCATGTATCTAAAGGTAAAAACCCTAAATGCATAGGGAATACTTGAGGATTCATTTCCCTTTTTTTTGGTATCAAACAAAATAAATAATTTCCAGGAATGAATTGAATTAAGTCTTACAAGTGAAATAAATAGAAAACCAGAAATATCAACTGCTGTGTGTAGTTTTGTTTATTGTAAGAAAGATCACACATCGCAGAATAAATATACTATCATGTAAATGTTTTGAAAGTGATTCAATAGACTGTCGACCAAAGGTCTCTTAACATCATCCAGCCATCCAGCGATAATATTTCCAGCGCGTTTGAAATAGAGTTTTTTTTTTGTTTTGGTCGCTTACCGACTTACGCAAAACAGTTCCAAGTAGCTCTTTAGTCCAAAAGTATAACATGTGATGGTAACTTTTGACATTGCTATGATTTTATATCGTGGTAACTTTGACGTTTGTAGGACTTTTTATAATGTTAACCTTTGACGCTTTCACGACTTTATATCGTGGTAACTTTGACGTTTCTATGACTTTATCTCATGGTAACTTTGACGTTTCTATAACTTTATCTCATGGTAACTTTGACGTTTCTATGACTTTATCTCATGATAACTTTGACGTTTCTATGACTTTATCTCATGGTAACTTTGACGTTTCTATGACTTTATTCATGGTAACTTTGACGTTTCTATGAATTTTCTCGTGGTAACTGACGTTTCTGTGACTTTATCTCATGGTAACTTTGACGTTTCTATGACTTTATCTAATGGTCTTGGGCATGCTACCCTGCCTCATAGTGGCGTCCGGGTGGAAACGATCGTAGGAGGAAACGATTAGGCTAAAGGGTAGCAAAAGAAAACTCCCATGGGGGTGCCTAAGGGGGTGCGAGAGCATCCTCATTGCACTGTGCGGAGTTGTAAAAAAGCTCCCACAACCTTGTCACAATCCAGGCGCTGTTCCTCAAGGGGCCTTTACATAAATGGCGTGTCCCGCACAGTTAGCCTGGTATAGAAAAGGAAAATGGCGGGAGTCTTCGTGAACGCGGTCTCTTGCCGCGAGTCTGACCCACCCGTCAGACAGAACAGTGTACACTTTTCTCATTCAGGCCGGTGAGAGGAAGCTCTTGTTCACTTTTGCTGGCCTAGAGTTCCAAGAGCCGAAGTCTCAACTCTACCTGACAGTTTAGGAAGAAGAAGAAGAATCTCATGGTAACTCACGTTTCTGTGACTTTATATTATGGTAACTTTGACGTTTCTATGACTTTATCTCGTGGTAACTTTGACGTTTCTATGACTTTATCTCGTGGTAACTGACGTTTCTATGACTTTATCTCGTGGTAACTTTGACGTTTCTATGACTTTATCTCGTGGTAACTGACGTTTCTATGACTTTATCTCGTGGTAACTTTGACGTTTCTATGACTTTATCTCGTGGTAACTGACGTTTCTATGACTTTATCTCGTGGTAACTTTGACGTTTCTATGACTTTATTCATGGTAACTTTGACGTTTCTATCACTTTATCTCATGGTCACTTTGACGTTTCAAAAGGATGACGTGGCTTTAATGCTTTAAACCCATTCCCTTTTTGTTCTCTAGCTTCTTGTAAAATGAATGACTTTTGGTTTGTTTCAAAAAACGTTTTTGCAATGATTATATTTCCATTGAGTGGACGAGTTTTGTTCAATGTATCAGTTTCTATTTGATTGAACAAGCTGCAAGCTCATAGCACTTGACTTGCACAATAAGCTATATAGACTAGAATAAGAGGATGGGGAGACCCGTGTAGAACAATCTTGCTACTTTTAGTGCGACAGTTTGGAAAGTCTAGATTGTGAGTATATTTTAGTAAGGACTGACATAACAAGTTGTTTAACTCTTTCTCCTTAATTATTTCTTCGATACGATACGGTAGAATTATTCCTTTTGCTCCAATGTATTTCTCTCTTCTGCTATGATTAAACTTCAATAACTTTTTTGTTTGTCCTCAGAAATTGTTATATTTGGTATCGAATTAAACAACACCACGTAAAATTTATAAATCGAAAATTCAATTTAGTTTAATAGAATCAAATCAACTTTGGCATCAACAATTAGGAGAGAAAGAGTTAAAATCCATTTCTTCTTTTGGAAACTGATGATGATCTGCGATTTCTCCTTCTATGTATTGTTTGTAATGTTTTATTATTTCAAGAAGTCTTTCGAGTAAGCTTAACACCATCAGGCTCTACTATTAACAGTCCAGCTGATGATTCATGTTCATGTTCGTCTATTCATTAATTTAACGCTTTACTAATTACAGAGAGAGATTTGAATGGAGTTTGGGAATTCCCTCTAAAGCCGTGTGCAATTTTTTTTTAAAAAGTAAGCCAGATGGTTACGTCGTATATTGTTAAAAATTATAACGGTCAAACCTTAGCTTTCATTGTGTAGCTGTATGGTGGGTAGGTATTGCTTGAAAATCGTTTGAGAAAATTTCCAAATACCTATAAAGTCTCTAGCCATATTTTTGAACCTACGAAGAGCTGGAAAGCTAATAGGATAAACTTTATAATTGATACAACTTAGGAAAACCAATTAATTACTAAAGCGTCTGGGTTCTCAATAATGAAGTGGGGTAGTTGGAGACTTTGTTTTGGAATCCTTGCGTCTAATGTTTTGGTAATAGTTTTGCCAGAAAGGTGTGAAGATGTCAATGTGAGGTTTGTCATTATCAGCCGTCTCCTGACATCCACCACTCTCTCATCTCTTTCAACTGTCTCGCAGCCAATTATTTGCTTGCTTTGTTCCCTGACGTCCAGGAGGCCTTATGTTTCAAGACGTGAACCTATTAAAGCTGCCGCTTGTTAAATCTTACAGGAGCTCTATTTAGCCTGTTAGGCTGGATCGCTATTAAGTTGGTGTGCACCTGGGAAGGTTGATGGATGAACGACGTCTGACAAATTAAAATGATCTTTTCAAAAATTGACCACAGGCGTAGCCACAAAATGATTTGTCTATTTACCTGTTTGGCTTTAACGAAAGCGACAATCTACACATTATTATTATTAGTAGTAGTAGTATTTTTGGCATATCTTCTTTAAGGAAGAAAAAATAATTTAAAAAAATAAAATAGAAATATACAAAATAAACAATGAAAAAATACAATTACGTAATTTATTTAAAATCTAAAGTACTCCAACTTTAACTTTGGGCACAAGTTTCGATATTTCTTCTCAAAATAAATTTTTTGAGTTCTGTGCGATGCACCCACCCCCGTCCTAGGCGGCTACCTAGTTTGCCTATGTCTAAGGCCGGCCCTGATGTGCAAAGGTTATGAAATGATCAGTGCACTTTCATGATTACTCTGTGTAATGAGAATGTAGTAAATATTACATTTTTAGAGATTTCCCCTCGAGGTCCATGAGATACCTGCACAGGATAAAAACGAGATCTGATATTCAGAGACTTTAGTTTACCATAGACAGGACGTTCAGAAACTTGAGTTTACCATAGGCAATGTACATTCAGAAAATTGAGATTACCATAGACAATGGACGTTCAGAAACTTGAGTTTACCATTGAGAGTCATGTCAAACACCAGTAATACCAATATGTTGTGTTTTTTTTAAAAGCATAATTTGGTATAATTACCTGGAAAAGTAAATTTAAAGACAATGCTACTTCATAGGGCAATGACATTTTGAAGGGAATTGTGCCTCTGAAATGCAATGTAATTTTATAGAACGATGTAACTTTATATGGCAATGCTGCTTTTAAAGGGCTATGTAGCTTTTAAACGGCAACGTAACTTTTTAGGCCAATGTAACTTTATCATTTAATGTCACTCTATAGGGGGACGGTCACTTGCTTGCCCATGTATACAAAAAAAGTCATCTATGTTTTGGCGAGCCTCCAAAGATCCACTCCATAACTGAATCACATCTCATTACATCGCATTGCCTTGAACCTTTGACAGAAACTAAAACGAGTCTTTTAGATCAGACATTTAACCGGACAGAATGACCAACACAACAGACTGCTAAGTTCTCAGGTTAGTCTGATTCTATTTGTGTTTTGTTCCCCCATTGTGTGAGCGTCTGGTAGAAAATGTCTGTTGTATAGAGACACACGTACAGCGACTGTGATGGTATATTATCAGATTGCTTCCCTTTTTCGTATGACCTCATTATATTATCTTCTCAATGCTTTGGTCAGTGCTAGAATGTCTTATGCTTTATTCTACTAGTCCTAATGAATACAATCTTCTGTTCGTTTTCTCTATATAATAACAATCAGACTGCACTACAGCGCCTACACTGCACTAGAGCACCTAGACAGCACTACAGCGCCTAGACTGCTCTATAGCACCTAGACTGCCCTATAGTACATAGACTTCCCTAGATCACCTACACTGCCCTAGAGCACAAAGACTGCCCTATAGCACATAGACTGCACTAAATCACCTAGACTGCCCTATGGCACATAGACTGCCCTATAGCAGATTGACTGCCCTACAGCACATAGACTGCCCTGTAGCACATAGACTGCCCTATAGCACATAGACTGCACTACAGCAACTAGACTGCACTACAGCACCTAGAGCATTAATGTTATGTAAACATTGATTCGTTTATTAGGAAGCCCATAAAATTAACACATTGTAATATTATTGTTATAGAGACTCAGTTCTGTTTTCACTCTAGGCAAGCTATTACTGATATGGAGGGTTTTGCTCGTAAATAATTTCCTTGGACTGTCTTTGTAGCAGATTCTTAACTAACAGTAGCAACGTAATTAAACGTGAGTTGAGCTGATCGGTAAAGCGCTTGGCTTCCAAACCGGGGTCCCGGGTTTGAATCCTGGTGAAGACTGGGATTTTTAATTTCGGGATCTTTGGCCTCTGAGTCCTCCCAGCTCTAATGGGTACCTAACATTAGTTGGGAAGAAGTAAAGGCGGTTGGTCGTTGTGTTGGCCACATGACTCCCTTGTTAACTGTAGGCTACTGAAACAGAATACCTTACACCATCTGCCCTATAGACCACAAGGTCTGAAAGGGGAACTTTAATTTTTTAAATTTTCTTTAATTGTGTCTTTTAGTCACTGGCCATCCTGGAAGAAATTGTCTTATATCCATTCAGTAGACATCGCCTTTCCTTTAAGAACTTGACGTTATACAGTTGGGAGTCCAGCACAAAGAATTAGGGCGCATCCTCCATTGTTTTTTAAAAGCGACTTGAAGCCTTTCAGTCCGGTCAAGGTGACCCTCCATACATATCTTTCTGTCTCTTTTTCTTTCTCCCCTTCTGTATTTCTCTTTATATCTCTTGTCTGTGTGTGTCTCTCTTTCTCCTTCTTTTCTTTCTCTCCCTTCTCTATTTCTCTCTCTCTCTTTCTTTCTCTGTCTCTCTCTTTTTATTTCTCTCTCTTTCTCTTTCTCTCCTATTCTCTCTCTCTCTTTCTAGAGCTCTTTCTCTCTCTTTTATTTCTCTCTCTTATTCTCTCATTTTTATTTCGCACATTCTCTTTCTTTCTATTATGAGTTTGTTCTCCTTATACTCTAATTCTTGTTTCTATCTGTGCCAATTCCTTATATTTCTTCTTTGTCTCTTATTCGCTATCTCTATATCATTCTGTCTGTTTCAATGGTAGTTACGTTTGTACTAGAAAGTATTTGGAGCATGTCGACATCTGGAATCCACTAAGAATTGATCCGCCTCCAATTTGTAAACAAAAAGTCGTATGAAATAGACCACGACATTGACTGCCAGACCGATCACTGGACCCACCCTCCTTCCTTTTGACATCGATCTTCAATACTTTTGATAGCTTCCCATCAATTTGAAACGAATGCCATTAGAATAATTTGAGACGCTCTACGATTGTATACAAATCTAAAAGGGGCCTGAACTTTAGCAAATCCTATGATTGCTTCTTTGCTTTTCTCCCCATTTAAGTCCCCTCTTTCATGCCTTAATGGCGAACACACAAAAAAAACCCGCATTTAAAACTTCAACTGGGGGAGTTTACTAAAGCTTGAGAAGGGAGGCGTAAGGCGGATGTAGGAATTAGCATATTTCTTCTCGGCAGTGACTCCGCAATGGAAGACAGAGTTGGAGTTTTAAAAAAGTTTAAAGTCGAAGTCAACCGGAAGTTTGGTGTACTGCTGTCGGTATTTCACTCTGTCAAGTAATGGCGGGAATAGACTTAATACTTTCCATTTTGGTTCGATTAGGACAGGAGCAGATAAGGGTGGGCAGAGAATGAAAGAGTTTGAGAGAAAGAGAGACAGAGAATGTCACTGAACTAAATAACTCCCAGTATTCGGTAGCACGTGCTTTGTCTTAAGATAGATGGAGACAATATTTTGTTAGATACACTCACACCAAGTAACAGGGCCTTTTTTTTTCAGTGAATCACACACGCACTCTCTGACCCATACACACAATCACACACACTAGTTCTCTCACTCTTTGTTATACTTTCTGTGCACATCTGTTGTATCTTTTCTCTCTCTCACTGTCTATCTATCTATCTATCTATCTATCTATCTATCTATCTATCTATCTATCTATCTATCTATCTATCTATCTATCTATCTATCAATCTATCTATCTATCTCTCTATCTATCAATCTATCTATCTATCTATCTATCTATCTATCTATCTATCTATCTATCTATCTATCTATCTATCTATCTATCTATCTCTCTATCTATCTATCTATATATCTATCTATCTATCTATCTATGTATCTATCTGTCTGTCTATCTATCTATCTATCTATCTATCTATCTATCTATGTATCTATCTATCTATCTATCTATCTATCTATGTATCTATCTATCTATCTATCTATCTATCTATCTATCTATCTATCTATCTATCTATCTATGTTATCTTTTACTCTCTCTCTTTTTTTCCAATTCTCTGTCATCTATTTCTCTGACTTAATGACATTCTATTCTACTCACTATTTTTCTTTTTGTCTTTTTCTCTAATTCTTTCTTTTTCTCTTTCTTTCTTTCTTTCTTTCTCTTCAAAACAACTACTACAGCACTTCAAAGTATCAAATCTCTTGTCTGCACTGACCAGTGGCGTAGCTAGGGTATATGATGTCCAGTGCGGCAGCTCCTCATGATGCCCCCCTCCCTAATAAAAAGGGAAAAGACGTTGTTGTTTTTGTCTGAACTAATGTTTATTCATTGTTCAAGTATTTCTAATGAGTGAACAAAAAATCAATTTAATAAAAAGATTCTTCAAATAAATGTTTCGTGCTAACTTCTTCTCAGATCTATCGCATATAGCCAGAGTTACCGAACTTGTCAGAAATATGCACATTAAGAAATATTAGAAATCATCTAGCCGATGTTGTTGTTTTTTTTTAAACAAAACTCAAGATTTAAAACATGTCCTTGTTTCATTCAGATGTTTGAAGACTTCTGAAAAAAACTGCGACACACCGTTGAAGCATATTTCGCTGTAGTGAACATTTCAAATACAGTAGTTTGTCTTTGTTCATGTATGTACGATGTGTTGTTTTTACTGACAAAGTTTGTCATTAGTTTGATGCCCCTCACCACGTGATGCCCCGTGCGGCCCGCACCACTCGCACATGGCTCGCTACGACCCTGGCGCTGACCGCAAAGACGCTGCTTCAAGTACGCTTGGATGTTGGTCTAGATTTCAACTTTAAGTACAAAATGAGTCACTAATAGTCGACGAAACTCACTCATCGCAGAATATTAGGCTTTTTTTTTTACTAGAATTATTAGCAGTAATAGAAAAACTTAGCAACAATGTTAGTGCTTTCAATTATGTGAAATCGAGTCTTTTAAACAAACAGTTTATTGGTTTTGATTATTTGTATGAATGGATGCGTCCAAAAATGTCGGATGGTTTTTCCTGAGACATAGTTTTTAATAAATGTGTAGCGCTCTTTAGGGGTTAAAGTGCAATACATAAAATGCCCCCTGCATGACATCTTAAATGAGTTAAATTTCCAGAAACATATCTTTGCGAAACAGGATTTTCCAACTTGTTAAATACATAATTACATTTACTGCAGATGACATTTGTTAGGAATAAGATTTTATGACAGCAAAAAAACAATGATTTTACGGAGAGGACAATATCAAAATGTGATCGGGAAACGTAAAAGGTTGAGAACCTCTGACATTAATGCTTATGGTCATTCTCTTTCTTTTCCCGCTCTCTCCCTCTCTCTCTCTCTCTCTCTCAATTTTCTTATTATTTTTCTATTTTTCCTTTCTGTATTTTCTCTCCATTTGGATTGAAACATCCAATGAACAATATAAAGAGAATGGAAACATTTGAATCTCAAAACATTGAAACTAATCTGTCTACTTATTTAGACTTGTACTTCTTTATACTGGTCTACTTCTTTAGACTTGTACTTCTTTATACTGGTCTATTTCTTTAGACTTGTACTTTATACTGGTCTACTTCTTTAGACTTGTACTTTATACTGGTCTACTTATTTAGACTTGTACTTCTTTATACTGGTCTACTTATTTAGACTTGTACTTTATACTGGTCTACTTATTTAGACTTGTACTTCTTTATACTGGTCTACTTATTTAGACTTGTACTTTATACTGGTCTACTTCTTTAGACTTGTACTTTATACTGGTCTACTTATTTAGACTTGTACTTTATACTGGTCTACTTATTTAGACTTGTACTTTATACTGGTCTACTTATTTAGACTTGTACTTTATACTGGTCTACTTATTTAGACTTGTACTTTATACTGGTCTACTTATTTAGACTTGTACTTTATACTGGTCTGCTAATGAAGACTTGCACTTTATACTGGTCTGCTAATGAAGACTTGTACTTTATACTGGTCTGCTAATGAAGACTTGCACTTTATACTGGTCTGCTAATGAAGACTTGCACTTTATACTGGTCTGCTAATGAAGACTTGCACTTTATACTGGTCTGCTAATGAAGACTTGCACTTTATACTGGTCTGCTAATGAAGACTTGCACTTTATACTGGTCTGCTAATGAAGACTTGCACTTTATACTGGTCTGCTAATGAAGACTTGCACTTTATACTGGTCTACTTATTTAGACTTGTACTTCTTTATACTGGTCTACTTATTTAGACTTGTACTTTATACTGGTCTACTTCTTTAGACTTGTACTTTATACTGGTCTACTTATTTTGACTTGTACTTTATACTGGTCTACTTATTTAGACTTGTACTTTATACTGGTCTACTTATTTAGACTTGTACTTTATACTGGTCTACTTATTTAGACTTGTACTTTATACTGGTCTACTTATTTAGACTTGTACTTTATACTGGTCTGCTAATGAAGACTTGCACTTTATACTGGTCTGCTAATGAAGACTTGTACTTTATACTGGTCTGCTAATGAAGACTTGCACTTTATACTGGTCTGCTAATGAAGACTTGCACTTTATACTGGTCTGCTAATGAAGACTTGCACTTTATACTGGTCTGCTAATGAAGACTTGCACTTTATACTGGTCTGCTAATGAAGACTTGCACTTTATACTGGTCTGCTAATGAAGACTTGCACTTTATACTGGTCTGCTAATGAAGACTTGTACTTTATACTGGTCTGCTAATGAAGACTTGCACTTTATACTGGTCTGCTAATGAAGACTTGCACTTTATACTGGTCTGCTAATGAAGACTTGCACTTTATACTGGTCTGCTAATGAAGACTTGCACTTTATACTGGTCTGCTAATGAAGACTTGCACTTTATACTGGTCTGCTAATGAAGACTTGCACTTTATACTGGTCTGCTAATGAAGACTTGCACTTTATACTGGTCTGCTAATGAAGACTTGCACTTTATACTGGTCTGCTAATGAAGACTTGCACTTTATACTGATCTGCTAATGAAGACTTGCACTTTATACTGGTCTGCTAATGAAGACTTGCACTTTATACTGGTCTGCTAATATAGACTTGCACTTTATACTGGTCTGCTATTGAAGAGTTGTACTTTATACTGGTCTGCTAATGAAGACTTGTACTTTATACTGGTCTGCTAATGAAGACTTGTACTTTATACTGGTCTGCTAATGAAGACTTGTACTTTATATGGTTCTATAAATATAATCTTAACAAGAAAAAAAATTTAAAATACTTTAAAAAAAAGAAAATCTATCCTTTATGCAAATTAAGAGCGATTGTTTTTCTCTTTAAAATTATAGTATGTTAGATTAAAAAAAAAACATTTTTCAAGCCCGCTCCCTCCCTCCTTCTCGCAGAGAAAGAGTCCTGGTCAAGCGAATCTATAGAACTAGTACACTTGATACTATTGCAATGATAAGCCTTCAGACTTAGACTTAGAAGACGATGTGCCAAACTTTCCTGAACATTAATTTACATAAGTCTTGAATCAATAAAACATAAACTTCAGAAATTCCCGAAAGCCACATTCCTTTCAAGAACACGATAGTACTTTGAAAACTGATGTTGGATCACGTTCTCTAGCCTCAATGATACATTTCTAGAAATATCGTTGGAGCCGTTTTTGAGATCCATGTCCATGTTGAAATTGGTGTTTATTTCATGGCATTCCAGAAATGTAAAATGTCAATTCTGGTCTTCCTGAGGTCAGCCACTTAAATGATGTAAATATCATCAAAAACATTGCTTAACTGTTTTTGACTTTTATGTACTGCTCAAAGTCTGTGTGTAACTATAAGTCCATTTTGTACATATATATGCTTTTAAATAAATAAATATTGGAATTCTAAACATCTTTATATAAACTCAATGAAGTCGTAAAATTCGAAGTTCGACATTGACCTCGCCATACTTCCGGAATCCCAGCCAGCAATAGGTCAAGGCCAACAAACTCGTAAATATTGAAGAAGAACAAGTATTTGGAATGTAACCCCAATAAGGGGAATCTCGAGTATTTCAGTCTGCTAGTTTTGTGTCTCAGACATTATATAGATTTAGTTTTCAAGTGGGCCTAATGAATAGGAACCAACTTTATACAACTTGACATTTTGATTGATGTTAACCTAACCAAAGAAAACCAAAGACATTTTGTGGGGACTTTCATGATAGACACGTTGCTATAGAGTCTTATGTTTTTAGGTCCTATTCGATTCTATTGCAAACACAAAAGCTTCTAACAGTTGGGCGTAGTGGCTGAGGGATAGAGTGCTTGGGTTACGAACTCGAACTTAAATCTCGTTGAAAAGTGAGATTTTTAAGAATGGCCCGCAGTCCACTCCAGTATGACATACGTTGAGGAAGTCAAGTGGGTCGTTGTGCTGGCCACATTACACCCTCGTTAGCAGTGAAAGCATGATTTTTTCTTATGACTGAAACAATGATTCTATCCCATGCTAACCTTCTTACAGCGATGTCTCTTTTGGGAGGAAGGTTTGGCTGCTAGTGGACTTAATTCTATAGAGCGTACAACATCCAACAATAGAAAGTATCAAAAAGACATCGAAAAGCAGGTATGAAACCCACTAGGATCTGTCTTATTTTTGGCTCACATTTGTAAACTACGATTGTACTTTTTCGCGCCCTTGATGACGAAGCCTTATAAAATAGAACAAAGAAATAGTTAACCTCAATTGTTGATATTCGCAGTTCTGATCTCATCGCTATTTCGATAACTCACTTGGTCACACTTACATGTACTACTGTTCTGTGATAGCGGGGGTATCAATAGATCAACAGTTGGTTCCCTCTCTTGCAAAAAAGTATACTTTTGCTCATAACTACTCGTAATGGTCGGGAAAATTGATAGCAACCCAAGGGAGATAAGCTGCACCCTAGAATCAAGTTGTTTCCCCTCCCTCCTCATGATAGATAGGATTTTTGTAAAGAAAAACAAAATGAAGTCCTGGCGTTTGGGGTAAATTGAATTTGAATCAAATCGAATTGGGACAAATACTTTTTTCCCTCCCAAAATTGACCATGATTTGTTGAAGCCCATGATCTTCTGTCATCTATTTTTCATCAATTCGGTGTGTGTATTTCTTGATTCGGTATTTTATGTGATAAAAAATGTAAAAAGAAAATCATCTTTAAATAAAATATAATATACAAATTGTGGAAACGATACATTGTATCAACATGAGATGGCAGTATCCCTACTTACAGATACAGACTTAAGATAATGTCACAAAAGTGCACCACTCAATCTAGTGAAAAACTAAACCGGATATAAATGGGGATACCACCTGGCTTGGTCTAAACTAGTTAGGTATCCACTCCGTTTGTGTAAATTAGTCTGGTTAGGGTATTAATTTGAAAGGTTACCATTCGTAAAGGTTACCACTTTGTTTGTTTTTTTATTGGTTAGGTCAACACTTGGTCATTGTTTAAATTAGTTATGTCAACTCTTGGTCATTGTTTAAATTAGTAAGGTTACATAGTAGTCAGGGTTTGATGAACTTTAATAGTGGCCAAAATCACTTAATACTGGATCAAAGCATTCATCAACTTAGCACTTAGCCGTGGTATACATTCATTTGTGTAACTCTCAGAGAAACAAGGAGCTCTAATTGCACGAACAAATCAAGCGGAAAACAATTTAGTCACATGTACAATGGCACACAATCAACGTTCAAACTCTAAATAGTTTTTCTTAAAAAAAACACACACAAAAACATTGATTAGACTTCGGAATGGAGGCTGCCTATCAACGTGTTCTGCACCACTAGGCTCATTGTCTCCGACTTGAGCCAGCTTTTCTTCCATGATAAGGTACTCAAGCTGTTGGTCAATTAGAAAGATCATCTGCTTGTCAGACGTTGTTTTGTTTCGGAGTTATTTCTCATGGAAGAGATTGTAATCTTGCAAGGATGCTTTATTTCTCTGGACTCAGGGGAACAATGTTCTCTACTCACTAGGTTCGGGGGTTCTCTTATGGATTACAGACATTGTTTTGTTTCGGAGTTATTTCTCATGGAAGAGATTGTAATCCCTGGCAAGGATGCTTTATTTCTCTGGACTCAGGGGTTCTCTACTCACTAGGTTCGGGGGTTCTCTTATGGATTACAGACGTTGTTTTGTTTCGGAGTTATTTCTCATGGTAGAGATTGTAATCCCTGGCAAGGATGCTTTATTTCTCTGGACTCAGGGGTTCTCTACTCACTAGGTTCGGGGGTTCTCTTATGGATTACAGACGTTGTTTTGTTTCGGAGTTATTTCTCATGGAAGAGATTGTAATCCCTGGCAAGGATGCTTTATTTCTCCTCACTCACTAGGTTCGGGGGTTCTCTTATGGATTACAGACGTTGTTTTGTTTCGGAGTTATTTTTCATGGAAGAGATTGTAATCCCGGGCAAGGATGCTTTATTTCTCTGGACTCAGGGGTTCTCTACTCACTAGGTTCGGGGGTTCTCTTATGGAGTACAGACGTTGTTTTAAAAAAAAAGAAGAAGATAATTACGTCCTACGCATTTCATGTGTCAATCTAGTCATGCATGTTGATCAGTGAATTAAACGCTGCTAGGTCGTTGGTTTTCCTGGCTGATTCAGGCAACCCATTCCATTCTCAAATGGCACTAGGGAAGAAAGTGCACTTGTACGAATTAGTCTTATCATATGGAAAAAGAAATACGCCTCTATCTTTTCTGAGTATATAATTAGGTTCTGTCCGCTTCAAGTCTAGTGACTCGAACCGTCCAGTGTTACAGAGTAAGAAGAGACAACTCGTTTCTATGTAGCCCTTGATTACTCTTTCACTCTTCATAATGTTGACACACCGGACGTTTGCTATGAGTAGAACGAGATCAATCGTTATAGAAGGCCTCAAGACTGACCTGCCACGTCACAACCTGTGGGCACTTTGGACCAATAACTCAATCCCACGTCGTACAGACCTGGGACGTGGCAACGAGCTATTGGTCTAAACAGCCCACAGGTTGTGACGTTGCAGATCGTGTTCATACCTTCTATAACGATTGGTCTCAGTATAACTATTGCACAATGACGCCATCCTTGTTTGAGTTTACTTATGTTTCTCTATAATTGATCGGGAATTTCCAAATAATGGACATTTTTTGGAATAATCCTGAAAAAAATATAGGTTTTCTTTCGAGAAGCTACTGAAGTGTACACGTGGCTAGAATGTATAGAGATCAGTTAATTGTGGCTCTTATGTGACAATTGCCGTTGATTTCGAGAAATGGTTTCATATTAAATTGTGTGTTTCAACTAGAAAGGTTCGCTACATTGTTTCATCGCCTGTAGTCGATTCGACTGCAAAGGTGCATTGCCATGTGAGGCGTAAAGGAACAAGTTGTAACTCCGGCCTTCCCCAGCCTTTGTGGGTTATAAAACTTTTTTTTACCAGGGGACCCACTTTATATAGTTAAAACGCGACCACGGACCCCTAAAGGAAACTGTGCATTAATACATATGAAATAAGTAACACATGTAAAAAAAAAATTAATTAATGACTTGGATGAGGTTAGATCAATAAGCATAAATTAGAGTAGTTTGTAATTTAAAAAAAAAAATTTGTTACAGGGTTCATTAGGGAAAAAATCCCCCCCCCCCCAAAAAAAAAAGAAAAAAAAAGCTTTTTTTACATATTTTTACCAATTATTTATTTTAGCGCAATTTCATGCTTTTAGCTTTCTCAATATCCTATGATCCTAATACTTGTCTGGACTAGTTGGAAATCGGTTTAGGGGGGGGGGAGAAGAGAAAGAAATGAGAAAAAAGGGAATATCTGTGTGATCGCTTTTTAAATGTATTTATAATAATACTAATAATAATATAAAGATGAACGACCTGAATTCGAACTCGAGGGCTAAAGCCTCCTCAAGCCTCCGCTAACCACTGTGCCAGGGAAGGGCTTTTGAAAACATAAGGTTTTATAGTTATTTTCAAAATTTAAAGCTCCGAAATATAGAAAGTATAAAGGGGGCTAATTCAACCTATACGTCCTTATCAGTCAAGTACTATCTCTTTCCTGTTGGACAAAATAATTAATTACCGAAAATTAATGAACTACTTTATTTTTTTTAAATAAATATTGTTTTGTCAGGTGAAAATGTGCTAAATTTCAGCTTGATCCGAGATTGGTGGTCGGTGAAAGAACGTGTACTAACTTTTTATCAGACAGAGAGAGTTTCCAACAGACCGAGTGAACTGATATAACCTTTGTATAAAGCAAGTAAGCAGTCAACATTCTCTTCGAAATGACCCAAAATATAGATATACATTTGGAATATTTTTCTGTAACCTGAATTTGTGGTGTCCTTTATACATTGGTTTCAGTTTCTCGTCTGTGCATATTTCAATAAGCTGCTCCTTTAATAGTATGGATTCTTCTGATTGGAATCTGAGTTTGTCCACGCGCAAAAGGGTTCAGCACCCAATCAGGAATATCTAAGTGAAGAATGTCTTCAAATCTTTGGTTTAGGTCGTCATAGACTAGTACGTAACAGACTTATTGTTGTGAGGGGGGATTGCATTATTTATTATTTAAATTAACCACTCGGATAAGCTGGTTTTTAGCGAAAAATGTATTTTAATTGCATATAATTTTCATTTTTCTGCAGACAACCGTGCTGTCGTCACGGGACCCCTGGGGATTCGCGGACCACAGTTTCAGATCCATCACCTTAGTAAAATCCTGACTTTTGTGTCAATGTAGTATGAAAACTAATCGTATTTATATTTTGGTCAAAAAATTTATGAATGGGGCTCATCTACAATGCTTTCTATTTTTATCACCGACTTATACCGTTAGTGTGTGTTAGGTTACTGGGTAAATAGATCTATGCCATAGCGTTCGGGACAAGACTAATGAAATCATTGGATAATGGCAGTGACTAGGAGGCAGGGTTATTTAAAGCTACTCGATTCCTCCATACTAAGTAGTCTTGTTTTTAGCATCGTGAAACTTCCTGTTCTCAAAAATAGCTCATTAAGTTAACAATATTTGGCTGAGCAGAAATATAACAAAAGATTTTTGTCTGAGGACAGCCAGACTTTTAGCTCGTTTCCAGGATCAAATATTTGCTACACTGGTTTTAGAAACACTTTTTGTTGAAGTTGAACTGGTAAATATCAATACATTTTATACATAGAATTACAAACATCATCTCTTTATTGAAGCTTCTAAGTCTTTCTATATTATGTTCTTGTGTCTGTTAATGAAATTCGCTGTGATTTAGCATTTGTGGTTTTTCTGAAGGGTCGGAGGTTTAGGGGAAATTCCCCCACCCCCGGCAAAAATAAAAAACAAGGTTACAAAGACAGTTTGTGTGGAAACACAAACTCAAAATCGGCCCCCGAAGTGGTCCACCCAGGCAGGTTTCAATATTTTCAGAAAGAACATAAGAATGAAATTATATCAAAGACAAATGAGAGATAAGAATGGAGAAAGAAGGTTGAAAGATCTTGTGTGTAGTCCCCCAACGGTCCAGCAGATCAAAGGATAGGTGCAAGTGAATGCAAAGTTAGATGTGAACCTGGCCTAACTAGTTCCCCTTTCAGACCTTGTGGTCTATAGAGCAGATGATGTAAAGTTCATCTGTTTTTGTGGCCAACGGTTAACGAGGGTGTCATGCCTTTTCTTTTCCCCAACTAATGTCAGGAGCTGGGTGGACTCAGAGGCGCCCAAAGATTCCGAAGTTGAAAATCCCAGTCGGTTCGGAAGCCAAGCACTTTACCGCTCAGCCACCGTGCCTCCTCCCCTGGCCTGAGGTCTTAAAATTGATGTAAATGTTTTGAAAAAGGCTAAATCTTTTATTCGAATACTGAAAAAAAAAGGCAAACTGCAGTCCGAAAAATTAGCGAAAGGGGGTTTGGAGTTTAACCTTCCATCTCTGATAAATAAAAATACAACAATTTTTGCCAGTCGCTGTGCTCTAGTAATAAAGTGCAATGCAATAAATAGCAGATTTGATGTTTGACCTACAATTTTTTTACTAGAAGAGTAACAGGACAATGCACTGTAGACACCTCAGAATATGCATTTTCTTTTAGTTTTAAAACCGGATGTAAGGCTTGGTACTCACAGCGCATATACCCGTAGCTGGTAAGGGAAGGGAGGTCAGAGTGTGTACTGTCGTTCCTCAAACTCCAGAAAGAACTATCTTCTAGGAAACTTTCAACAGAATGAAGGGACTGGATGTAATAAGTAATCAAGACTAATTACGTACACACACAGCACACACACACATGTATATATATAGGCAATGTGTGTGTGTGTGTGTGGGGGGGGAAATGAAACCTAAAAAATCATGAATACGCCCATGATAGATAGATAGATATAACGCATACTTAGTATACTTCCAAAGGATATACCCACAGTTCAATTGTTTAGGACCTACTCAGACGGCTTGGAATAATGTTTCATTAGACAAAGTAACTATTGAAGTAAACCATAATTAATGGGGACTTAAGTTGTTTTTTTTTTCAATAACTTCTACATTCTTTTTACTGGCCAATATATATTCTCTTCACAAAAATGTTTAGCTTGATCCCGGAAAGCCTAGCCTACTTTAACTTGCATAATCCAAAAGATGTCTTTTAAAAAAAAAAAAGCATCACCCACTCAAAAACAGAAACACACACCCACATAAAAAGAAACACACACCCACATAAAAAGAAACACACACCCACATATAAAGAAACACACACCCACATAAAAAGAAACACCCACCCACATATAATGAAACACACACCCACATATAAAGAAACACACACCCACATATAAAGAAACACACACCCACATATAAAGAAACACACACCCACATATAAAGAAACACCCACCCACATATAAAGAAACATACACCCACATATAAAGAAACATACACCCACATATACAAAAACACACACCCACATATAAAGAAACACACACCCACATATAAAGAAACACACACCCACATATAAAGAAACACACACCCACATAAAAAGAAACACACACCCACATAACAAGAAACACCCACCCACATATAAAGAAACACCCACCCACATATAAAGAAACACCCACCCACATATTAAGAAACACACCCACATATAAAGAAACACACACCCACATATAAAAAACATACACCCACATATAAAGAAACACACACCCACATATAAAGAAACACACACCCACATATAAAGAAACACACACCCACATATAAAGAAACACACACCCACATATAAAGAAACACCCACCCACATATAAAGAAACACCCACCCACATATAAAGAAACCCACACTCACATATAAAGAAACACCCACCCACATATAAAGAAACACACCCTTATATAAAGAAACACACACCCACATATAAAGAAACACACACCCACATATAAAGAAACACACACCCACATATAAAGAAACACACACCCACATATAAAGAAACACACACCCACATATAAAGAAACACACACCCACATATAAAGAAACACACACCCACATATAAAGAAACACACACCCACATAAAAAGAAACACACACCCACATATAAAGAAACACACACCCACATATAAAGAAACACACACCCACATATAAAGAAACACACACCCACATAAGAAGAAACACACACCCACATAAAAAGAAACACACTTCCACATATAAAAAAACACACTCACATATAAAGAAACACACACCCATATAAAGAATTACACACCCACATATAAAGAAACACACACCTACATATAAAGAAACACACACCCACATATAAAGAAACACACACCCACATATAAAGAAACACACACCCACATATAAAGAAACACACACCCACATATGAAGAAACACACCCACATATAAAGAAACACACACCCACATATAAAGAAACACACACCCACATATAAAGAAACACTTGCCCACATATAAAGAAACACACACCCACATATAAAGAAACACACACCCACATATAAAGAAATACACACCCACATAAAAAGAAACACCCACCCACATATAAAGAAACACCCACCCACATATAAAGAAACACACACCCACATATAAAGAAACACACACCCACATATAAATAAACACACTCACATATAAAGAAACACACACCCACATAAAAAGAAACACACACCCATATAAAAAGAAACACACACCCACATAAAAAGAAACACACACCCACATATAAAGAAACACACACCCACATAAAAAGAAACACACACCCACATATAAAGAAACACACACCCACATAAAAAGAAACACACACCCACATAAAAAGAAACACACACCCACATAAAAAATTCCCTAAACCTTTTTTTTGTTGTTGTTCTTTTTGCTTTGTTTTAATTTGTGTGTGTCGCTGGCAGTTTTGAAGATGGAAAGCCACGTAAACATTTTTGTGTTGATGTGTTGAAGGCGCATTGATTTATTTCCTTAAGCTGATGCTGATTTGTTGATCTTCTAAGTTGGTCTTCTTCCCCATTCGAATCCATTATTTATATCGCCTATTCACTTTAGTGTCCAGCCTTTTAGCAGCTTACGTTGTCCTCAACTGGATTGACACACAGCTCAAATACAAAGAGTGTATTTAGCTCACACACACACACACACACACAAAGTGTTCTTTTGGCGTCATGGAGTTCGTGTCCTTTCGGTGGGTGTGAAGTTGACGCCTATAAAGTATGATCAATAATTCAGTAAACGTTTTGGGCGTAGAATTTTTACAACTAATTAAAGAGACGTATTTACTAGCTAGAAGAAGAGTCACTGTCTTTGATGCACGTATGTACTAGCTAGAAGAAGAGTCACTGTCTTTGATGCACGTATGTACTAGCTAGAAAAAGAGACACTGTCTTTGATGCACGTATGTACTAGCTAGAAGAAGAGACACTGTCTTTGATGCACGTATGTACTAGCTAGAAGAAGAGACACTGTCTTTGATGCACGTATGTACTAGCTAGAAGAAGAGACACTGTCTTTGATGCACGTATGTACTAGCTAGAAGAAGAGACACTGTCTTTGATGCACGTATGTACTAGCTAGAAGAAGAGACACTGTCTTTGATGCACGTATGTACTAGCTAGAAGAAGAGACACTGTCTTTGATGCACGTATGTACTAGCTAGAAGAAGAGACACTGTCTTTGATGCACGTATGTACTAGCTAGAAGAAGAGACACTGTCTTTGATGCACGTATGTACTAGCTAGAAGAAGAGACACTGTCTTTGATGCACGTACGTACTAGCTAGAAGAAGAAACACTGTCTTTGATGCACGTACGTACTAGCTAGAAGAAGAGACACTGTCTTTGATGCACGTACGTACTAGCTAGAAGAAGAGACACTGTCTTTGATGCACGTATGTACTAGCTAGAAGAAGAGACACTGTCTTTGATGCACGTACGTACTATCTAGAAGAAGAGACACTGTCTTTGATGCACGTACGTACTAGCTAGAAGAAGAGACACTGTCTTTGATGCACGTACGTACTAGCTAGAAGAAGAGACACTGTCTTTGATGCACGTACGTACTAGCTAGAAGAAGAGACCTTGTCTTTGATGCACGTACGTACTAGCTAGAAGAAGAGACACTGTCTTTGATGCACGTATGTACTAGCTAGAAGAAGAGACACTGTCTTTGATGCACGTATGTACTAGCTAGAAGAAGAGACACTGTCTTTGATGCACGTATGTACTAGCTAGAAGAAGAGACACTGTCTTTGATGCACGTATGTACTAGCTAGAAGAAGAGACACTGTCTTTGATGCACGTATGTACTAGCTAGAAGAAGAGACACTGTCTTTGATGCACGTATGTACTAGCTAGAAGAAGAGACACTGTCTTTGATGCACTGTGTTGCAGAGGAGTGGGAGGGGGGACATGGGGCTCACGATGCCCTTGACGCCTCCTTTAGGGGCGGACGCCACACGCCTAGAGGGGATTAAAAATTTTAATTATTGTAGATATTTATAGTTAGGTAATACATTCTACGGTTATTTGTATTATATTATTACTAAATATGTTTTATTTATAAGCCTATATTTCTATGTGATGTTCATGGAGAATGGGGGGGGGGAGCAGTAAAGTAGTTTGCCCCCGGGAGCACGTTTACTCATTATGTTTTCCACACGTTGATGGTATACTTTCTGTATGGTCGTATTATTATTGAAAGTAACAGAGCGAAGTTGGTGTCAACAATCTGTTTAAATCAGTATTTTTTTGTCTATGAGTTAGTTAATAAGTGGAAAATATATTTTATAATGATCCATCGATACTTTTTTCATTTGTTAACTCTGATGTACATTATCTTTGTTGTTACCAATGCATGAATATATGAAAGAACCTCAAGTTATTAATGAATAAGTCTGTGACCTTTTATTAAAAAAAAAAAGCTTACCTCCCCTGAAGTTTTTCTTTCAAAGTGGTGTATTTTTATCAAAAATATGTTTGCATAGTTAATTTTTTAAATCTAATGGTTCACTTTCGGTAAGAAAAATGTAACCGATTTTCATTTTTCTTGTTTTTGAAATCCGATCGGGACGACGGACAGACAGACAGCACAAAACTAAAAGATACTATTCCCATTCCGAGGACCGCTACAAAAAACTATGCTTGATTGGGCTGCGGTATTGGCTCTGCGTTTCTGTGCCTCCGCATGTGACTAATCTGAGCCAAAAGTAGTTGGCTGTGGAGATTCTTTGATGTTTTTCATTTGTCAAGGCTCGAAGTGCAGCACCAAGATAATCTTTTCTTTCATCCAGTCTTCCGAGAGTCTATGGTCTATGTTGCAAGCTAATCTCAAGGACGCCTTGAAGGTGACCTTAAATCGTTCCCTTTTTCACTGAGTTCGATTTCCTGAGTTCGATTTCCTGAGTTCGATTTCCTGAGTTCGATTTCCTGAGTTCGATTTCCTGAGTTCGATTTCCTGAGTTCGATTTCGAGTTCGATTTCCTGAGTTCGATTTCCTGAGTTCGCTTTCCTGAGTTCGATTTCCTGAGTTCGCTTTCCTGAGTTCGATTTCCTGAGTTCGATTTCCTGAGTTCGATTTCCTGAGTTCGATTTCCTGAGTTCGATTTCCCTTATTGGCTGACCTTGAAGAAAGTTTTATTGCAATGCGGGAGTCATTCATTCAGCAGCCATGTCCTAGCCCTCAGCACTTGAGATTGCATCCGGGTTTAAATGTATATTTCATATTCTTGTTTCAACAGACACAGCTACGTAACTCTTCAGACATAAACGTTGTACTAATGACTAGCTCAACATGTATGATGTTCAAGTGACTAACTCAACATGTATGATGTTTAAGTGACTAACTCAACATGTATGATGTTCAAGTGACAAACTCAACATGTATGATGTTCAAGTGACTAACTCAACATGTATGATGTTCAAGTGACTAACTCAACATGATGTTCAATTGGCTAAATCAACATAAATGATGTTCAAGTGACAAACTAAACATGAATAATGCTCAAGTGACTCACTAAACATAAATGATGCTCAAGTGACTTAGGCGTGCTAGGTGGATTACTCTTTTGAATTACAAAAGCTTTAACTCAAAGCGACTGACCAGTTATTGAATTGGCTCAACTGATCGGCAGTATGTAGGTCAAGTGACCTTTGAGATTTGACGCTATTTGCATTATTTACAGGGACTTTTTTTTTGTCCTTTCGACTGTCCAAAGGTCAAGACATTTTGTGCAATGTTTGGAGACCTAATTTTACTTTCACACACCATTGTTGACTAATTGTTTTTCATTCTGTTTAGTTTGTCTCTACCATGTCCAGACAGTGGGCATTACAGTAACTCTAGTTTTAACAAGGAAGTATCTCGCTCAATTTTCCTTTAAAACAAAGCAAGCAATTCTTAATCATTGAGAAACAAATCGTTTAAAAATGTCATTATTTTAACTCTCCCTTTCTTTATCCCTCTTTGTCGCTTCCTCCCACGTTCTCTCAATCTTTTAATACTGAATTTAGCTTCTTTTTTTTTCTTTTAAATTTGTGAAAGTAATTCATTAGGAAAGCCTTATAGATAGATAGATAGATAGATAGATAGATAGATAGATAGATAGATAGATAGATAGATAGATAGATAGATAGATAGATAGATAGATAGATAAAAACGGTTATAAACTACACAAGGAACTATAATTTTTAGATTTCTCTCTCTCTCTCTCTCATTCTCTTTCTTGCTTTCTTTCTTTTTCTCTCTCTTTCTTTCTCTTTCTCTTTCTTTATTTCTCTTTCTCTCTCTCTTTCTCTGTCTATCGCTCTCTTTCTCTCTCTTTTTATCGATGTCTCTCTTTCTATCTATCTCTTCCTCTTTCTATCACACGCTCTATCTCTCTTTCTTTCACTCTCTCTAGCCGAGTTCACTTTTCTCTTTCCTCTTTTCCTCGATCTGTCTCTTCCTCTCCTCGCCTTCCATGGTCGTGCGGACCTTGTACACCTCTCTCAATACCTCAGTTTGTAGGTTTTGTTTTCGTCCCCCACCGCCATCTCCACCTCGCCTTGTTAGATACATCCGCTTCAGGAGCTGAGTCAAATGACGCCCTGGCCAGGGGAAGTGGTTCAGACTTAAAGTGCTAAGGCATCAGAAGATTGGGGGGAAGAAGGTGGCACACGCCTCTGAAAGGGAGAGAGGGGGGGGGCACGATTTTTATTTGGCACTAGGCTGCATTTTGGTGACATCAACTCATCAACTGAAGTAAAACAGTACCCCACTGGAGGTTTTTGTTTTTACAGCACTATTTACTGATCATGTTTGTGGCCACTTTATTGTGTGGATATGTTCAATGTCTTGATAAGTAAACTGAGTGCACAAAGTGTAAAACATTTTTAGCTGAATAGTTTTGTGCAGATCTACATCACTAAGCCTATCCCTTAGTCTGCTGGACCGTTGGGGCGCCACGCAAGATTCGTCGACCGTCCTTCTCCATTCCTCTCTGTCCTCTGCCTTAGTTAAAACCTCATTCAATGGCATGCCCGTCCATTCTGTTATGTTGTCCTCCCATCGCTTTTTCTGTCTGCCTCTGCTTCTTTTTCCTGGTACTGTTCCCTGAAGGAAGGTCTTAGCGAGCCCCGAGGATCTTGTAATATGCAAATAAATGCATGAAAAAAAATTATGACCAATAACCAACAGGGCTTTTAATAGGGGCATCAGTATTGGATATGAAAGGCTGACTAGTGTTAGCAGCTTCAAATACCTCGGAGCTATTGTCTCAGATGAGGGAACGAAACCCGAACTATTGGCCCGAATTACACAGTCCATAGCAGCCCTTTCAAAACTTAAAATAATATGGAAAGACAAAGGCTTAGCCCCGGCACCAAAATCAGACTGATGCGCTCCCTGGTCATGGCGACATTTTTATATGCTTGTGAGTCTTGGACGCTGACTTAGGAGCTAGAGAGGAAGATCCTAGCAAAGGAATAGAGACGCTACAGAAAGATCCTAGGTATCATCACAAAGCAAGAGAATAGAGAAAGGATTACTGCAGCGATTGGACCCCATGATGACCTGCTAATTATCGTAAAAACAAACGCTAGCTTAAAAAATCGCTAGACGTACAGGATATTGCAGCGATTGGACCCCATGATGACCTGCTAATTATCGTAAAAACAAACGCTAGCTTAAAAAATCGCTAGACATACAGGATATTGTTATTATATCATGCATGGTATCTTCAGTGTAGCTTTGTTGTTTTTTTATGTAAGTAGGTTGTAGTACGTCTAAATTTGGATCCGAAAACATCTACACAGACGACACACACAGCCTTACGGTCTATCACATATGATATTGTTATCGCTGAGATTCATTTAAATATAATACTAGGAGTAACAGTTTGAAGTCTTTCCCTTTTCTTTTTAAAATCATTGAACACATTGCATGATTATAATTTAAAATCATTGAACACATTGCATGATTATAATTTAAAATCATTGAACACATTTCATGATTATAATTTAAAATCATTAAACACATTGCATGATTATAATTTAAAATCATTGAAGTTTGAATGTGTTATTTAATATTAAATATCTCTGTGAATGTTATTTGGTCTGAATTTCTTATTCAATTTTTTGTTTCAATGTAAATAATACTGGATGAAATTGAAATGTTAAACATAACGCAAACAACAAAAACAAGGTTACAAAGATAGTTTGTGTGGAAACACAAACTCAAAATCGACCCCCGAAGTGGTCAACCGAGAGTCTTTACCAGGATTGGAACAGTCATGTAATTAAATTTGTAAATTCTAGATTGACTAGAATAAATCTGTGCGAGTAGAAATAGTTAAGCTTTATTCTTTTACGTATTTCATACTAGCTTTCTGCATAAAATCACTAAATATAGAAAGCCTTCAGGACAGAAGACTCAAAAGTAAAGTAGCAATTATACATAAAACATTGAACCATAATCTTCAAATACAAAAACAAAATTTAATAAAATACTCTGAAAGACACAAAGATAAAGGCACATTCCTCGTCCCATATGCTAGGACAAATTTGTACAAATACTCCTTCTTCCCTAGTGCTATTAGAGCATGGAATGGGTTGCCTGAGCTAGCCAGAAAAACCACTGACTTGGCAGACTAAATGCATTACGCTTAGGACGTAATCATCTTCTTTTTTGAAGTAACGTCTGTATTATATAAGATAAGATATTCGCTATGATTCTGTCACTTTGTTTGGACCAGCTTGAAAGGGGTAGGGGAAAAAAGAACGGGGTATCTGGGTGATCGCTTTTAAAAGTATTTATAAAATAATTTAAAAAAATGATCGACCTACATTGGATCTCGAGGGCTAATATAGTTATTTCTAGTTATTTCTAGTTATTTCCATTTTTTCTCTAGATACTTTATCAGCCAAAGAAAGCTTTGTTCGAGATACAAAACTAAACAATTAAATACCAATAGTTAATTTACTAATTGAGTGTTGTTTTTTTATTCTTTTATTGCCATGTAAAAAATATAATTGTGCCAAATTTCAACTTGATCCGAGATTGGGTGTGGGAGAAATAACGTGTACAAACGTTTTACAAGAGAGACAGTGAGTTTATCGCGATTGGTCTCGATCGGAAACATAGTTCTTACCCTCAAACATACAAATGATCAACTTTATTACACTGAAAACTTCAACATAAAAAATTGTAAGCTGTATTTCCCTGTCACAATCGATTTATTTTGAAGCCTATGTTTAGTCCAATTTCAAGTCTCTGTGGATTCTAAAATTAATCTCTCCGACTTGTTTTAATATTTCAATTTATATTTAACATTCAAAGTCTGTTGCAAGAACTGTTCCTTAAAATAGTAAATTGGTTATTGAATCGTCCGAAAATGGATTAATTCCTTTGCTAAATTATGGATGCTGAAGAATCCATTATGTTAAATTTGTGTAAATAATTCTACAAACTTGAAAGGGCAACATAATGTATGGCAAGCGAGTGGGCTATTTAAAACTGTCAAGATGAGAGGCAAAGGTAACAGATAATGAGGACTCGAACCAGGGGTAGCATGTGAACGGTTGAAAGATCAAACTCTAATTACAAAATGAAAATTCCTGTCGTAGCCGGTGGGTTAAAGTAAAAAAACAAATGTTAATTATATGAAAGACCTCATCGTAATGAATGATATTCACATAGAGTGTTTTTTTTTCTTCAAATCTTTTTACACGTAATTGTAATTTCATTAATGACGATGTTGAGACAAAACTCATTAGAAAAACGTTATCATGGTATGAGGCCTAACCAGCAACAGAAACATTAACATGGTATGAGGCCTAACCAGCAATAGAAACATTATCATGGTATGAGGCCTAACCAGCAACAGAAACAGTATCATGGTATGAGGCCTAACCAGCAATAGAAACATTATCATGGTATGGGGCCTAACCAGCAACAGAAACATTATCATGGTATGGGGCCTAACCAGCAACAGAAACATTATCGTGGTATGGGGCCTCACCAGCAACAGAAACATTATCATGTTATTCGGCCTAACCAGAAATAGAAACATTATTATGGTATGAGGCCTAACCAGCAACAGAAACATTATCATGGTATGGGGCCTAACCAGCAACAGAAACATTATCATTGTATGAAGCCTAACCAGCAACAGAAACATTATCATGGTGTGAGGCCTAACCAGCAACAGAAACATTATCATGGTGTGAGGCCTAACAAGCAATAGAAACAAAATTTTTTTTTATTGTCAGTGAAATAGTCAAACGCGATTCAGATAAAAACGTGACACAGACAAATCCTTTTAAAACGTACCCAAGAAGGCTGATGACACTAGCCGTGGCTTTGTAGTTGGTTGTATGTCCGTTTGGTTTCTTTCTCAAATAGATCATTTACTTCAAAACCACAAGACTCTATGAGTTTGAGTGAACCAAAAGTAACATCAATTGTGAAACTCATTATGTAGACGTCACATCGGAACATGCTATAGTTAAGAAATCAGCCACTTCCCATATCGCCCAGCATTCACGCCCACTGAGTAGTGGAGGATAACTCCGCCAGACAGATTTAAAATAGTCTCCCTTGCATATTTTTATCGCAAGATTAATTTCTAGAAAACTCTTACACTAATATCACGTGACATTCAAATTGAAAAGTTAATGAAGCAAGAGTCTATTTATTTTTCAATCTTCTCTTTAACTTCTCTAAAAAAACAAAACAAAAAAGCTCATTACTACAAAAGGTCACACTGACGTCTGCTATTTTTTCCCCGTCTTTTGTACTGTTCGTAATTGTGTAGCATACAACCAAATTATCTTTGAAAACAATTCTCCCTTGGCTGGACTGACTGTTGACTATCAATGCACAGTAGCTACAGGTGGACAAACCAAATTATCTTTGAAAACAATTCTCCCTTGGCTGGACTGACTGTTGACTATCAATGCACAGTAGCTACAGGTGGACAAACCAATTATCTTTGAAAACAATTCTCCCTTGTCTGGACTGACTGTTGACTATCAATGCACAGTAGCTACAGGTGGACAAACCAATTATCTTTGAAAACAATATCCCTTGGCTGGACTGACTGTTGACTATCAATGCACAGTAGCTACAGGTGGACAAACCAAATTATCTTTGAAAACAATTCTCCCTTGGCTGGACTGACTGTTGACTATCAATGCACAGTAGCTACAGGTGGACAAACCAAATTATCTTTGAAAACAATTCTCCCTTGGCTGGACTGACTGTTGACTATCAATGCACAGTAGCTACAGGTGGACAAACCAAATTATCTTTGAAAACATTTCTCTCTTGGCTGGACTGACTGTTGACTATCAATGCACAGTAGCTACAGGTGGACAAACCAAATTATCTTTGAAAACAATTCTCCCTTGGCTGGACTGACTGTTGACTATCAATGCACAGTAGCTACAGGTGGACAAACCAAATTATCTTTGAAAACAATTCTCCCTTGGCTGGACTGACTGTTGACTATCAATGCACAGTAGCTACAGGTGGACAAACCAAATTATCTTTGAAAACAATTCTCCCTTGGCTGGACTGACTGTTGACTATCAATGCACAGTAGCTACAGGTGGACAACGTAAAGCTTCTTGCTTACAAAATTTCAGGTCTGTATAAACAAGATAGTTAATGCATTAGATAATTCTAGAACTTACTTTACTTCTGTAAACTTGTTAATTATAAATGTTGGTCGAATGAAGAATTAAAAATATCAATCTATGCTCCCTGATATGAAAGTCTAATTCCATTTTGTAAACATTCTCTTTATCACGTTTGTAGACACTGCGATGGTGTTGGGGATTGGGGAAAGGGATTGGGCGATAAATATTCTACCTGGCAATGATTAGTACATCTGAAAATGATTATTTCAACTGCAAATGAATAATGACTAACGATCAAGCTGATTATTTGAAATGAAATTGATTATTTTATGTGACCATGATTATTTGATTTAAATGAGTTTCGCGGTGACTTGCCTGAGCGACTTAACTCTACAGATAATGATGTCTGAAAGAATATGTCCCTAGAGTTGAGTGTGTGTGTGACTTAAATCTAGACATAAAGATGTTTAGAAGAATTTGTCCCTAGAGTTGAGTGTGTGTGTGACTTAACTCTAGAGATAAAGATGTCTGGAAAAATGTACCCCTAGAGTTGAGTTAGAGTGTGTGACTTAACTCTACAGATAAAGATGTCTGGAAGAATTTGTCCCTAGAGTTGAGTTTGAGTGTGTGACTTAACTCTACAGATAAAGATGTCTGGAAGAATTTGTCCCTAGAGTTGAGTTTGAGTGTGTGACTTAACTCTACAGATAAAGATGTCTGGAAGAATTTGTCCCTAGAGTTGAGTTTGAGTGTGTATGTTTGTGTTGCTGTGGAAATACTTCACATTTAATTACTGCGCGTTTTGTGGCTTTAACAGATAGAGTTGAGAGAGATGGAGAAAGATCAAAGACACAGAGGCAGCAACATACAAACGGACACACACACACACACTTAAAATAGTACGATTCAGAATCAGAGAGATACACTGGCAGAGGCGGAGATAAAGTGATCGAGACATTGACATCTACATGAGTAAGGACACAACTACGACAAGATATTCTAATGCTATAAAAGTAGGATATAGAAATGTGCATACTTTCACTCTTTGTACAAACCTCCTATCAAGCACCTGCTGTCTGTCTGGTAGAAATCTTGCACACGTTATTTCTCCCGTTTCCCATTCTCAGATCAAGTTGAAACTTTGCACAAGTATTCATTTTGGAAGGCAATACATAAATCAAGTAAAACATTAAGCAAACTAAATAATAAATTAGTGGTAATTAATTAATTTTGTTTGACATCGATAAAAGGAAATGCGTATTACAGTATTGAGATATATGGTTGTAAATGTGCAGTTCTTTCTTTTTAGTATTTTGTTTTTACTTTGCTTGTTATTAGATGTCATAATTTACCTACTCAAAGTGATGTGCCTATTACTCTCCGTTTTTTTTGTTTGTTTTCAAAGTGATATTCGATCCCATTTTGATATTTAGTGTTACCTAAAAATCTGTCAGTTTTAGATTTGTCTATTTAAAAAAAATATTCATTCAACATATAATCTAAGAAAAAACGTTTAACCCACGTTTCTCTGTCAGTAAAAAAAACCCCACATAAATATTATTTTCATATGATTATTGGATTAGATTTTACATGTGAAGGATAAATATGTTACAATTAAACGATTACTTCCCCTTAATCGTTATAACCAACGAGAAGCATGTTAGATTTATTTTGGGCTCATTGGCTTCTGGTGCTTCCTTCTCATGCTTCTTCTTCCTCTTCTTATTCTTCTTTATCTTCTCTGTCTTTCTTTCTCTTTTCGTCTCTCTCTCTCCTCTTTTCTTTCATCCCTCCCCCCCCCCCTCTATTTTCTTTCTCTCTCAGACCTCTTTATTTTCGTTGAATTACTCTCACTTAATTTGACTAGTCTTCTCGGACAAATGATCGTTACCAAATTCCTTTCCCTTTTGACATCATTTCTAATGCGTGCTGTCATTTGACCCCTCCATATTGATCCTCCTAGCCAATTTCCGGTCAGCTTGACTTCTGAACTGTGTGTGTTTGAGTGAAGCTGAGGAATGGGGAGGGGTGGGTTCACTCTTGCATCTGATCGTGCTATTTGTCCACAACGTCTTTTGCTCGCGTGTCTGTTGTGCTGAATCTTTAAGGGTTAATTCATGTCTGATGATGCTTGCACACTACACGGTTCCGACAGAACACAAACAGATAAGGATGTGAAATATCTTATCCCTGAATTCGATGGTCGACGTGCAACATCGTAACTACGTTACTAAACACTTTCCATTTAGTCGGTTTACGGTCGTACTGCCACGAGAGATGAACCAATCACAATGCAACCATTGGTTTTGTTTCATCTTACATAACACAACAATTAAACACAAAAAAAATGTAGAATAGCTAGGTACGGCACGGTAAGGTCCCATCCAAAGTGATACGATACGGCAAAAACTGGTCTGTTCCAAACTGTGTAGTGTACAAGCAGCCTTAGACTTGAATAAACATACCTATTCTGCTCTTTTGTGAACAGGATTGGGCATCCCTGTCTTAGGGAAAACTTAGAGGAACGTTTCTCAAACTGTGTTGCGCTCCCCCCTCTCTTTTAGTATTCTAAATTGTCTGCATGTAGGCCTAAAGTGAATTTTTAAATATACAAAAAAAATTGTGTATTAGAATTGTAGTTTTAAAAATTCTAGATTTTAATGATTATCAAGTCAAAATAAGATTACTAATATTTAACAAAATCAAATTAAGAGACAAATAAAACACTTTGAAGGCCTTTTAGAATTACAAAAGTTTTAGCGTGACGTGAATGTAATTCTATTTGACATTCTCACCTCAGGGCAGTTGAATGTCCCCAGACTGTAATGCATAGCTCAGTTCACGACTTTAGTTGGACCACAAAAAAAAACAAAAAAACTAAAAGCTTCAATGTAGAGAAAGACTTCATTTGTTTCAATAGAATGTAGAGAAAGACTTTATTTGTTTCATTAGAATGTAGAGAGCGCAAAGAGAATACCTTTATGCAGGAAAAGGCTTTACGCCGGGGCTCCGTCCCCGAACACTTCATCGGGGAAGGATTTACGCCTCTTCCCTAGACTCCTTACCTGGCTAAGGGGAGGCACTTAATTACAATTTTTGGCCGAGGGGGGGGGGCTAAAAGTAAAAGTTTGAGAAACACTGAAAGAGGATATATACTTATTATCATGAGTTAGGCAATAGACCTATTACCACCAGTCCGTTACTACCACAATCAATTTAGGTGTCAGTGATACAAGTTATCTATACTAATAAAAGGCAAAGCCCCGACTCACTGACTCACTGACTCATCACTAATTCTGCAACTTCCCGTGTAGGTACAAGGGTGAAATTTGGCAGGCGCATTCCCTACAGCTTACTTACAAAAGTGCAGCAGGTTTCGTTTCCCAATCGTACGCGTAACGGTCGACAACGTCCGCTCTGTGCACGGCCATTGGGTCAAGTCGATCAAATACATCTGCAAGTATGTCAACAAGGGAAGTGACCAGGCAGTCTTTGCAATACAAAATCCAGATGACGAGGTCTCTTGGTACGAAGCTGGTCGTTACATCAGCAGCTCTGAAGCAGCGTGGCGCATTTTCTGCTTTCCCATTCACGAACGCTACCCTCCGGTCGTTCATCTTGCAGTGCATCTCGAGAACGGACAGAGAATTTATTTCACAGAGGGCAATGTTGCAGAAAAAGTACACAATCCACAACAGACGACTCTGTTAGCCTTCTTTGATCTTTGCAACCATGATGACTTTGCAAAGGAGCTTTATTATCACGAAGTTCCATCTTATTATGTGTGGACAAGAAACATGTTTCGTCGGAGGAAGCAGGGGAAGGCTGTGCCAGGACATTCGGGGGTGAAGAAAGATAATGTGCTTGGAAGGGTCTACCCTGTGCACCCGAACAACTCTGAATGTTACCACCTTCGATTGCTGCTCTACAAAATCATAGGTCCCACCTCTTTCGAATCTCTCAGAACAGTTGACGGTGTTGTCCATCCAACCTACAAGTCGGCCTGCAGGGCACTTGGTTTGTTAGAGGACGATGTCAACTGGGACGAGACTCTCCAGGAAGCTGCTCTGTCTCGCTCACCTCAAAAGATCCGTGAACTGTTCGCTGTAATGCTGGTCTTCTGCCAAATGGAGAACCCCTTAAATCTCTGGGAAAAACATAGAGACAGCATGGCAGAAGATGTTAGGAGACAGACTGAAAGAGATCATGGAGGAACAGAAGTCCAACAGTGGTTGCCTATGATCTACAACAAGTGTCTTCAGTTGCTTGAGAACTACGTCATTGCTATCGGAGGTCTCTCTGTCGATCATTACGGGCTGCCTTCACCTTCGAGAGAACTGGCAGAGGTTACGTCGAATCCCGAGTACTTGAGGGAAACCTCTTACGACACCTCGGAGTTGGCCAATGTAGTCTCAAACAACGAGCCTTTGCTGAATGGTGACCAAAAGAGAGTTTACGAGCAAGTCATGAGGAGCGTTGTCTCGGGCACTGGCACGGTGTTTTTTCTTGATGCTCCAGGAGGAACTGGCAAGACATTCCTCATAAACCTTCTGCTTGCGAAAGTCCGAGCGGAAGGTGACATTGCTGTAGCTGTGGCTTCTTCTGTCATTGCAGCAACTCTTCTTCAGGGTGGGAGAACTGCTCATTCAGCTTTCAAGCTACCTCTCAACCTCAGCAACACCACTGATTCGCCCTCCACGTGCAACATATCAAAGCAGAGCAACATGGCTGAAGTGCTAAGACAGTGCAAGCTGATTGTCTGAGATGAGTCCACCATGGCACACAGAGGGGGTGTCGAGGCTTTGGACAGGACCCTCCAAGACATCCGAAACACCACCACACGTATGGGAGGCTTGACAGTGTTGCTGGCTGGAGACTTTCGGCAAACCCTACCAGTCGTGCCCAGAGGAACACGCGCCGACGAAGTGAAAGCCTGTCTGAAGTCTTCGTACCTGTGGCGTCAAATCACTGTCGTCACTTTAAGAATAAACATGAGGGTTCATCTGAATGGCGACACAAGAGCCGGAGAGTTCTCTGATCTTCTGATGAGTATTGGTGATGGCAGCTTCAGTCAAGAAAATTCTAAAATAGCAATTCCCTCAAATCTCTGTCTCCTGGTGAAGACCTTGCAAAACCTTCGTTACAATGTTTATCCCAATCTAAGAACTCTCCAGCATATAGACGTGTCATGGTTGAGGGAGAGAGCTATCCTAACACCACGAAACGACATGACCACGGCCATAAACCACGTTTTACTCCAAGAACTCCCCTCACAATCTAAAACATACCAGTCTGTGGATTCAGTTGTGGAAGTGGAAGACGCGGTGCACTATCCGGTAGAGTTTCTCAACTCTCTGAATCCTCCAGGCACTCCTGAGCATCGTCTCATTTTGAAGGTTGGGGCACCGATAATGTTGCTGAGGAACTTGCAGCCACCTAAACTGTGCAACGGCACCAGACTTCAAGTCACGTCTCTGCAGAAGAACCTCATTGAGGCAACTATTTTCACTGGCAGTGGCTCAGGAGAGACAGTTTTGATTCCTCGCATCCCCGTCATCCCCTCTGACCTCCCATTTCAATTCAAACGCCTCCAATTCCCAGTAAGGCTCTGCTTCGCCATGACAATCAACAAGTCTCAGGGACAGACACTACAAAAGGTTGGCATTGACTTGAGACAGGACTGCTTCTCACATGGGCAACTGTACGTCGCATGCTCAAGAGTAAGCTCGACGCAGGGATTGGTCATACTGCAGCCGGAGGGCCGAACTGACAACGTGGTGTACAAAGAGATCCTCAACAAATAACTGTGTATTGGTACATGTATGTTTCTTCTCTATTTCAAAAGGTTTACTTTTCTTCTTAGTAATGAAATATTTAAGGCAGTACATATGACACATTATTTTTACTTATCGGACTAACATTGCAAAAAGCCACACAAAAACTGCGTTGTTCCGGTTATTCCAAAAATACATGCGCTACATTCCCTGCGGTAACACTCCTGGCACAAATGAGAATGTTTTGTTGTTACATGTAGGCCTATTAATTAAAGCAAATTTGAAATGTTAATGCAATAATCCTCCCGCTGCAAAGCGCGGGTATTTTGCTAGTCTATAGCATATATACTGAGATGAAAACGTTGATATCTTGTATATCGAACACATCAATTTATTTAAAAAAACTACTCAGATTTCAACCAAAAAAAAAAAAATGTAAAATAGATATCAACTACATTCAATTTAAATGAAACCATATTTTTTTGTAGGATTCATGATGAGTGATTCTCAAAAGGTTTTTTAAGCCATCCTCTTCTCTCTCTCTCTATTTCTTTGTCTCGACTCAAACTACAACAAAGAACATATGCTGTGCGCTATTACCATCATTTCTTTCAGACTCTATAAAAGGCACTGGTTGAGAAACGTTGAATTGTTGGCTTAAAGTTTTTGGCTAAAGCGATTGAGGTATGTGCGGGCCTCATTTTGGGTGTGTCATGTGACTGCTTGGCTTCTGGGTAGCCCATCTAAAGGTCTTTTTTATTTGTTCTCATTCAGAAACATTGTACTATAGTATTGCCATTATATATGTGACAGGTCTGTGCGTTCCGAACTTTCTGCAATCATCATTGCTAACAAGAAAAATAATTTTAAAAAATACTTAAAAAAAAACAACAACCTATTATCAAACGTACTTGTATCAACTAGTTTGGATCAGTCATATAATTGAACTTGTAATAGATCTAGACCAACAGTAAAGAAGCATTTATAAAAATTAATTTTAAAATGGGCTAAAGCCTTTCCAGGCTTCTCAAGCCAACGCGGTAACCACTCTGCTAGCGAAGAGTCTATGAACAAGGAAGATTGTATAAATATCTATTGTTTCTATTTCATGTTTGTGTTCACTTAACCTGAGACATCAGCCTAAAATAAATGGGACTATGTCAGCTTATGCCGCCATTTTAGACAAGTGCTGTTTCTTTCCCTCGTTTGAGATATCAAACAAAGTAATTTATTAAAAATAGTTTATTAAATAATCTTTTCAATTTTTAAAATGATTCTTGTGTTGCCAGGTAAAAGAAATAATTATGATCCAAATTTGGTGTCGGAGAAATATCGTGTACAAACTTGTGGCAGACACACAGACAGAATGAGTTGATAGAAACGTTTTAAAAATGGACAAAAACATGAAAAACTAGATCTCACCCCAAAAACACACTCACTTTTAGAGTTCCAATTTTCCAAAGAAACAACTGTTCTAAGGTCAATGTAAATGCTATAAGAAAAGAGAATGTTTTGTTTCGTCTCTGAAATCGTTCACATTTATTTAGAATTGTCTGGCTCCTTGCAAATGTCAAGACAAAAGGATAAACTGGAAATGACATGTCAGTACAAAAACAAAAAAACGTATGGCGTTGAGAGTATTCCAGAAAAAACAAAAACAAATGTTTTTTTAATAAGATGAAAGCAGTTAAAAAGTTTCAAATACTTCAAAAGTATTTTTAGAGTTAGCGGAACACTGGACAGAGAAATATATTGAAACAAACACACAAAGCACACATTTAAAGGGACAAGCTCCAAATCAAAAGAACAATCTTGTAAAGTATGTAAAAGTGGCATTGAAACTAATGTCAATCTTGGGGCAGTCGTGTCGACTCCAACTGCAGTCTATTTTAAACATAACAGTGTCAATGTCAGCACAAAGATTTCAATAAAACAAAAACAACTTGAGTCTATTCTCAACATACCAGTGTCAGCATAGAGCTTGCATTAAAACTGGAGTCTATTCTCAACATACCAGTGTCAGCATAGAGCTTGCATTAAAACCGAAGAGCAGAAAATAATCACTCGTAAAACAAGGTGCCTCAAAAGAACGACACGAGAAAGTGGAGGAGACTTCATAAGGCACCAAGATATCATGCGGATGTCTTTCCACTTATCAGAACTTTATGGCACACCAAAGAGCAAACTAGTGTGGCAAGAAGATAGCTAGCTAATTAACCATCATGAAAGCATACATCACAAGATACACTTAAGGCAAGGGAAGGCCAGGAGAAAGAAGGATTTATGAATTGAAACACAGCATTACATCTTGTAAGAGATCGTCTGCCATATCTTCCGGCAACTTCTGCTGAATTCAATGAATGTATGAAGTAGAAAATGATAAAAATTACTTTTTAAAAAACAAAGCTTATAAAAAAAATACAATTGTATCAATTAGTTTGTGTCAGTTATTTAATTAAGTTTATAATGGGCCTAGAGTCTTAACCAACAACAAGAAATCTGTACGATTACAATTATTCCTTACCAATTTTGTTGTAGCGCTATTTCATACTTTTAGCTTTCTCAAAGAAAGAAATGTGCATCTGGGTGAATTTTACCGTAATCGCTTTTTAAAAGCATTGATAAAAAATCGACCTGAATTCAAGCTCATTGCTTAATCCGACTTACCAACCACTCTGCTAGTAAGGTGCATGTGAAAAAAAGAAATCTGTATTGCTATATATTGTTTGTTTCAAACTTATTTTAAAGCGCGACCTATAAGGGGGACTAATTCAAGTTATACTACCATTTCAGACAAGCACAATTTCTTTCCCTTGTTCGAGATACAAAACAAAATAATTAATTTGCAATAGTTATTTGAGTAATTTGTTAATTTTTTTTTTTATTCTTGTGTTGTCAGGTAAAAGAAATAATTGTAGGAAATTTCAACTTGATCAGAAATTGAGTGTGGCGAAATAACGTGTACAAACTTTTTACCAGACAGACAGAGTTGATATAAGCTTTATAGAAATAGCTTGGGAAACTAACTTACTTTCCCCACCCCACATAAGACACTGTCTTTTTTTAGATACCATCTTATTATATAAAGACAAAGAACTCTGTTTCAATAAAAACGAAACTGTTAGTTAATAGTGACATTAATCTCTACAATGTAGTCAGTAAATGCGTTCACACCAGAATAGTTTCATTTCCTTTAGAATAGACTCAAACAGAATACATTTTCTCTCTCCATCCTTAATTGTGACGGGTTGAACAATTCGCTAGTAGCTAAAAAAAACATGTTAACCTCCTAACGTGTATGATAACTGCATGTCAAAATGTGTCTATGCATCAATATGCATGTGTATTTTACCTAGGTATATGTGTGAACCTTGACCTTTAGTCTGACCCATTCATTGAATGTTACGAAGTTAAAGATGCTATCAGAAACTATAACTTTCTGTTTTTATTTCTACTTAACTGAACACACATAAAGGCGGGGAAGGGATGGGGGAAGGTCATGACTCTGTGATGGGCCGCACATAAATATCGTCAGCTGATAGGCAAGAACGGCGGGGGGAGTTAAAAGAGAAGAGGATTTTTTTTTCTCCTGATCAAGTCGTAAAGGTCAAAGGTGATGTCAGACCTGGGTGCATTAAGTCCAAAGTACTTTGAGTAATCTGCGTTAAGCCGAGCGCCTGATACAGTGCCGCCACTTACCAGCATCTGTTAGTTTAATTGGAAACAGATAATAGTTCTAAACAGACAAGAGGGTATCGAATAAAACATGTCATAAAATATCCACTTTTTTTTTTGGTGCACAAATTAAATTCAAGAAATCGAAATGAAAATTAAATGAATGCAGAAAATAAAAAAAAATTACCTCGGAAACAAAACCATGGAAACAAAACCATGGAAACAAAACCATGGAAACAATAAAATTGAATGGGGTGAAGGCAATAAAAAAACAAGAAAAACTCCACTTTAAATTTATTTATTTTTACCCCAAATTTGGTCAAACCAAAAACGAATAATAAGGAAATAAAAACAAAACACAAAATAAGATTACTAGAAACAAGAAAATTAAATAAAAATAATAATAAAACAAAGCTTATATTAACCGTACTCTCTTCCATTAGTTTGGATCAGTCATGTAATTAAATTTTTAATAGATCTAGACTAACAATACGCATTTATAAAAATAAAACAAGGTTACAAAGACAGTTTGTGTGGAAACACACAAACTCAAAATCGGCCTCCGAAGTGGTCCACCCAGGTAGGTAAAAAGGTATCTATCAATATTTTCAGAAAGGATATCAGAATGGACTTCTATTAAAGGCAATGACAGAGAAGAATGGAGAAAAAAAGGTTCACATATCTTGTGTGGTGCCCCATCGGTCCTGCAGACCAATGGATAGGTGAAAGTTAAGTCCAATATTGATGTGTACCTGGCATAACTAATGTCATATAATAATTATCTAACTGATTTAATTGTTCTCTAAAGGGTCAATCTCTTATTAACGGTGAACCGGCGGATGGCGTCCACAGTATTTCACGTGATAATAAGAAAAACTACTAATTAATTGTTGTTTTAAATTATATTACACTTATATGCATACTAAATAGATTTTTTTCTCTTTAAAAATAAAAGTAATTTTTTTTGCTAATATATTAGTTAATATGACAGAAATTATATTATTTAGCAATACAATTGTAAAAATATAAAATAATTAATTCAACAAAAATCTAAAACTTACAGCATAAGTGTGTTGAAAATATGGTAATTAGTCATCTCCCTTACTATATAGCCGTGTTTATTACTATAAATAGAGAATAGTTGTAAAAAAAAAAAAAAGGTGTATTTTTATGCAAAAAACTGCTTGCATAGTTGATTAAATTTAAATTTGGCGCTTTTAGAAAAGAAAAAAGTAACGTAGTATGAGAACTTTGAATGGTCTAAAACATGGGTGGGCAAATTACGGCCCGCAGGCCACATTATATACTTATAAAATGCAAATATATTAAAAATATAAATATATATATATATATCAATTACCGAAACTGTTATTATAAAAAGTTTCAAGTAAACGAAGATTATGCTTATTGGCTATACATCGATACACACAGTTCAAGACACAATCTCTGATCAGTATATATTCAATGCTATGAAGAACTGTGTTGAATGTTGGGTATGCTTGGAACAAAATGGCAAGGGTGACAACTGGTGAAGCTCGATCTTTGACTATGTAAAAGTTGTTTTTTTTTGTTTTTTTGTTGTTGTAATATCCCAACCATAAACTTTAAACAGGAAGTTTGCTCAAAGCTGCATAAAATTACTTTATGTTACAGGCTATATAAGATACCAATCAACCATATTTAAGCTAGATGTGTGAACTACAGGTATTTACAATTTAGGAACAAAATAATCCAATTTATCTGCTATCTTAGCATGGGCAAGGCAAATGAGAACAATGTAAAATCTCAAGGAAGAAATTGTTATGTAACTTGAAGGACATTGACTGTGACTTTGTTACCAATATTTCTAATGAAGAGTGGAAGACAGATTTCATGTTTCATAATCACTAATGCAATTATTTTATATGAAATATAAATAGATGCTAAATCTTTTCAAACAAAGCTTTCCCATCTCTACAAGTAAGCAAAAGAAAACAGTTTTTGTCATTTTCCTTTGCTGAAAGGTGAAACTATTTCTAGTGAAATGATTGAAAGTACAACACTTATTTAGATTCCTTAATTTTGCAATTTATTAAAGCAAATTTTAAGACGTCAAGAACCATTTTTCAATACCATCAGCTCACCATTTAGTGCAGAAGCTGATTCAGCTTCAGAGTACATAACTCCAAGCAAAGAGAAGTTCCAGTCAGCACCTCCACGTGAGTCCCATGGGTGCCAGAAGCTGTATGTCAACACTTTAAAAAATTTGCTGCTGCTCACACAATTTGGATACACATACATCTGTTCCTCTTCTTCTTTGTTCTCATTTTATATGTTGGACGGTTCAGATCAGCAATATCTATATACCTATATATAATCTACCCATATCTGAGATGAACCGCGCAGTGGTTTCCAGATCAGGCAGTTCTCCGAATAGTTTTGGTTCTATAGGAGGGCTCTGGGGCCAGAGTCCTGTTCGTGTCTCTGATTTAGTATGCACCATTGAAGGACATGGTCAGCATTCTCTTGTGATGCTCCACAAGGGCAAATTTTTCTCGTCCCGACATTTAACTTCCGGAATATATATTGTCTCATCCAGTGAAGAAGCATTATTTGGGGGGGGGGGGGAGGGTGAAACTAAACAAGTATAATTGCTGGTCGATTTTGACTGACTGTAATTTGACAGCAGTCACAAGGTTAACAACAAGTAAGCTAGTTCCACAGTTCCGGAACATGCACGAGTGTAAAAGGTAAAATACTGCACATTAAGTACAACTGTATATTTGTGGGGTTATTGTAATATAAAAAGACAACAGAAAATTTTTAAAAAGTTCTTAATTTGATTTCAAAAAGTGCCAACTCTTCTGGTAATTCCTTAACGTGGAGTGGGGAAAAAAAGAAAATATAATACAGTGTAACTATGAATTGAAAGTCATTCTACACAGTTAGCCTAGTATCTTTCTAAGTTGTATATACATATGCGGCCCGCAATTTCCAAATTTTAAAAAATGCTGCCGTCAATACAAAAAGATTGCCCACCCCTGGTCTAAAATATCAAGATGTCGAATTTTCAATATCCTTTTTAGTTTTTGTGATCTAAACGTGACGGACGAAGGGACAAAGCACACAAAACTAATAGCGTCTATTCCCTTTCTGGAGCCGCTCAAATAGAGAAATGATAAAAGAAATAATTGTGCAAAATTTCAGATTGATCCGAGATTGGGTGTCGGAGAAGTAACGTGTACACATTTTTAACCAGACAGACAGACAAAGTGAGTTGATATAAGTTTTGTAAATGGGGAAAAAAGTACCAAAAAAAAAAAAAAAAAAGAATCTATCTATCTATATATATATATACTTCTCTTCATGTCTCAACAGTTTGGACACCAAGACGTAGGGGAAAGATAACTCTTTTATTTCTGAAAAATAAAGGGGGGGGGGGAAACAAGTAGTATTCACCCGTCACTAAATAGCAGGACCGGACTTAACCATTGTGACCAAGAAGTCATGGAACGATCACTCTTTTATTTCTGCACCCCATGTAACTTAAACGGCGAAAAAAAAAGAGAGTTGTGGGAGGACAAGTAAACTGCTCTCTATTCACCCGTCACTAAATAGAAGGGCCGGACTTAACTTTTGTGGGGTCCTATGTGAAACGGATTTCGCGGGGCCAAGTTTGGGTAGGGATACGGATAATAAGTGAAAATTAAGAGTTTGTATTTAAATAAATTCGTATTTTATTCATTCTTTACTACGTACAGAATTACTTTACGAGCCTTGTATATCACAAAAATGCCATTTCCTACATAGATCACGCTCAATAGCGGAATTACCAAATGTTTCTATCTATCTACGAAAATTGTTGACCTCAAGTAATTATTCGCGATAAGCATAATGCCGTTTCTTTTAATCGCACGTAGGATTTGGGTTTTCCATATTAAATGACACCCCAAAACCAAAATGACAATTTTTGTCTATATATTTTTAAAAGATTTGTATGATTTTTGAAAAGATTTTAATAATTTCCGGAGATTCCCAGGACTTTTTCGTATATTTTGCAATTTCAGAAACTCCTTGTAAATCAGGAGGCCGCGGGTAATCTGTTATAAATTTATAAAATGATTTAATTTAGTAATTTACACCTAGAATTAGCACGGGTCCTATGAAAGTGTGGGACCCACTGCGGTCGCATAGATTGCAGTGGCCTAAAGCGGGCCCGGGAAATTAGCAGCGTATGCTACGTCGTGGGTCGACTAGTAATTAATAATGTTAACATTGACGTACTTGTTGTAAAGATGATTAGTTGTCGAGGAGACTATTCAACTGCATGCTAAAGTACTAAGTAAAATACTTAGTATATGAAGTGATATAGCATTGCTCCCAGAGAAATAGATTAAACATTACGCACACCAAGCTTCCAGCACTGGATCTTCGGTTTGGAATCCACGTGTTTGTCTACTTAGCGAAATAGTTAGCACACATAAGTCAAAAGCGATGGACCTGGTTCGCTTCCTAAAAACGTGATTTACTTCTAGATAGCATACTAATGATTGTTGTTTGTCCTACATGTTTCCGGATGTTCTTTTAGATTTGAAGATAATTACATCCTATCCCAAACCTCCCGCTGGTCAACGGGGGGCTGCAGTGGGCAGGGTTCGAGCCTAGGGTCAGGGCCAGTCTTAAGCCACTGCAACCTATGCGGCCGCACTGGGCCGCACTTTCGTAGGCCCCGCGCGAATTCTAGGTGTAAATTATTAAATTTAACCATTTTAACTTATTATTAAAGGGTTCCTGGAATTCTCCTGAAATTACAAAACATACGAAAAAGTCACGAAAATCTCCTAAAATTATTTAAATCTTCTGAAAACTCATGCAAAGTTCCTTAAAAACAAACATGTCATTTTGGGGTGTCATTTAAAATGGAAAACATCAATCCTACTGGCAATTAAAAAAAAAACACCATTGTCAGCTTTCATTTAATAAAATCTAATAACCTCTTTAAAAAAAAACAAAAGTGATATTTTGATAGTCGATACTAAGTTTAAAAGGCAGATCTGAATGTTTATTGGCTTTTTGTTGGAAAACTACTATCTACAATAGATGGATCGTAAAGTTGATTTCACGGTGATTTTGTACTTAGTAAAGTTTGAATGAAATGCAAAGACGAATTTATTTTGTAATACAAAATCTTAATTTTCAATTATTATCCTTATCCCTACCCAGACTGGGCCCCGCGCAATAGGTTTCGCATAGGGCCCCGCAATCTATAGGACCGGCCCTGCCTGGGACCAACATGACTATTGAGACCACTGAACTTCAGGTCAGAGCGCTTACCACATGACCAGACAGTCATCTTTGATTCATTCTTTCAACCCGTTCATAACAATAAAAGGATGAATTTATCATTGGAATATATTTTATAAATCAGTTTATATGCAAGTATTGGATACTTTGTCTGGGGCAGGTGATAGATTACAACAGCACGATTGTTGATTTCACGCCCCAGAAAGATAGACTAACAGAACGTGACACGTGCTTTTAACACACATGGAATTTAACTTTAGGAGACATTGGAATATCGCGATGTAGTGTAGAGATAGACTCCAGTCATAATGACAGGCGTCACTTGGGAAGTAGCTACAGCAACCCACTCTTTTTCACATTTCTCAGTCTCTCTCTCTCCCTCCAACTCCCTCTCTCTCCCTCTCTCACTCTCTCTTACTGTATATATTGACTGACAGATTGTCGGGAAAATAGGAAAAAAAATACAATCTTCAAAAGATAAAGGGACATCGTTGTGCTTTCACCTGTTGATAAAAACTCCAGTTCAATTACTGGCCCTGACTGACGTGGTAGCTTAGCAGTTCAATTACTGGCCCTGACTGATGTGGTAGCTTAGCAGTACAATTACTGGTAATGACTGACGTGGTTGCTTAGCAGTTCAATTACTCGCCCTGACTGATGTGGTAGCTTAGCAGTTCAATTACTGGCCCTGACTGACGTGGTTGCTTAGCAGTTCAATTACTGGCCCTGACTGACGTGGTTGCTTAGCAGTTCAATTACTGGCCCTGACTGACGTGGTTGCTTAGCAGTTCAATTACAGGCCCTCACTGATGTGGTTGCTTAGCAGTTCAATTATTGGCCCTAACTGATGTTGTTGTTTGGCAGTTCAATTATTGAACCTGACTGATGTGGTAGCTTAGCAGTTCAATTATTGGCCCTGACTGATGTGGTTGCTTAGCAGTTCAATTACTGGCCCTGACTGACGTGGCTGCTTAGCAGTTCAATTACAGGCCCTGACTGATGTGGTTGCTTAGCAGTTCAATTATTGGCCCTGACTTATGTGGTAGCTTAGCAGTACAATTACTGGTAATGACTGACGTGGTAGCTTAGCAGTTCAATTACTGGCCCTGACTGATGTGGTAGCTTAGCAGTTCAATTACTGGCCCTGACTGACGTGGTTGCTTAGCAGTTCAATTACTGGCCCTGACTGACGTGGTTGCTTAGCAGTTCAATTACTGGCCCTGACTGACGTGGTTGCTTAGCAGTTCAATTACTGGCCCTGACTGACGTGGTTGCTTAGCAGTTCAATTACAGGCCCTGACTGATGTGGTTGCTTAGCAGTTCAATTATTGGCCCTAACTGATGTTGTTGCTTAGCAGTTCAATTATTGAACCTGACTGATGTGGTAGGTTAGCAGTTCTATCACTGGCCCTGACTGATGTGGTAGCTTAGCAGTTCAATTACTGGCCCTGACTGACGTGGTTGCTTAGCAGTTCAATTACTGGCCCTGACTGACGTGGTTGCTTAGCAGTTCAATTATTGGCCCTGACTGATGTGGTTGCTTAGCAGTTCAATTATTGGCCCTGACTGATGTAGTTTGCTTAGCAGTTCAATTATTGGCCCTGACTGATGTGGTAGCTTAGCAGTTCAATTACTGGCCCTGACTTATGTGGTAGCTTAGCAGTACAATTACTGGTAATGACTGACGTGGTAGCTTAGCAGTTCAATTACTGGCCCTGACTGATGTGGTAGCTTAGCAGTTCAATTACTGGCCCTGACTGACGTTGTTGCTTAGCAGTTCAATTACTGGCCCTGACTGACGTGGTTGCTTAGCAGTTCAATTACTGGCCCTGACTGACGTGGTTGCTTAGCAGTTCAATTACTGGCCCTGACTGACGTGGTTGCTTAGCAGTTCAATTATTGGCCCTGACTGATGTGGTTGCTTAGCAGTTCAATTATTGGCCCTGACTGATGTAGTTTGCTTAGCAGTTCAATTATTGGCCCTGACTGATGTGGTAGCTTAGCAGTTCAATTACTGGCCCTGACTTATGTGGTAGCTTAGCAGTACAATTACTGGTAATGACTGACGTGGTAGCTTAGCAGTTCAATTACTGGCCCTGACTGATGTGGTAGCTTAGCAGTTCAATTACTGGCCCTGACTGACGTTGTTGCTTAGCAGTTCAATTACTGGCCCTGACTGACGTGGTTGCTTAGCAGTTCAATTACAGGCCCTGACTGATGTGGTTGCTTAGCAGTTCAATTATTGGCCCTGACTGATGTAGTTTGTGTCACGTCCCTAGTGACACCTCATTGTTTAGAAAATGAGGACATTGTACCTATCTCAAATCAGGTCAGCGTACCCACGCTTAAATGCCAGAAAAACACAGATTAAAACTTAGTTCAAGACGACAGCAGGGAAACAAAATTAACATAGCTTAAATTACAAAAACAGTTCCTAGTGACACCTCGTTGTTCACAGAATTTGACATTGTACCTATCTCAAATCGGGTTAGCGCGCTCGCGCTTTAATGCCAGAAGGACGCCGATTAAAACTTGGTTTAAGGCTACAGCAGGGAGACATAATTGGCGTAGGTTAAATTACAGAAACAATTGAGGGGAAAATTAAATGTAAACGAGTCAAGGATGGGTATTGAGATGTCACGGTTCTTGATTCTAAAGAAAGATATAAAAGGCGGAGTGTTAGCTTGAGACGAGGGGGAGAGCTAGAAAGTGAGACTTAGAAGTCGCTCAGTTTTAAAGTAAATATTTACTCATTTTATTGAACATTTTCATTGAATCCTGTATCTGTTTTATATATCTTTGTACATACATTTATTGTTTCAAGTTCAAGTTTTAAATAATTAAAACTCAAGAAAACATATCAGCACTTTGTTACTTCATTGATCATTAAAGTGTTTGAACTATAATCAAGGCACCTCCGAACCCACATATGTCACAAGTTTATAGCATTAAGAACTCCAAGTCCAATAAACACAATAAACACGTGACAGTTTGCTTAGCAGTTCAATTACGGGCCCTGACTGATGTGGTAACTTAGAAGGTCAATTACTGGCCCTGACTGACGTGGTTGCTTAGCAGTTCAATTACTGGCCCTGACTGATGTAGTTTGCTTAGCAGTTCAATTACAGGCCCTGACTGATGTGGTAGCTTAGCAGTTCAATTACTGGCCCTGACTTATGTGGTAGCTTAGCAGTACAATTACTGGTAATGACTGACGTGGTAGCTTAGCAGTTCAATTACTGGCCCTGACTGACGTTGTTGCTTAGCAGTTCAATTATTGGCCCTGTCTGATGTGGTTGCTTAGCAGTTCAATTATTGGCCCTGACTGATGTAGTTTGCTTAGCAGTTCAATTACAGGCCCTGACTGACGTGGTAGCTTAGCAGTTCAATTACAGGCCCTGACTGATGTGGTTGCTTAGCAGTTCAATTATTGGCCCTGACTGATGTGGTTGCTTAGCAGTTCAATTATTGGCCCTGACTGATGTGGTTGCTTAGCAGTTCAATTATTGGCCCTGACCGATGTTGTTGCTTAGCAGTTCTATCACTGGCCCTGACCGATGTTGTTGCTTAGCAGTTCTATCACTGGCCCTGACCGATGTGGTAGCTTAGCAGTTCTAAGAAAAAATGTTGCACTTGCTTAACTTTAAATGCTCGGCGCTAAAAATTATTAGTGCCCTTTCATACACATATACATACAAACACAAAAACATAGACAAACATACACATAGACAAACATACACATAGACAAACAAGAAAAACTTACTAACAACGTGAGCGAAGTGGTTACTTTTATAAAGTCTGTCTGACTGTCTGTCTGTCTGTCTGGTACAAATGTTATGCAATTTATTTCTCCCACTTTCCATTTTCAACCCTGCATTATTGAGAGATTTGGTAGTAATTTTGTGGTTCTTTTCCTTTCATAAGCTTTTTTTTTTATTTTTAAAAGTAATTTTTAGATTTTGATTGTTTTAAGAATAGAAATAGACATTGGGAGATTTGGTTTCAAAAGTTTTTACTATACGAAATTTGAAAATCTCTGGGTCGATTTGGAGTTATCAATGGTTAGCTAAGTTCTTAAGATTTAAGCCTATGCCATGTCTATACCATTTGACTTTAGAAAGATCAATCTTAGGGTATAAGCCTATGCCGTGTCTATAGTATTCAGGGGCGGACTGGATATCCAAATCGGCCCAGGCATTTCTATACAGTACGGCCCATGAATTTTATATCATATGATGGGACTCCAATTATAGGTCTATCTGTTCTCAAAATCATTATGTTATATTTTTTATAATGTATCGATAACTGTATGCATGCTCTATATCTTTAGAAGAAATATAGCTCATATGTTGCTTTTTAATCGCTATGTTTGTAGGCCCTAAAACGATGAAGCCTACTAATAGCACTGTCTACGGATGTAGGCTATTAATTTATTTTTTTTGAAAATGTGTTAGATTCATTTAGTATTACACTGTAGTCTGTAAAAGATGTTATTAACATGAAACTCATTTAGCCCCTGATATATGCGAATATTATAAAACCTTTAACAATTTAATGCGTGCCCTAGTGGCATTCATGAGGCCCTTTAGGCCAATTTGAGTACAGGCCCATAGGGCATTTGCTCAAATGCCCATATAGTCAGTCCGCCCCTGATAGTATTTAACTTTGGAAAGATCAATCTAAGGGTATAAGCTTATGGCATGTCTGTAGCGTTTCCGGCTGGACAGATCAATGTAAGGGTATAAGCCTATGCAATGTCTATAGTATTAGACTTTAGAAAGGTCAATCTAGAGTTGAATACCAATAGCTTTAGTGTTTATTGTTATAGATTACAACGGTACACACAAACGTAATGCAATTCTATGCTGATACTATTTCTATTACTGATCTTATTCTAAGAGCATCCTTCATTACTGCATGACTTTAGATCATTTGAAGTAATATTTACCTTCAAAAAGTCATGAATGTTTGTGAGCCGAAATGAGCGAGAACTAAATCAAATCTCTTGTCTAGTGTATGTCATTATTGTTCTCTTTCTCCATCCTAGCCTTAGGTGTTCATTTAAACTAGGGCTCGCTTTGTTGTTGGCCAATTATGTAGCTAACAGCTGTGTCTGAGTAGCCACGACAAAGTCTTCGTCATTGATTCAGGTAAAAGTAAAATTAGAGACGATACAAATGTCCCCTCTTCTGGCCCCCTTCTGTCAAGTGGCCGACAAGAAGACAGACCACCTTTAAGACTGACCAACTTTAAGACAGACCATCTTTTAGACAGACCACATTTAAGACAGACCATCTGTAAGACAGACCACCTTTAAGACAGACCACCTTTAAGACAGACCACCTTTAAGACATACCACCTTTAAGACAGACCACCTTTTTAGACAGACTATCATTATGACAGACCATCTTTAAGACAGACCACCTTTAAACAGACTATCTTTATGACAGACTATCTTTAAGACAGAGGACCTTTAAACAGAACACCTTTAAGACAGACTATCTTTGAGACACAACTTCGTCAAGACAGACCACCATCTCCCAACATCTGGTATGGCTCTATGAGCCCTAAATAAAACTGAATCCAAATGGAAGTTCTTGTCTATTTACTTTGTGCCATGCCATTCTCTCTAGCACTCCAGATAGTGACTGTTGATCACGTGATATGTTGTTTAACACTAACAGGTTATCCAGTCCTGGATCTTGTCCATGCGGGAGAGGTGGGAGCACTGACCCTACACAATGGGAGCTAAGATTATCTCTATGCCAGTTTTTTGCAGTGGTGTTTTACTGAAGAACTTTTGTATTGATGTTATGTGGTATACGTTATGTTATAAGTTATATGTTATAAATATGTTATATGTTATATGTTATACAATATGTTATATGTTATACAATATGTTATATGTTATACAATATGTTATATGTTATACAATATGTTATATGTTATACAATATGTTATATGTTATATGCTACCGGCAAAAAAATAAATAAATCCAGGCATTCTATTAATTGCTTGGCGTTTTCAGGCAAAGTAGCAAAGTAGGAAATGATTTCACCATTTTCTATTTTGTCTAGCCATTAAATAAAATGATTAGATCGACGTCAGGCAATGAAAAAAAACGTATTATCTATAAAAAAAAATATTTGTAAATACAATAAAGGTCTAGATCTAGTAAGTGAAAAGAAAAGAAATACAAAATGATCAATAGAATTATACTATATGAAAAATAGTTTTTGTATGTCTCAATTGTAAGTCAATTTTCAGGTTATCAAATAAATACTCCAAGCAATGAATACTGTTTTACAAATGTAATACTACGCATGATCAAAAAAACAAAAAGAATAATTTTGCTTAGTGTTTGTTAGAACTAGTCTACAAAGAAAAATTTGAAGATGCAGAAATATTTTGCAAACATATCGGGTCTACGCTGTGTACGGATATCAGATACAGGATGACCTGGTATGATTTAAAGACCAGGATATAGTAATCTTAGCTCTATCATTGCATTTTGGGGGGGGGGGGTAATTTCTGCCCAACATAAATACAAATATGAAAAGAATATAAAAAAAAATAATGCTCTAAATCAGTTGCCTTCATTTATATCAGGGGATCTCAACCTGTGGGTCGCGACCCTTTTGATGGTCGAATGACGATTTTGCAGGGGTCGCTTAAGACTAAAAAAACTATGGATTTTTTAAAAGTGTAAAACTTGCATACGGTGGCAAATCCGCACTAGAAACAGTGATGTCTTTGCGAACGCCGGTATGGACAGTATAGAGGGACTTGTTATGGTCCGACAGTTACGCTGGGCAGGGCACGTATCCCCTATGGGAGACGAACGTATGCCAAGGGCAGTCTTTTTTGGTGAGCTAAAAGGTGGTCGACGTAACAGAGGCGCCCCACGGAAACGCTTCAAAGACCAGCTTAGGCGTCAACTTTCCTTGGCTGACATAGAAGAGAGCACCTGGTTGCATGCGGCCTCAGAACGAGACAGCTGGAGGTCACTCACGAAGGCCGCGAGATACACATTTCAGACCAAAAGAAAATCTGCTGCCGAGGACAAACGCAGACGACGAAAAGAAAATCTAAATCGACCACCTGCGGACACTGGTTATGCTTGCCCTGGATGTGGTAAAATATGTAGGTCACAGCTGGGACTGCGCAGCCACGGGAAATACTACACTCCTCACTAATCTTCGGACTTAAAGACAAGCCTTATTATTTATACATATATATATATATATATATAAAAACTTGAGATGTTCCTATTTTGCTGTTGTTCAAAGGTAGCTCTGATTACCGATAGCTGTTGTAGAGAAATGAATCTGAATGATTCAGAACATTTTTATTGTCACAGAATGAATATTTTTACAGTTTAAATCATAGATATTATTTCTGTGGTGAAATTCGCACAAGTAGTGAAGTATTTCAAAAGCGTTTTTGTTTATATTGAATTGTTTCGCCTTTGTTTTAATGTCCATATTATTGAAGTTAATAGTTTTCATTCTAGAACAAACCCATCAAAAAAATTCTCCAACAAAGAACGTGAAAAGAATTTTTTAAATTGAATTATAAGCAGAAATATAGTTTAGTCAAAATATAATTTTATATTAGTTCGTAATTAAACATAAAGCTTGTGTAATGTTTATCAGATATAATATTATAATTACGATTTTCATAACATTACCCAAAGCGCAGTTACTTTAGAATATTATTTTACGGTTGGGGGTCGCCGCTTGTTGCAGAATAGTAAAAAGGGGTCGCCGAGCTAAAAAGGTCGAGAACCGCTGATGTCTATCATGAAAGGTTAAACAAAAAAGTCTATAAACCAAAAAAAAATGTATTCTCTACCACGTCGATGGATTATTCTTCCGTAATTATATTTATACTATCCGGTGTGTCTGGAAATACTGGAAATTTAGGCACCGAATATTTAGGCACCGGATATTTAGGCACCCGGATATTTAGGCACCGGATATTTAGGCACCCGGATAATTAGGCACTTTTTGACAAGGTGGAAAATAAGCCACTGGAAAATTAGGCACTCTTTTATTAGCGACCTTAATTTTGAAAATAATTTTAAACTGTTAACGTATATTTTATCCTTTGGCTATGGGCTATCGGTGACGTTATAATAAATAGCAACTATAACGATTCTAACTAAAGAAAAGCTGACAAAATGGAAAAACATGACAATCATGAGAACGTGTGGAAAAAATGACTCCTGATTAAGATTAAAATCCTATTTCATTAGTTATGAAGAGCAAAAAAATCTCTTTTAAAAGATGTTTAAATGAGGAATTGTATTTTTTTTTAAGGTTTTTTTTTTCCTTTTTCGTGTTAACAATTTCTATAATAAGATTGCTCATTCATAGGCATAACATCCAACATTTAGAACCTGGAACCTTGGTTGACACAGTTCTCGATTACGGCTGTAACGATTTTTCTAGAGATTAGACACTTGATGTATATCTTAAGGAAAAGAATTACTAGCTATTTGGCCACACTGAGAAAATTCTTTTTTGGACTGAGTTGAACGTTGCAAATATGTGTACAAAATGACAGGCATCTTATCTTCTTAGCTTATAAAATAAGCTGACTGACTCAAGCAACCCATTCCATGCTCTAATAACACAAGGGAAGAAGAAGCATTTGTACACATTTGTCCTAGCCTTTATCTTTGTGTCTCCCTGACTATTTTATTAGATTTTATGTATGTATTTAAAGATTATGGTTCAGAGAAAGAGAAAATGCTAAGTCTAATAAGATAAGAAAGAATCGTTCCCCAGGCCCCATACATTGAACGTGAGGAGAAAGGGAACATGGCTTGACAACCATTGAGGGGCCACGACAATGCAGTTTTGTACTTGAACTTTTCAACATAATTCAATCTGATTCTCTTTGTGTTAGAATTCGGCGACCAATTAATTGTGCACTAAATTATTTAGAAAACAAAAAAGAGGAAAAATACCAAATTAGTTGATATGTAAAAAAATTAAGTAATTCACAAGTTATTTTGTCTGCTTTTTGTTTGTTTGTTTTTTATCTAGAACTCACAGTTTTTGTGTATGTGAAAAGAAGGATTATTATGAAATACATGGAGGTATGAAATGTTTTGAATTAGATTGACCTGATATCCAAATATTTGCTATTTTACAGAATCTAAGAGTGCATCTATTTATAAATAGCCAATGGTCACATTATTACGAATCGAGAGGTCCCTATCTAGGTGTCGTTTTACAGCTATGGAATCTATGCTCTTCTGTGTACCTCCTTTTGATCCTCTATGCCAGTGGTTCTCAACCTTTTATGCTCGCCGACCCTTTTTACACTCCCCCCCACACACACATACAGCTAAAGAAGAGTAGACAATAACAATTCACATTTTCGACGGTCTTAGGCAACCCCTGGCAAATCCTCAATCGACCCCCAAAGGGGTCGCGACCCTCAAGTTGAGAACCCCTGCTCTATGCTCTATGGTATTTTTCAGGCCTAAGAACAGCGCTGGTTTACGTAAACTCAACAAATAAATGCGATTGGTGGATTTTAAATTATACAAGTCATAATTCAGAGGTCACATGCTTCAAACAATAAAGCGGGATAAGATTCACGCTAGACTCACGAGTTGTCAGCTGAAAACATACAGAAGTTAACAGCTATTTTGAACCTAATCGGGGCTACATGTATCGACTTGACCAATTAGCTGTTACAATTATGAACGAGGGCCCAATGTCCACTATGACGGAGCATCCAACGTGGAAAGAAAAGATTCTAATTGTGTGACTAGAATACACATTGTCACTCGACAGATAAACAACACAGTCAACATTAGGAAATCACAAGGCTCTTTCAACCCGAACAGACTTGCGATACTACACTTAGTACATCAGTAGGAGCGGGCCTGCTTGAGACAGCAATATATCACTAAGTGCAGGCCTGCTTGAATGAAAAAGCAGTACATCACTAAGGGCGGGCCTGCTTAAAACAGTAGTACATCACTAGGGGCGGACCTGCTTGAAACAGCAGCACATCACTAAGGGCGGGCCTGCTTGAGACAGCAATATATCACTAAGTGCAGGCCTGCTTGAATGAAAAAGCAGTACATCACTAAGGGCGGGCCTGCTTAAAACAGTAGTACATCACTAGGGGAGGACCTGCTTGAAACAGCAGCACATCACTAAGGGCGGGCCTGCTTGAGATTGCAATACATCACTAAGGGCGGGCCTGCTTGAATGAAACAGCAGTACATCACTAGGGGCGGGCCTGCTTCAAACTGCAATACATAACTAAGGGCGGGCCTTCTTAAAACAGCAGTACATCACTAAGGGCGGGCCTGCTTGAAACAGCAATACATCACTAAGGGCGGGCCTGCTTGAAACAGCAAGGATCATAAAATTCACAGGAAAACAGAGTGACATCTGGAAATGTAACTTCTAACAATATCTGCAGTCAACATGGAAGCTATCAGAAAAGGGGAGATAAAAACTTTTTTTTGTATCGAAGATACGTCAACAAATGCAAAGCTTTAAAGTGGACTGTTTTTTTTTGTTTTTTAATACTTTATTCGTTGGCCACTTTGGTGGGTCCGTGCAATACCGCCTCTGTTTAGCTAGGCATTAGATAAATGTGAACATATTTTACATGCATATTTTGTATCATTGTAACTTCAATTACACCGTTCTTCAACTTAACATTAACCCCTGAATAACGAAATGTATTGCACACCCGCACCATGGAATGGTGATCGTCTGCAGGGACGTCTCTCCGGCGTAAACAAAAAAGGCAATTAAAAAGAAAAAAGCTTTTTAATCTGCCGGCTCCTCCCACGCTATTGTGAGTACTCGAAGACTAAAACTATCAAGATTACAACTTTCAAAGTAGTTAATTAGCTTGTGTGGAGTACCAGCCGAGGACATAGTGAGGTATTAGTTCTCCCTCGCTGCCAACTAGAGTTAGCCCCCGTAACAACTGAAGTTATTTCCCGTAACAACTGGATTGTTGCCGCCGAATTTCAACTTATTTTTTTTCCCCCTAATCTCTAGAAAAATGTTTCACGGGAAGGAAAATAACGAAACGAAACAGTTGGAACCGCTGTCCCATGTCTGGCTCCAGGCATCGCTCACGTTCCTTAAGCGCTCACGTTAAAAGGTCGAATCTCGCACAGATAAACCTGCTGGCGATAAACCTTGCCTGCGCGTGCGGACTTTTAGCGGTTACATGATTTCCAGACAAGACACACACAAAAAAATTATTTTTTTCCAATTCTCTTTTTATTTCCTGAAACTTGTGCAAGTATATAGATGTATATGAAACGATTGGGCAAATACAAGTTGTTTAGATCAGTCTGTGTGAGTGTTGAGATAATTAAACAGTTGCTGCTAATTGTGTTTAGCTGTTCGCTGATTTAATATGGTGATTAAGCAGATCAGTATTCAGGATACGTGCGGGTAATGTCCATTGATACGTGATGTAAACTGAATGGGAGGCATTCTTGATTCCTTCTTTAATATTCCATCGAACACCAGGTTGGGTTTAGGGAGTTTCTCTTCATGGATCTAGACACAACTAAGACAGGTAAAAAAATATTTTGTTTTTAATAGTTTATTTCGTTCATGGGTGGTCAACTTTTTATTTTGCGTGCACCCTTTTAGTTTTCATTTTTTTAGAGGCGCCATCTGTTTCCTCATAGATTAGACCCCTTGTTTAGTGGCGCACTTTCTTGTAGATTTCACTGTTATCAGAAAAGGAAAAAAAAAACAAATGGATTTATACTTTAATTATGAGCACATTGTTTGTCAAAAAATCAGTAAAAAAAAAGTGTATTTGATTGCATACAAATATTTGAGGACATGATTTTTTTTTCAAAACTTTTTTTTTAAATGACCATTGTTTAGCGGTCCAGGGAGGCAAAAGCAGCTTATTGTTTACGTGAAGTCTGTCTGTTTGTTTAGATGAAAGAAACGTTGGGGTGATGTTTCTATATTGTAGGCGTTACTCCTGACTGAGGACTTCGTAATGTATGTTTCTGGAGCTGCTAGACAAAGATGTTGCTTGCAAATCTTGAGCTTCACTTGTAATGTAACATATTTTAGTGATAATTTTATACCTGTTAAATAAAAAGCCAAACTTTGATTAGCAAAATAGTGGCTACGTATTTATACAATAAATAAAAAGTATTTATTCGAAAATCGTCCAGATATAAACCATATATATATAATAATACCCAGTTTTTCTAAAAGCATGTACAATCAATGGAAAAATGTTGGGTGTCTGCTACACTAACAGCATGAACTAGATTAACAAAGTAAATTGATTTAGCATTACCTTTCATTATTTATGACTGTACAAATATCTAAAAGTTTTTCATGTAAATTGAACACAAAAACTTCTGTCTACAATCGAGGATTTCATTTCAATTAAAACCTTGCATTATAAAATGACTTCATCCATAACACCGCTACAGTATACTCAGGTCGCTACTTTGAATTTCTGACACAAAAACAAGCGTTTTACTACTATGTAAAATTGAGACATAGGAGTTGAAGAATCTTTTTTCATTTTTTTTTAATTGTCAAAACTAGGGGCCGTTGGGGAAATCTTGTTTAAGATAAAGAAAAAGTTGTATTTATTAATTACTCAGTAATATATATAAAACTGAAAGAAAGATAGAAGTGTGTGTATCTGTGTGTGTTTGTGTGTGTGTATGAATGTATGTATGTATGTATGTATGTACGTATGTATGTATGTATGTATGTATGTATGTATGTATGTAAGTATGTATGTATGTATGTATGTACGTACGTATGTATGCATGTATGTATGTATGTATGTATGTATGTATGTATGTATGTATGTATGTATGTATGTATGTATGTATGTATGTATGTATGTACGTACGTATGTATGTATGTATGTATGTATACTATGTATGTATGTATGTATGTATGTATGTATTTATGTATGTATGTATGTATGTATGTATGTATGTACGTATGTATGTATGTATGTATGTATGTATGTATGTATGTATGTATGTATGTATGTATGCATGTATGTAATTATCTCTCTCTCTCTCTCTCTCTATCTCTCTATCTATCTATCTATCTATCTATCTATCTCTATATATATTTATATATATCTATCTATTTATCTATCTATTTATTCACATGTATACGGTAATTTTAATTGAAGTTAACCATGGAGTTTTAAAACGCATTTAGTTTAAGGTAATAAGATTAAAAGTGACAGACGGAACAACTCATAAACAGAATTGTGACTTTTCTATTTATTTATCTAATGTGTAAATTAGTGAAACTAAATCACAACATTTCAAGAAAGATAGGGTTGGTTATTTCTTCACGTACGTGTTCAGACTGATAGAAATGAGAGAGACATTTCATGTCCATTCCCCTGACTCAAGGTGTTCTTTTACCTTCATCTGTTGTCTGTCTGACAAACTTCCTTGATTATTTCCAATCTCCTTCCATTGTTCATGTTCCGTGAGTCCCACCCAATGCCTGATCAGTACAAAGTTTTTATTTCCTGCAGTCGTCTGACTGACTTTCTTCATTTTTCCAACTAGATCTAAATCAAGTACATTCAGACCAAACTTTGCTTGATCTGATCATCTTTGTGTTTGTTTAGTCTGCCGACAAAAAAAAATCTGGACTTAAGTCATTTAGTCTAAAATATAAGAGAAATGACAAGCATACTCCTAATATGTGAAGGTAAAATTAAGAATAAATTTGAAGACATTTTTCAGTTTAGGAAAAAGACACAAGGGTTGAAAACAGGTGAAGGGGGGAAAGGGGGGCTGGAGAATCACATTAATGTCTTTTGAAGGCGATGTTTTGATAGAGCATCCATTTGTTTGCAATGTCTGGTCTCACGCGAATGATTCTTTACAGGACGTCTTTATAAAACAAAATTGTTTTACTGTTTGTCCTGGAGTTACTGTCTGTCAATAAACAAACAAACAAACAACAATAAATCAGCATTGATTGTATATACGATTCGCTCACTCGAGCTTTCTTTGGTCGAGTATTCCTCAAAAGACATTCCTGTGGTTCCCCAGTTGCCCCCCCCCCCTATTCATTGGACTCTGTGATTTTTTCCTTTTTCCTAAACTGAAGAATGCTCTAAAAGGAGGCATTACGGGACTTCAGAAAACATCCAAAATAATGTTACGGACATGCTGAAGACCATACTGTTGCAGACTTCCAGCGCTGCTAATAAAGTGACAACAACATCTCCATCTGTGAGTAGCTGTCAAGGGAAAGTATTTTAAAGGGAGATAACATTGATGTTTGAACAAAACAACGTTGGTAAATGAAAAATCATTCTCGTTACTATACTGCCACTCTTTGTATTTTATAAAGACTGCTGTGGTCGAGTCACTGCTAGCATGAAAATAGCATGACAGTTTTTTTTTTAAAATCCTCATCATAAATTGTTTAATTTTGATTGGTTGATCTTTTGTCACTAGGTGGCGTCAAGTTCGTTCTTCTTTTCCTACCTGAGTAGAATTTTTTTTTTATTCAAACTTTCCAGTATTTTGGATACTCTGTTCAAACCGGGCCATCAAGTTTCTTAGCTCCTCGGTTCCTTCCGGGCCATCAAATTTCTTAGTTCCTCTGTTCCTTCCGGGCCATCAAATTTCTTAGCTAGTTTCATAGCTCTTCTGTTCCCCCTTGTTTCCCCATGCTGTGTGAAACACGCCTATTTATAGTTCTTGTCTTTTGACGTAATATACATTATGCGATGCAAACGACTACTTTATTTTTCTTATTGAATTATGCACACATGAATGACGTCATGCATTTATCAGTGACGTCAAATCGAACCACTGAGTTCTACACATACCAGATAGTTTACTTCTTCACATAAAAAACGCCAACATGAAAAACTCTTGGACTTTCTGCTCACTACAATATTCCTTACAATATTTAATTGAAAATGTGTTGGTGCGACTTCTTGTACAGAAATAGCTTCACATTTTATGATACGCGTAGTCTTTTATTGATTGTGAGGGTAAACACACAGAAGTTTCACATGACATGTTATGAAACAAATTCTAAATATACACATCAATATGTAAAATGTTTGTTTTGTTTTAACATATTTCGGATGTTCCTTCAGAGTTGAAGATAGTTTACTTCCTAGTCCAAACCTCCCGCAGGACGACGGGGGATGGGAGCGGGCAGGGTTTGAATCCGGGACCATCGATAAATCCAAACGACATTCCAGCGCGCTAACCGCACGACCAGGCAGCCATCCCGATCAGGCAGCCATCCCGACCAGGCAGCCATGTGTGTGAACAAACTAGGCTAATTATTGAAGACATTGCTATTTATGTGTTCTTGAACTGTTTGAACACAAAGTAATAATAATAAACTCGGCATCACTAGAGTTAAATAATCATGTCTGAGATTGCTTTGGAAAGGGCAGGTAAATATTACAAGTTCTTTACATTTTGAGATATTTCAATGAAGCAATTATAATGGAGAAGTTATGTAGACATGTTCAATTGATACCTTGTCCAGGTCCGTAATGAGAGACAAGAGAGCAGGTAGATAGATAGATAGATAGATAGATAGATAGATAGATAGATAGATAGATAGATAGATAGATAGATAGATAGATAGATAGATAGATAGATAGATAGATAGATAGATAGATAGATTGACATTGATAACACTTGCAAGACATTCTTCCAAAAAGCGCAGATCTAGCAAAAGCTCTCTATTCTATGTCTAGACCTAGTCACCAGGAAGTTCATAGCATCACAAACTCTTCAGGAATTTGGCTTCATTAATCTTCCCTTCCCACTTAAACCCTTTCAAGTGAAGACGAGGCCAGGGCGCTTTTAAAATGTAACATATTCCTCCAATGTACCGCCACTTCCTGACAGGGAAACCTCGAATACCGAAAAACTGTAGTCAGTTCCTAATTCCACGTAACGTTTCTCTAGAGCGAGTGTAGCTAATACTTTATTGTCAGATCAGACATGCGTGTTTTATTTTGAGCATAGTATTCGCAAAGAGACAATTTTAATTCTCTGTACTTTAGCGTAAGTCCAAAACAGTTAAAAAAAAAAAAAAAAAAAAAAATAATTAATAATCAGATGAGAATATAAAATACACAAAATATTCTGTTACTAATTTATTCTCCATTTTTGCTAACACGGTTATTGGGTAATGTATTCGTTACATGTATCAAAAAAAAAAAAGAAAAAGAAAACTGTTAATTAATGTAACTATACTAAGTTGGGCCAACAACAGTAGTCAAATGGCGATAGAAATGCACAACAGTACTGGTTATGGCAGCAATCATTAGTAGTTCGAGAATTTATTATAAATACATTTATTTAATATATAATTTATTGTATATATTTTATATTTTTTTAATTTAGACAATTTAAAATTGATAAGAGCCAGCAATCTCAGTATGGAATGCTCATAAAATCCTAGGGAGTCAGTCTTTAAATCAATAGTACTCTTGTTTTATAACTTCTGAAAGGTTTTAAGGCAATTAGTTTCTTTTTTTTTCTTCACAAAGCTGAAATCAAATCACTCTGGGTATCTGGTCAAAAGTTTGTACACGTTATTTCTCCCACACCCAATCTCGAATCAAGCTCAAATTTTGCACAATTATTTCTTTTACCAGAAAATATAAGAATCAATAAAAAAAAAAAAGATTTAAAAATTTTTTAATTAACTATTGGTTTATAAATGGTATCTCGAACAAGGAAAAGAAATTGTACTTAGCTGAAGCGGTGGTATAAGCTAAATTAGTCCCTTTTATAGGTCTTCGTCTGAGTTTTAGTGAACACAAAAACCTGAAAAATAGTACAAGACTTTAGAAACAATAGACAACTATACAATCTTCCATTTTTATTAGCTCTTCACTAGCAGAGTGGTTACCGTGTTGGCCTGAGAAGCCTGAGAAGACTTGAGCCATGATTTCGAATTCATGTCGTTTCCTTTATATTGATAATCTACTTTTTATCTATTACAAATTTAATTACATGACTGATCCAAAGTAATTGATAATAGCTTTAAAAAGTTGTTTTTTTTAAAGTATTTTTATGTTTACTATTTACATGGTATTGCAATAAAAACAGTTATCGATCATTTATAATTGTTTGGGTGTGTCTATTCCCATTGTGTTTATGTTATCTATCAATTGGTTTACTTTGTGGTGTAATAATTACACCCCCTGAGGTAAAAAGTCAAAGTAGTCATGATGTAATAAGATCTAACTGAACGATTCTCTCTATTTTTTTTGTAATGATTTATTTTTTTAAAGCTATTATACAGACAATTCTAGACAACGCGTAAGCACTTTTCTAATGTTAAGATAATCTCAGAAAACGTAGGCATGTATTGTTAGTGGGCCTTCTGCAGTGGCGTACTAGGGTGGGGGAGGAAGGGGGGAGTTTGTAAAACCTCCCGAGCCTCTATTTGAGGGGGGCCCCCAAATGAGTGTTCGAATTAATTGTTTTTTAACTTAAATATTTAATATTACGCAAAATGCAGGGGCCCCAAAGAGGTCAAACCCAGGCCCCCAAATGATAGCAAATTACTAGTGACGCCTCTGGCCTTCTGCTTGTGTTGTTGCTCTTTTAAGCGGCTCCCGAAAAACGACAACGCGTTTGTGTTGTCTGTTTGTCTGTAAGTACGTCTTTGGGTTATTTAGATCTCATATTCCGTATTGCGTTAAAAGTCGGTGTGACCTCTACTTTTGATTTCCTGAATATATGGCAATTTTTTTTTTCAATACCGACTATTAACTAACACTATGTTCATGAGATCTGGAAATAGTTTGGTGGATGGAAGTCTGGAAAATCCCGAAATTATCATCGAAGTGTCGCGCTAATAATGTTAGTGTTGCGGGTTCGATCCCATATTGGCCTTTTTAAAAAAAAAAATAACGATTCTATAAGATTTAGACCAAGACTAAAACAATTTAACTAATATAATAAATCTTTTTGTCTCCAGAGATTTAAGTAACATAAATAGTTCAGATAGAAATCTGTAGAGCCGAGACCAATCGTAATAGAAGGCCTGAACACTGACCTTCAACGTCCCAGCCTGTGGGCAGTTTAGACCAATAGCTCGTTGCAACGTCACAGGTCTGTACGACGCCTTCTGTAACGGAAGGTCTCCGTGCTATAAAAACTTTGGGTGTAGCTTGAACGTAGAATGAGCTCTGAGAATTCCTGAAATGTTCTGGACTGATTCTGGTAGTGTTCTTGGCACCGGCCACTCCATACCACAGTTCTCTCCCTGTTCTAGAAGATTCTGTTACATCAGTTTAAATAAGTAAGTTGTCAAAATGTCAAATTATCCAACTTTTTATTTTCTCCTGATTGCTATGCGTAAGCTAAAATTAAATCCACATTTGTGAAGTGGACATTTTCAACGTCAACAAAAAAACAAAATTGTCTTCGTATTTTATTTTTTGTATTCAAGACGTAATTAGGTCAATTCTGATTCTTGTGATATTTTAGACTTAGAGACAGGGTAATGTCACATTGCCCCCAAGTGATATCTGGTTCCATGTGCAAATTGAGAAACAATCTTTTGTTTCGTTGAAGAAGAAATCAAAGGAAACGAAATCACAGTAAAAATGTTCACATCCCAGGCACATTGTGTTTGCGTTTTGATTTTGTTTTCATTTGTGGTGGTTGTTTTTGTCCAATGACGAATCCAAATGAAATTGAAACTTTGGGGAAAAAAAACTGCTTGATGAACGTCTGAAAGATGTGAGCAGACGATCTCTGTTGTCACGTGACTATCAGCCTGAAAATAGATTTGTAGTTTTCTTTCCAATCTTGTAAGTGTGGTCACAGACTATCAGTAGAGTTCATTAAATTCGTGTTATTTACATTAATAATTTAAATTTGAATGTATTCGCTTTATCGAGCACGCAATTCTCAGCCCTGGATGTTGTCATGCAGACATTGTATAGCCTACCCTTTAATATCATGTATTCTTTTATATCATTTAATCATTATATCATGTATACTTTTATATCATGTGTTCTTGTATATTATCTTGTATTGTTAGAACGCAATCAGTAATGCAGACGTATAGTCCGATGGCGTAGTGTAACCCTGGATGTTTGAATTAGTTAAGAAATAACAGAAATCCTCTTGAAAAAAATTGTAATAATCACAATTGAGATCATTAGATTAATAAATACATAAAATATTGCAATAAATTAACAAGAATACCATTGTAAGTATGACTTTGTAAATACTATACCTCCGTTATATAACTTATAGAGCGATTGTTTGTTTCGCAATAAGTAATGATTTTTTCTTTACTCCTTGTAATCACAACAAATTTCCATAAGGATCAATAAAGCAGTCTTAGTCTTAGTCTTAAACCAGTAACACAGACTAAAAACACAAAATACCTAGGTGTTATAATAAATGAAAAACTGTCATGGAAACCCCATGTGGATGAAACTATTAAAAAATCAAACAAAAAAGCATTAGGGTTTTTTAAAAGAAATTTCTACAAAACCAGTAATCTACACTTACCTTTTAAATCTATTGGTCCATATTTTAGGACTTCAAGCAATTTTAAAACCTTCAAAATTGTTATTTAAAAGTGCTAATATAACAGCGTAGAATAATGAGTTGTACATGAAAGATTAATGGTTGTGTCGTTTACGCCTTTTATTATTGTCAATAATCGTTTGTTTGATGTTAGACATAATTTTGTCCTGATTCATCTTGATGTTGGGTATAGATTATCTAGTGTAACATTTGATCATTTGATGTTGGCCATAGCTTGTCTATATTTAGTATAATTCTTAGGACAGGTGTTTGATGTTGGTAATAGCTTGTCTATAGTTGAGCACAAGTTTTAGAACGGGTGTTTGATGTTGGCCATAGCTTGTCTAATGTTGAGCATAAGCTTTAGGACAGGTGTTTTATGTTGGTCATAGCTTGTCTAATGTTGAGCAAAAGTTTTAGACAGGTGTTTGATGTTGACCATAGCTTGTCTAATGTTAAGCATAAGCCTTAGGACAGGTGTTTGATGTTGGCCATAGCTTGTCTAATGTTGAGCATAAGTCTTAGGACAGGTGTTTTATGTTGGTCATAGCTTGTCTAATGTTGAGCATAAGTTACAAGACAGGTGTTTGATGTTTGCCATAGCTTGTCTAATGTTGAGCATAAGTTTTAGGACAGGTGTTTGATATTGGACATACTTTTTCATAATTCCATAATTATGGCATTTAAGGAAAACCTTCTAATCATGAAGAAAAGTAAAACATCTGTCTCGTTTATAAATGTTACAGAAGTTACAAATAAATCAGGAAGGAGCTTGGCCTCTTTCGTCCTTGCGACGTGTAAGTTAGAGTTTGGCCCCTCCATGGCGATAATTTCATAACGCGCTGCGTAGACTAAGGAAAGAAACCTTGAAATGACCTTCAACAAGATCAGGGTTGCGTGGATCAGTCTGGTGACACTACTTCGACCTGTTATAAAATCTGTGTGCGATCTTCCCAGATGTCATATGCCATGTTCTTTAATGGATAATGCCATGAAATAAAGCCCAGGCTTGGAGAAAGCCATTAGCTTCTCTCAGCTTGTAATTCCTTTCCTCTCACTTTAAACCCAGAAACTCAAACATTGCTCACGTATTTTTTTGTCTTGGTTTCAGTATGTTAAGCTCGGTAGTAGCACATATTTCAATTACGTCATTATCAGCTTTTTTTTTTGTAGTGTGTTCATATTTGTTTTCGTTCTAAAAGATCTAGACTTGACTTTCAAGAAGTGGAAGTTGTGTTTGTTTAAAGGTATAGCTTAGTACGTCATAACACTGCTATTATTATTCTAGAAATATACTTGAATTTATTATCTGACACAAGGTGGGGGCGTGTTGGCTAAATGGTTTAGCACTTGGCTTCCGAACCTGTGGTCCTGGGTTCAAAACTCAGTGAAAACTGAGTTTTGAATTTCGGGATTTTCCGTGCGCCCCTCTAATGGTTACCTGACTTAAGGGGAAAGTAAAAGCGGTTGGTCGTTGTGCTGGCCACATGACAACCTGCTCGTTAACCGTTGGCCAAAGAATCAGATGAGCTTAGCAGTTAACATTATCTGCCCATTAAATAGCAAGGTCTGAAAGGGGAACTTAAATTTTTTTTTACTGCCAGTGCCAGGGTAACGGCATGCTAGTTTGTTGAACTTAGTACATTGTAACCCAGCAATCATTATTATAGAAATATACTTGAATTTATTCACTGGCACAGGGTGGGGCAAGTTTTCATATTATTACCAAGACGAACACACGGGTGACACGCACAACCTCATCTTTGAGATTTTCTTTTCTTTGAAGACTCAAGTATGACCCAAATATGTTAATGGCTTCGTGAGTTAACCTGAGAAAAATCAGGAGCCGGTGACCCTTAGGTGACCCCAGTATCGGTTATATGTTGTTTGAACCCAACACCTGCGTGGAGAAGGGAGGGGGGGCATGTCTGACAAATTTTCGACCTTAGCTACTGCCCAGCTTTCATCTTATTTCTATGAGATGAATGAACCATGTTCGCTTTACGGCTAAAGGACGCCAGCAGTTCTACACATTGTGCAAGTTATTTCTCCGACAACCATCTAGGATCAAGCTGAAATTTTGCACAATTATTTCTTTTACATGACAACACAGGAATCAATTTAAAATCAAGGTTACAAAGACAGTTTGTGTGGAAACACACACTGAAAATTGGCCCCCGAAGTGGTCCACCCAGGCAGGTAAAAAGGCAGGTTTTAATATTATCAGAATGAAATTCTATCAAAGACAAATGACAGAAAATAATGGAGAAAAAAGGTTGACAGATCTTGTGTGGTGCCCCAGCGTTCCAGCAGACCAAAGGTTAGGTGAAAGTGAATGTAAAGTTAGATTTGAACCTGGCCTAACTGATGTCTTATAATGATCTAATTGTTTTGTAAAGGGCCAATCTCTTATTCCGAACAAAACAAAAACTAAAAAATATTTTTTTTTCTTTTCTTGGTTGTCCTATGTAGATGTTGCATCATTGAAATTCTCGCGATAATATGAAAAGCTACTTATTAATTGTTGTTTTTAATTGTGTCTGACTTATATGCATACTAAATAGATTTTTCTCTTTCAAAAATAGTAAACATTTTTTTATGTGTAAATATAGTATTTAGTATAAACAATAAAACAATAAAAATTTAATTCTTTTTTTTCGACAAACAATCTACAACCGTTTGCATAAATGTGTTAAAAGTATATTACGTATGTCTACTCCCTAATAAAGAGCCTCAAGTGTTTGCTACTATTAATAGTGAATAGTTGTAAAAGTGTATTTTTATGAAGAAAACTGTATGCGCGTGTGATTTTAAAAATAAGATTTTTTTTGCTTTCAGAAAATAAAAAAGTAGCCGTTGCATCAGAACTTTGAATGGTCTTAAATATTGTGATGTCGGATTTTAACTATCTTTTCTAGTTTACGAGATCTAAACGGGACGGACGGACAAACAGGCCACACAAAACTAATAGCGTCTTTTCCCTTTTCGGGGGCCGCTAAAATTACAAAATTAATTATTTAATTAACTATTGGTAATTTGTTATTTTGCTTGGTAACTTGAAGGGTAAGAAATTGTACTGAAGTGGTTGTAAAAGTTGAATTAGCCCCCTTTAAGGGTCGCCGCTCCAAATTGAAACGATGAATATATTACTATACAATCCTCTCTAGTCATAAGTACCTCAGTAGAAAAGTGGTAAACAGGTCACCCGAGGAGGCGTGAGCCACGAGTTCGAATTCAGGTCGTTGTCCTTTTTTATTACTGTAAATGCTTTTAAAACCCAACTACAGTAAACATTCACCCAGATATCCATTCTCCCGCTACTTCTAAAGAGAAAAAAAACCCTCTTAAATTGAGAAGATAATAAAACCTTACCGGAAAATTTGAGAGAGGCAGCAAGCAGACAAAAAACAGTAAGAGAGAGAGAGAGAGATAGAGAGAGACAGACAGACAGAAAGAGAGAGAGAGACATAGATAGAATAGATATAGATATAAATAGAGAGACAGAGATTGAAACAGAGGCGAGCAGAAACGCATAGGGTAACAGAGATAGAAACACAAAGAGAGACAGAAGAGAAATACAGAAAAAAAGAGAGCGACAGTCAGCTTGAAATAGAGACACAAAAAGACAGATGGATCGAGACACAAATATTGAGATTTAAAAAAAGACATAAAGACAAAGACAGAAAGAGATACAGAGACAGTGAGGCAAAGACAGATTTGATTTGTAACACGGAACAATTTTTGTTTTCAAATGGACAATTTCTATGACTAAAGCTGATGATTTTGTAAAGCGATTGCTTAGCTCTTAAAATCTAATGAATGATAGATTAATAAAACCAACACTTTTGACTCCGACCCAATCCCCTGAACAAAAAAAAAAAATCCTGGGATAAGCGAATGCGAAAGCCTGCTAAGAGTTCAGAGTATTAAAATTGAAATGGTCGACCTTAGAAGATGGCGTGCGAAATGTATTGATTTATCCAACTCTAGAATGACTACATGCAGAATATCCTCTGACGTAGTTATGTTCTCTATATATAGAAACTCCAAACCTCATTTAATTTTAGAAGATAATATTTCGAAATAATTAGGTCGATCAAACCAGAGTCCCACTAGTATATTACCAGCTAGCTAGTAATCCCTTTCCCACAGATATATATCAACTGCAAAATTTTCCAGGAAATTCGTTAGAGCCATTTTCGAAATCCGTGTCCACGTTTATTTTTATCCGATGAAGAATTTGCAAGCTGAAAAGAGGCAAAAAATATCTTGCTTCCACAATGTCCATATATTTAAAGACCTCGTAGAAAAAAAGAAAATAATTTTATTAGTTTTTTTTATATATATATATATTTCTTTCGTTTTTGTGAAGAGCGCAAATCTTGTCTTTGGACCCACCCCCACCGTCACGACTCATCCTTTCTCCATTCTCTACTTTCTTTTTTAATCAAGTGTTATCTCCCCGGAATCAAGAGTTATCAGGCAGAGCACTTAGATCGCCAAGGGAGATAAGACCGCTCGAACTCAGGTGGAGCTCGTCTCGTTAGAAGCACACTCGCGCGCATTTTTACTTCCTCCCCTGTTTCGTCTTTTTTTTTATATTTTTGTCAGCAGAAGTACATTTTAACTTACCGCCCTTTGACAGACCTAAACAGATTTGATTGCATTGGTTGTTTCTCGGAAGCTGGAGAAGATGAAAGGTGACATTTGGACAGAGTTATCGGGACTGATTTACTCGTGTTTATGGCGGTACTGTTGCTTCAAAAGGAAAACCACTACACACTATCTCGCGGCCCAACAATCAAAATAAAGAAAACTAGAGATAGACCAGACAGAAAAAAAGAGAGTTGGCTGTTGATAGATACAAGTTTACCCAGAGATCTCTGCACAGTTAGTATAGGACATAGACCAGTGTATCCAAAACTGTGTTTCGCTGGATTCGAGTGTTCCGCGAGACCTGGTTAAGGTGTTCAACGAACTGCTGGAATAATTAATTACTAGGTCATCACGTGTATTGATCTCTCTAAAAAAAATAAGTAAAGTGTTCCGCTAAATTCTCATAATGTGCGATGTGTTCCGTTAAGGAAAAAGTTTGAGAAACACTGGCATATACATTTGTTCTGTTCTTAATTTACTCTCTGAATGAAAAAAACCCAACAACAACAAAAAACTAAAGACGAGAACATACTCTATTTTCACATTTATTTATACATGGTGCCTTGTCCTTCGATCCCCCACCTCTCAAGGGATAATTCTTCAATTTTTCTGAAAGTGTATGTATTTATGTATCCTATACCTAGGTCTTAATCCCGGGCGTAGCCAGAAGGTAAATGCGAGTATTATTAAAACGCTGCCTAGGAAATCAAATGAGGCAAGTTCTAAAATTACACCAGAGATGAAAAACTGTAACTTAAGAAACTAAAAGAAACAAAAAATCGCTTGGGAAACAAAAGAAGTAAACGAAACTCAAGCTAATAATTTTAGTGTGTGTGTCATTTATGAAATAAAGTAATCGATAAAGGTTGAAGTGAAAGATTTGATCTTAGACATATAGTGAAGTGGTCTCAAGGGCAGCACCTCTGATCACATCACTAATACATGCTGGAGATTTACCTCAACTGTTAATCTAGTTTTGTTAATGTCTAGTTTTGTAAAGGTCTAGTTTTGTAAAGGTCAAGTTTTGTAAAGATCTATAATTATGGATGTGTACATTTATGAAACTAAAGCCCCATAAACAATTCCCTGAGCTAATGTGTCTTTGTCTAAGGGTGTAGTCTCTAACTAGTTAGGGCTCAATGGCATCCGTTATTTTCTTTTACAGCAATAAAGGGTTTTCATTTTTTGGAAAAGCTTTGGTCTTATTTAGTCTATACTCACTTTTAAATTTCCTCCCCGGCATAGTTGGGTCTGATGGTAGGTTTACTTCTATACTTATTTACATTCAAAACATGTAACCCATTGAAAGGGAACTTACTCTTTTTTATTACCATAGCACCATACCTCTAGTCAAGTAAATTCTTCATGGAGGAACCTGGGAGGTTGTGCTGGTACTGATCTCAAAAACGGCTCTAACGATTTTCCCAAAAATGTAACGGTTGATGTGTATCGCTAAGAAAAGAATGACTAGCTCGTTGGCCACACGGGGAAAACTCTGGGGAACACTGAAGGGAAAAATTATATTTGTTGAGGCTTTGGCCCTTTACACAAACATTTGTGTGGAAGCTCCACACAAACTCAAAATCCGCCCCAGAAGTGGTCCAACCAGGCAGGTCAAAAAGGCAGGTGTTAATATTTTAAGAAAGAATATCAGAATGAAATTCTATCAAAAGCAAATGGCAGAGAAGAATGGAGATCTTGTGTGGTGCCCCGACGGTCCAGCAGACCAAGGGATAGCGGATAGGTGAAGGTGAAGTTAGATGTGAACCTGGCCTAACTGATGATATATAATGATTATGTAATTGATCTAATTTTTTCGTCAAGGGTCAATCTCTTATTCAAAGCCACAAGAAAAAAAAAGCATTTCCGCAAAAAAAAGGTTCCTTTAGTTCAGTGTCTTATGTCATGTGTGACGCACTGCAGGTCACGCGATATTATGAAAAACTACTTATTGATTGTTGTTTTAAATTATGTTCCACTTATATGCATATTAAGTAGATTTTTTCTCTTTTTTTTTTTTTTGTCAATGTCATAGTTGGTAGGACAGATCTTGCCTAACTTATCAATACATTTGCAAAAAAAAGTTTTACAAAAATCTAAAACCGTTTGTATAAATGTGTTAAAAATATGGTAAACATAGGCCTCCCTTACTAAATAGCCTCCCGTGTTTGTTACTATTAATAGTGAATAGTTCTAAAAAATGGTGTATTTTTTTATGAAAAAACTGCTTGCATAGTTGATTTTAAAAATTAATTTTTTCGCTTTCAGGAAAGAAAAAAGTAGCCGTTGCATCAGAACGTTGAAAGGTCTAAAATATCATGATGTCGGATTTTCAATATCTTTTATAGTTTACGAGATCTAAACGGGACGGACAGAAAGACCACACAAAACTTATAGCATTTATTTCCCTTTTAACGGGCCGCTAAAAAAGATCAGTTAGGTAAAGTGCACATTTAACTTCACCTTCACCTATTCCTTAGTCTGTCTGACCATTGGGGCACCACACAAGATCTGTCAACCTTCTTTCTCCATTTCTCTCTGTCCTTTGTCTTTGATAAAATTTTATTCTCACTGGCATGTCCATTCTTTCTTGTTGTTTTTCCATCTCTTTCTCTGTCTGCCTCTTCATCTTCTTCCTGGTGCTGTTCCCTGAAGAATAGTCTTTAAGAGCCCTGAGGACCTTGTGATGTGGCTATATAGTTTGAGTTAAAGTTATTGACAGTGGTTAGCAGGTCTCCGTAGAATCCAATTGCTATATTCTGTAATTGTTTAATAGAAAGAAATGAAAGCGCCAGATAATGTTCAGCCGAGATTCCCAAGTACACATGTCCTTTTAGTCGAGAGAAAAATGTCCAAGATTTTCTTGGAATAGCACTAGGATCAGTTCTTTTTTTTTATTTGTGTTTTGTTAATCAATCCGTAATATGAATTAAATATGATTACTTGTTGGATATTTGTTTGGATATTTTCATTACATTCAGACTCGCCCATTACTACGCCATAGGCTGATTTCCCGAAGGATGATATGTGAAATGTCAAGTCTACTGCAACTCTGCTTGGTAGCTTGTTTAGTGTTCTGTAAATGACCGATTTTTATCAAGGCTTGCAATGAAAACAATTTTAAATAATATATAATATCGATTGAAGCTATTAGTCAAGTCTCTCTAAAGCGTCTCACCTTTTTTATGAATTTCCATATATTTAAAAACCTAAAAAAAAAATATTTTCAAAGAAAAACAATACAGCTTATATTACTTGTAATTGTATCAATTAGTTTGGATCAGTCCTGTAATTAAAGTTGTAATAGATCCAGACTAACAAATAATACATATGTGTGATTAGAAACATTCTACTAACTGTTTATGTATGTCGCAATTTCATGCTTATAGCATTCTCAATACGGCGCTCTGATGCTATCTCCCTTGTCTGGACTATAAGGCAACAAAAAAAAAGGGGGGGGGGGAGAGAAAGAAGGGGTATCATGATAAATGTAACCGTGATCGTATTACCAAATACAAACTAATTAATTGTCCATAGTGAATTAACTATTTTTTATTATTATTATTATTATTGATTCTTGATTTGTCAGGTACAATAAATAATTTTCGAACATTTCAGCTTGATCCGAGACTGGTTGTGGGAGAAATAACGTGTACAAACTTTGTGCCATTCAGAGTGAGATGACATAAGCTTTGTACAAATCCTTCACCGTGGGTCACTGACCTAAGAAATAGCTAATGTGCTGTATCGGGGCATCAGGAGTGCCTCCCTCCGCCTCTGCCCCGCTCACTTCTTGTTCACTTGTTAGGTAATGGTTAAGATAGTACACCTGGCAGTAAGCTTGCCACCTTGCACAGTGTCACGAGGCTACAGTGATAATAGATCGTTTGTGTTGGCATCAGAGGAGATGGTCATGGCAGATTGCTGGGACCAGGAAACAATTTTAAAAAAAAATACTTTGTAAAATAGTTTAAACTTAGAAGATTTATAAGACGGGTAAATTCGGTTGCTTCCCTTGCCCGAATGACACTAATGAAAATATGTTTTTACCAAACAACTTAAGAAAACTCTAGCCACAGACATGGAGCGGTTCAGGGTTTGAAACCCATTTGTAAGTCGGTAAGTAGAGCACACTATAAAGTTAAATAGAGAAACGTAAATTGGAGACGATGCAACCTGGCATGTGTGATAAGTTGATCTGGAATAAATATAGCGATACCAGTAAGTGCAAGGAAAAAAAAACAATACTATTTTAGCAATCATTTAATATGCGTAAACATCAACACAAAAATAGTAATAGTTAAAATTTATCTTATAAAATTGACATTGTTACCTCAAACTGGTAAACGCAATGCACTATACAAATAAAATAGATATTTGGTCTTTTTAAAAATTGAATCTCGCATGTTTGTGTGTAAAATGCTTTATATGTTTCGGATGTTCCTTCAGAGTTGAAGATAATTTACCTCGTAGTCTAGACTGGGGATGGCAGCAGATAGGGCATGAACCCGGGACCATCGAGAACAACAATCCAGAGCGCATTCCGCAGGACCAGGCAGCCAGAATATGAAACGCTTATCTTTCATTATTTTTTAATCAATCAGCGAAGTACAGAAACAATGGATGAAGCAGAAATATATGTATATATATATACACATATATGAACCACCCACTAGACCAGTGGTTCCCAAACTTTTTTGTCTCGTAGACCCCTGCTTAGTTTGTATTGAATTTTGCAAATTCATCAAAAAATGTTTAAAACAAATTTCTAACTGTCGTGAGTTAAAGAAAAACTAATTTAAAGTTACACATTAAGTATGATTAAGTTATAGAGATCTAATTATTTTTGATTGACGCAGGCTAAATTCAACCTAATTAAAATAACAGTTTATATTTATGACTGGAATCACCTAACACACTGGAAATGTTTGTTTTCGTTTGCACATCTATTATCCGTTGCTACGGATTAATGTTTCATATATAGGATGTTGTTCTATGAAGTAGTCTTCAAACATTAAATATTAATCAATCAATTAATTAATTAGCCTTATGTGTATCATTGTAAAAGTTTGTCGCAAAGTGCGGTTTCTCTTGTATGTCTTGATCTTTCACGTTTGGCTGAAATATTGGTGCGCAGAACTGCCTTCACTAACAGGTGAAGGGGTAAAGGTGAGTACCTAGTGAGCACCAAAGCCAGTCAGCTTACGGCAGGAAGGGCTCAGTAGCCTAGGCTTGCAGCCTACCTAGCAGAAGCAATCAGAATTCAAACTGTGCTGCCTTGCAGCTATACCCGAACATGGGAAAGGTTTCGTGGGTCAACCCTGTTAAAAATAAGGATCCTTAGGCAGTTTGCAGTACACAGGGCTACACCCTGTCAGAGCCTGCGACGACGCTAACCCCAAACTGTATATTTGTCGTTTGCAAAGAATTACATAAGAAGCTTTTAATTTTATAACTCATGCTACATATGTGACAATGAACTGTATTGTTACTTAAAGAAATTTGTTTAATAATATCAGATGTAGGTTTGTGTAAAACAGTTTTTAAAACTCTTACGGCTGGTAAAATCAATGTTTTACCTTTAGTATTTTTTCGTATTTTGCTATAAGTAAAGAGATATTGTAAGACTCTCGCAAACCGTTATCTTCTCTATATGATGTGTAAGAGAGATTTTTTGGGTCTATTCTGAACTTAGTCGAGTGTTTTAAAGTTTTAAAAATCTTTTTCTTTTTTGTCAGGGTGGTATTGTCTCAAATGATCCTCCAGTGTATTGGTTTCATATCGTCTTAAAAAAGGCACTTAGGCAACCGTTTGTTTGACAAGAAAAGAATAAATCCCAATTTTAAATAATCAACGCTGTACAGTCTACATTCTTATTGTTAAACATAAGCTACATGTAGACAAAATGAAGCTATTTAAATTAGTATTGAAATTAGATACAACAATTTTTCGTTTAAATAGAAGGATAAATATTTAAAGGATTAACTCGGGCTCAAATCATATATTAGTGTAAGAATTACAATAATTTGATGTTAAGTTAAAGTCACGACCTGTTTAAATGAAATCTATTATCGTAGACCCCCGTGGACATCTCATAGACCCCCAATTTAAGTTTTCCCTTTTGTAGACCCCTTGGAAGTCTTCGTAGACCCCTGGGGGTCTATATAGACCATTTAGACTGCACTAGACCATCCGAATCCCAATATATGATTAGTAGCGCTCGCAAGCATACATTCTGCCCTGCTGGGACATGTGACCCGCTGACTTTGTACAGCTCAATCTCCTACCATCTTCTTCCCCCCCCCCCCCGCCCTCTCTATTTTCCAAAAATATATAAAAAGACAAATTTCTACTCGGAGATATTTCTTCAGTTCATCAGTTTTAGATTTGGATGTAGATCTAGACCTAAACATTTCCTGTGAAACTTTAGTCCACACAGACAAACAGATGCACACACAAACACAGACACATGCACTCGGACACACACAGACACATGCACTCAGACACACACAGACACCCATTCGTACAATTCATTACGTTTTTCAATTTTAAAAAAAAGATTTCACTTCGTGACGAGTTTTTAAAATAAATTTATAATTAAAGGTTTCCATTTCAGACCTTGCGAACTATAAGGTAGATGATGTCAAGGTCATCTGTTTCTTTGGCCAACAGTTAACGAGCAGAGAGTAATGTGGCCAGCACAATGACCCACCGCCTTTACTTTCCCTAACCAAAGTCAGGTACCCAATAGAGTTGGGTGGACCCAGGGGCGCCCTAAAAATCCCGAAATTCAAAATCCCAGTCTTCACCGAGATTCAAACCCAGGACCTCAGGTGCGGAAGCCATGGGATGAACCCTTTGACCTCCGTCCCGCCCCCCCCCCCCCCAATTTATAACTATATAACAAAATTTAGATCATAACTTTGGCAGCTTTGCTACGACGAGATGTTTCAGTATTGACTATATAATATTCATGCTGGAAAAGTTTAGTAGTAGATTTCAACTAATTTAAAAGTTAATGCATTTCAATAGACTATACGACTGTCTGAAAGGGACTTATCATTATAAACCCTGGTTTCTTTCACAAACTTTCAATATTGACAAAGAAAGAATTCACTTGATGTTTTGTGGAAACAAATGTCATAAATGTCATCACAAATGTATTCTGACATTTACAGACTCTTACATAGTTAATAATTGTCTGCCCTTGAACTATTTTCCGACTTTTGTTTATTGTATGTGTGTTTCATTCAATGAGACGTCAATGTCTATGTTCAGTCTACTAAATACATATAGTGGTCCTCAGATAGGGAATAGAAGTTTTGTGTGTTCTGTCCATTTGTCATAAAAGTCAAAGCACTATTCAAACCATGATTTCACGATATTTCGGCGAGCTTAAGAAGGACTTCGAAACAGAGGTGTCCTCTGTAAGCACTAAATGATCAGCTCAAGCGCCATTTCGCCCTCATTGACATAGAGGAAAAGTAGCTCGCAGCAGATAACCTCTGAAAGAGACAGTTGGAGAGCTCCCACAAAAGGTTGAGGGACTCACATTTGAGACTCAATGAAAAGACATTATTGAAGACAGGCGCAGAAGACGGAAAGAAAACGTAAAGAGCCCGCCGGCGGACAACGGATTTATCTGCACTAAATACGGAAAAATATATAGGTCGCAACTGGGTTTGTGTAGTCATGTGAAGAACTTAATCTTCGGAATCGAAGACATTGCCATTATCATTATTTTAAAATCGTGAAAGCGGTCAAGTCTGATCCTATGGAAGTAAACCCTTTTGTTATTTCCTTATGTTCATTCAATTTTAAAAACCTATATAAGAAGTTAACTATGATAACAAAAAGTTTGATATCAATTATGGAAAGAATTTAATGACTTTTCCGTAACTTATATATAACTTATATATCATAACGCGTCGATTTTGTTTGTAAAATCTAACTTGACATTATTAGGTTTCACATTGAAGTAGAAAATAAAAATGTGGATTTCAAAGTTATTTTCTAGCATGTTTCAGAATGCCTGGAATGGCTCATTTAGACCACAGGAAAACAGAAAAACAGAAAAACCTAGAACGGACCAGACAACGTAATTAGATTAGCAGAAGTTCAATGAAATATTCCTTTAAAAACAGTATTTCTTAGTTCTCATTGCAATTTACATTCACATTGTCTTCTATATGTTAATGAAAATGAACGATTGGTTTTTGCCATACACAGCAGGGATATCGTTTGAATCTCTTTAGATCCTAAGATCATTGTTTGAAATACATCACATTTCTCTGTTGGTCTAACGTCTATGTCTATGTTGAGAAGAGACTCTAAGAATTGAGTTAGTACGTGTTATTATATCTATTTGTTGTCACGTCGCTATAGTGTTTCACTTGCCTACATTCGGATTCGGGAAACGATCTAAAGGGGAGTTAATTAGTAGGCCGCGTGCCTCGATAAGGCCGAGAATAGCCCCAGACATGGAGCACCAGTTCATGCAGCGAAGACATCATTCGAGATAGCATCGACACCCTAGCGCCTTTTCTCCCTATCGAGCGCCACCTACCACCAGCACCCTCATTTTCCCCATTCACCTCGCGCCGCCGCGATAACATGCCGATGGCGCGTACATTAGAGGTGCTAGAAACATAAGCGCCAGCTGGAGGAGGAGGAGGAGGGTGGGGGGGGGGGAAGACGGGCAAGGGGGGGGGCGCCGGAGATGGCATCATTGAATTTAGACAAAGATTACAAATGTGTAGGTGGTAGATGATGTAGTATAGAACTTGCTGAATCAGGGCAACAAAAGGAAGTTCAATACTCTTGTTTCTGTCAATGCTTCTACATAAAGTATTTTTTAAAACTAACCTTGAGTAATTAGCAGAACACTTTGCTTATTATTCCAGTAGCTCGTATAACACCTATTCAGACTAGGCACAGCATTAGATTTCCACGAAACAAAGTTTGAGAAACACTGGGGTTTAGTTCTTAGAAGCACACAGAAAGTAGTCACGGGTAAAAGTTGTGTTCGTTTTTCGTGCACGTCCAGGGCCCTTAGGATTAGAATAGGACATTACAAGAAATAAATAAAAAAAAGTGATATTTCTTTTTTTTTTTTTGAAAGAGCGAAATGTGGAAAAAAAAATGTAGAAAGGGAAATGTGACATTCCATTGGGGCTTTAGGAAAATACTTTTTTTTTTCTCTAGACCTGAAGCTGATGGTATGAAGAAATGTCTGCGGTATCTAATGTCTGTCATTACATCCTTAAGTATTAAAAGGTTGCAAAGAAAAAGAAAAGTAAAATCAACTAAAATAAAGTGGTGGGGGGCATGCATGAAATAGAATAGAGATTGAATTAAGAAGTAAATGGAGTGTACGGAGGAATAAACGTTTCCTTGTTGGCGGGGGGGGGGGGGGAGGGGGGAGGAAAGGAGGAGAAGTCAAAGTGACACTAGATTTCACGTACCCGAGAGCACGGATGTGTCGGGGTCGCATTATAAAGCGGGTCTTTTGAAATCAAGTCATAAGTCTATGTCGTAGAAATTATGATACGCAGGTTAAAAAAACAACAAAACAAAATGGATGTTCAAGAGGGCGAAAAAGAGTGAGAGAGAAAGAGAGAAGAAAAGAGAGAGCGAAGGAGAGTGAGAGAGAAAGAGAAGAAAAGAGAGAGCGAAGGAGAGTGAGAGAGAAAGAGAAGAAAAGAGAGAACGAGGGAGAGTGAGAGAGAAAGAGAGAAGAAAAGAGAGAACGAGGGAGAGTGAGAGAGAAAGAGGGAAGAAAAGAGAGAACGAGGGAGAGTGAGAGAGAAAGAGAGAAGAAAAGAGAGAACGAGGGAGAGTGAGAGAGAAAGAGAAGAAAAGAGAGAACGAGGGAGAGTGAGAGAGAAAGAGAAAAGAAAAGAGAGAACGAGGGAGAGTGAGAGAGAACAAGAAAAGAAAAGAAAGAACTAGGGAGAGTGAGAGAGAAAGAGAGAAGAAAAGAGAGAGCGAAGAAGAGTGAGAGAGAAAGAGAGAAGAAAAGAGAGAGCGAAGGAGAGTGAGAGAGAAAGAGAGAAGAAAAGAGAGAGCGAAGGAGAGTGAGAGAGAAAGAGAGAAGAAAAGAGAGAACGAGGGAGAGTGAAAGAGAAAGAGAGAAGAAAAGAGAAAGCGAAGGAGAGTGAGAGAGAAAGAGAGAAGAAAAGAGAGAACGAGGGAGGGTGAGAGAGAAAGAGAGAAGAAAAGAGAGAACGAGGGAGAGTGAGAGAGAAAGAGAGAAGAAAAGAGAGAACGAGGGAGAGTGAGAGAGAAAGAGAGAAGAAAAGAGAGAGCGAAGGAGAGTGAGAGAGAAAGAGAGAAGAAAAGAGAGAACGAGGGAGAGTGAGAGAGAAAGAGAGAAGATAAGAGAGAGCGAAGGAGAGTGAGAGAGAAAGAGAGAAGAAAAGAGAGAGCGAAGGAGAGTGAGAGAGAAAGAGAGAAGAAAAGAGAGAACGAAGGAGAGTGAGAGAGAAAGAGAGAAGAAAAGAGAGAACGAGGGAGAGTGAAAGAGAAAGAGATAAGAAAAAAGAGAACGAGGGAGAGTGAGAGAGAAAGAGAGAAGAAAAGAGAGAACGAGGGAGAGTGAGAGAGAAAGAGAGAAGAAAAGAGAGAGCGAAGGAGAGTGAGAGAGAAAGAGAGAAGAAAAGAGAGAGCGAAGGAGAGTGAGAGAGAAAGAGAGAAGAAAAGAGAGAACGAGGGAGAGTGAGAGACAAAGAGAGAAGAAAAGAGAGAGCGAAGGAGAGTGAGAGAGAAAGAGAGAACTAGGGAGAGTGAGAGAGAAAGAGAGAAGAAAAGAGAGAGCGAAGGAGAGTGAGAGAGAAAGAGAGAAAAAAAGAGAGAGCGAAGGAGAGTGAGAGAGAAAGAGAGAAGAAAAGAGAGAGCGAAGGAGAGTGAGAGAGAAAGAGAGAAGAAAAGAGAGAACGAGGGAGAGTGAGAGAGAAAGAGAGAAGAAAAGAGAGAGCGAAGGAGAGTGAGAGAGAAAGAGAGAAGAAAAGAGAGAACGAGGGAGAGTGAGAGAGAAAGAGAGAAGAAAAGAGAGAACGAGGGAGAATGAGAGAGAAAGAGAAGAGAAGAGAGAACGAGGGAGAGTGAGAGAGAAAGAGAGAAGAAAAGAGAGAGCAAAATAGACTGAGAGAGAAAGAGAGAAGAAAAGAGAGAGCGAAGGAGAGTGAGAGAGAAAGAGAGAAGAAAAGAGAGAACGAGGGAGAGTGAGAAAGTGAGAAGAAAAGAGAGAGCGAAGGAGAGTGAGAGAGAAAGAGAGAAGAAAAGAGAGAACGAGGGAGAGTGAGAGAGAAAGAGAGAAGAAAAGAGAGAACGAGGGAGAATGAGAGAGAAAGAGAAGAAAAGAGAGAACGAGGGAGAGTGAGAGAGAAAGAGAGAAGAAAAGAGAGAGCAAAATAGAGTGAGAGAGAAAGAGAGAAGAAAAGAGAGAGCGAAGGAGAGTGAGAGAGAAAGAGAGAAGAAAAGAGAGGGCGAAGGAGAGTGAGAGAGAAAGAGAGAAGAAAAGAGAGAGCGAAGGAGAGTGAGAGAGAAAGAGAGAAGAAAAGAGAGAACGAAGGAGAGTGAGAGAGAAAGAGAGAAGAAAAGAGAGAACGAGGGAGAGTGAGAGAGAAAGAGATAAGAAAAGAGAGAACGAGGGAGAGTGAGAGAGAAAGAGAGAAGAAAAGAGAGAACGAGGGAGAGTGAGAGAGAAAGAGAGAAGAAAAGAGAGAGCGAAGGAGAGTGAGAGAGAAAGAGAAGAAAAGAGAGAACGAGGGAGAGTGAGAGAGAAAGAGAGAAGAAAAGAGAGAACGAGGGAGAGTGAGAGAGAAAGAGAGAAGAAAAGAGAGAACGAGGAAGAGTGAGAGAGAAAGAGAGAAGAAAAGAGAGAACGAGGGAGAGTGAGAGAGAAATAGAGAAGAAAAGAGAGAACGAGGGAGAGTGAGAGAGAAAGAGAGAAGAAAAGAGAGAGCGAAGGAGAGAGAAAACAGAAGCATTTCATTGTAACAGTTACACTAGTTCACGGGCTACAAAACAGGTTACATTGATCGTTACCTTTTATAGCGATAAAAAAAAAAAAAGAAAAAACGGGTTGGGTTGTTACGGCCATAATAAACAATATTAAGTCTGGGAACAAATCAACGGGCCTAGCCGGTGTGTACTGCTAGTGTAGTCTATTCTTTAAATACTAATCATGGAGGTAGGGGTATAATAGAAAATATATTTCATTATTTTTTTGGTAAAGGTTTCGTAAAAGTAAAAATAGATAGATAGATAGATAGATAGATAGATAGATAGATAGATAGATAGAGATAGAAAAAATAGATAGAAAGATAGATAGATAGAAAGATAGATAGATAGAAAGATAGATAGATAGACAGATAAAGAGATAGATAGATAGACAGATAAAGAGATAGAGAGATAGATTTTTTATATATATCTCCATTAGCTATTTTCTGTTGACTGTAAACACAGTTGTATTGTAAAGGAGTTAAGTAACTACGTGTTGAGACACATTGTGCACACTAAAAGGTTCATACTCAGCTCGTGATACTTAATAGCCACACTTATAGGGTTCATTTGAAATGTTATTTTCAGTTTCTATAAACACAACAAAGAATGTTATGGGCCAGGCTATAACAATAAAATCTATTTCGTTGTTACTTCTGATGTTTTGGATACTCCTGGTCAGTGTCTTCACGTTTTCAGTTCTCACTGTTGTGTCACGTGATAGCCATGCTTGTAGCGATGTTTTAAGAATGGATCATGTTTAAATAACATGGCTGCAAGATCAAGATTACATTTTTTCCATACATTGTTTTGTTATATTGTTGAAGAACTCTGGATAACACATGTACTATTTGATAAACTTATGCTCACACATATTCATGCACAAATACAGACACTAACAGCATAGGCGTAGCGAGGAGGTTTGATGCCCCGGGTGCCACCCTCAGGAAAGGGGACGCCACACGCAGCCTATAGCTTTGTTATGCTCATGGAAAATTGGGCGGGGGGGGGGGGGCGCCAATGATGTACCTTCCCCATGGCGCACGATTTGCTCACTACGCCTCTGACTCCTAGTGAAGCTCACAAAAATGTTTCGTGTATTCACTGCATGTGAAAGAAACAGATAAAGATTCTTCTCGTATCAGATCCAAACACCAGGCAGTATATCTTCTTCTACTCTCATCAATATCAATTGTGTCCAGTGATCACACAGAATTATGGTAATTTTCTATCAAGCTAATATGTCTTAATCATGTAGCTCATCTTTATAACGAGGTCCTGACAATTCTTATATTTAGAAACCTTTGAGAATTATCTGTAAGATGTTTTGTGGCAAAGACGAGTCAAACAATGTGTGCCCACACAATGTTAATATTTTTTTAAAGTTTGTTTTCAAGGATCTTATATGAACTCTGTCTGGTACAATGTTTGTACACTTCATTTCTCTCAAATGCTGATCTCGGATCAAGTCGAAACTTTGCACAATTATTTCTGGTGACTAGCAAAACATGAAAATAATTAATGGTAATTAATTATTTTGTTTGATATCGAACAAGGGATATAAATGCTACTTATTGAGTTGTGACTGTATATGTGACTTATTATGTTTTGTGCACACTTTTTCTCCCACTTCCCATTCTTGGATCAAGTTGATATTTCACATAATTAGTCACATAGTGGATGACAATACATGAAACAATAAAAGAAATTTACCAATTAGTCAATCAACAAGTGGTTATTAAATTGTTTTATATAGAGAAAGGAGGTTAGTCATATAATATTGAAATATATGCCAAAGATTTTGATAAAGGATAAGAAGGAGCACTTTAGAGCATGATATGGGTGGCCTGAATCAGACAATAAACCAATGATCTACCAGATTTTGAGTAAGAACTCGAAGCGCACGTCTTTGTTAAAACAGATTCACATGGAACGTAATTAGCTCCAATTTTGAAAGAATATTTGTGATTTATAAGATAAGATCTTATAACCCAATCGTATAAAGCACGTTAATCATTTTCTTTCTCAGAAAGTAACAGAGAAATAGAGTCACCTCCCTCTATCTCTGTCAGACACTGATTTTTTTTAGGCGGGGGCGGTGGGACGTTGTGTGCTAGCGTTTCTAGTTGTCTCCCCCCCCCCCCCAACTCGCACGACAATTTCCCTTACAACAGGCTTAGATTAATTGATATCATATTGTCATTTTTTTTTTGTTAACTCTATTTCAGAGACAAGCTGAAGAGAAGAGAAAACAGAAGAGAAAAGGAGAAAGAACATTCCCTGGCGTGACGTCAGGCGGAATATGATGAATTCTATTCTGTTGCTGGCGATTTCTTAGCTCTTTTTTTTTCAGCCTGGTGCACATCCTGACGTCCAGGGGTTAAATCTGATCCTCGGATGGCTTCTATGACGATATATGGGAAGGATGTATCGCAGCAAGATGGGTTTTATAGTCTGGTGCGCGCTTGTTATGTAGTAAGATAGGAAATGGTATACGCCCCGGAAGATTTAAACCACTTGACCTAGTGGACGCAAGAGATGCGTTTGTTTTCTTTACACTTGGAGCAGCTGCTAAATCTATTCAGGAAAATGATCAGTGCACAAAGGCCCTACATTTTAATATTTTGATTTACATAAGATAACTTGTGTGCGTTTATTTAAAGGATGTGACAGTAAATCAAGTGTCTTGTGTACGTACTACAATATATGGTTCCGTTTTGCCCGGATAAAAATATGTAATTTCTGATAAGCCTTAAATGAGGAAGTCCTATTTCATACTTAAATGTTGCCGATAGCTAGATTTAGGGATTGGATTCGGAGAATATTAATGATGTGCACGACAATCACGGACCGATAGATTTATTTACTGTGTCTTCGAAACTCTGAAACGATGAACGATGCAAGGCTAAGACCTCGCCAACCTCGACTTCACGGCAGTGCCGGTTCTACTGGCTCACGTCATCCAAGGCATCAGCAGGGCGATCGCGGCAAGTCGGACGTTTTCCAAATCCGTGAAACCTCGGCCAATCCTACGACCTCCTACGAGAAATCGGTCAGCACCTTGCAACACAATCGGGGACTTTCGATCGGAAATTCCCGGAGGATTGAAGAATCGTTTACCGAGGATGTGATCAATACGTTTTACAAAGATGCTTTTAAAGATGAGGGCAACTCTCTCTCGCAACTTTCGGTGGGTCACCCCGCTAACGACGACGTCGCGAAAGGAAACACGACAGATCTTGCAAATATCTTATCTCGCGACTCGACAAGCAGCAGAAACAGATTTCAGTACCCTCAGTACGAGGCCGTACCTTTCAATACAGACGAAAACTCCAACAGCCCTCATTTTGACGTGGAGTTCTTCCCGGAACCGCTTAACAACTCTGAGTTCTTCTTGAACGAGACCGCATCGAGTCTTCCGGGCTCGGATTCTTTTCTTTACTCGTCCTGGGGATCATCGTTGAATTATTTCAACACCAGCGTCTCACCCCTTCACCTAAACACCTTTTTAAATACCAACGTCACTAGCGTGGTCTTTGACCACGCCCTTCCTAAGTCGGACCACGACCACTTCTTTGGTCATACCAACGCGTCCACTTTCGGATACTTTAATGAACCCGCCAACGAGACTGCAAACGCAGAAGGAGATCTGTACACGTGGAGTATACTAATGATGGCTCCGCTGGTCATCTTCGGAGTAGGAGGTAACACGCTGGTCATTCTGGCCATCTCTTTGGAGAAACGCCTCCAGAACGTGACCAACTATTTCCTGCTGTCCTTGGCAGTGACGGACCTTCTGGTCAGTCTCATGGTGATGCCTCTATCTATAATCAATGTTTTTACTGGTAAGTACTTGCATGATTTAACTACTGCATCAAGCACCTCATATTTTTGAATCAATTAAAATTTTTATTTTTAGTGTTATGAAGTAGGTCGTTAGGAAACATATGCTGACTGTTTCGCAGCTTCCAACCTTTGTCTCAGCCCTGCGATGTCGACGCACGCTTCTTCTTACAATGTCACGTCTGCGTGTCCTCTTTTATTTTCCTCACTGTCTTCCATCTGGCACAGTCCCCATGCTCTAGGAGGAATGAGTGACCGAATGATGGATAATGCAAACAAGTTTGAGTCCCTAGAAGAGAAGACGCAGGCATGGACAGGTTTCCCTAAACATGCACACATTTAGATCACAAAAAGACAATGAAAGCTTCCGTATTATCGAACCCCTAATTTTATTATGAAATTCATTTTATTTGACAGCAATCTTTTATTTATTTATCTTATATTATCTTATATTTATCTTAAACTATTTCTATTTATTTTATTTAGCTGTTGTTAGACAACACTCTTATATGTAGATACTTATCGTGTCGTTTGACCCCAGTCTTATATTGTAAAGTTTTTTACTCTTTCTCTCCTAACCGACGATACCAGCGTTGATTCCACCAGAAGGTGGTACATAATTACGGAGAGAAAGAGTTAATTTTATTTGACCTCAAACGAATTTTATTTATTGTTTGATTACCATAGAGAAGAAAGGATCTCTTTTTTTTAGCTTTAGATTTTCTTGTATTTAAATTCCACCACACAATTTGCCGAGATTTACCATTTTAATCTTTGCAAATAAAAGAGAGCGAGTCAAGAAGAGTGTAATTTTATAAAAAGTTCAAGTCCAGACGTAGAGTTTTATTTTATCGCTTAGCACGTGAAGTACCAGAGGCTCAGAAAGCTGCTGGCGGCTTTTAAATAACAAACAAAACACATTTTATGAAAACATTTCTTAAGGGAAATATTTCTTTCACCAAAATAAAACATGTTAAAAAAACAACAAATAAACCAAACCTCCAGTTGGCTGTTGACAATTGCACTGAGATTACAACAATGTGATAAAAATTCCACAAAATTGGCCAAACATTTTCTTCTTTCACCATTAAAGTTTCGTTTTATTTTTTTTATTTTTTTACTTTTAAATAACAGGAAAAGAAAGAATGTGGAAGAGGGGGGGGGAGCCTAAGCTTTCATTAGCGATCCCTAGCGCTAGCTAATGTGAGGTTGCTAACAGCCCTGCAGTCAGCACGAGAAACACGAGTTTGAATTTAGATGAGGAATTAGAGACTGGCTGCTCCTGTGATGTTTTGTAGAGCGAGACTTAATGGAATTTTCTGTTTGTTTGTTTCAACTGTAAACTTGTATTATAGATCTGGTTCTCATTTGAAGACAAAGAAAACATATGGAAGAAAACTAGAATATATTGCGTGATCCGTCCGAGGGGGCTGCAGTTCGAATCCAAAAAGAGTCTCGGAAATTTTTTTTTTGATAATTAAAATGAAGCAAGAAAAGCTTTACTCACCCCTCCCCCCCAATCATGTCCAATAAATTAATAATTTGACCAGACATAACATAACGGACAACACTATTAGACAATTTCAAATGGATGAAAGCGAGAAATTTGTAAATTATGGTACATTAAAAACCTTCCTTGGAATGCATGTCTTTTTTTTTTCGCGAGTACTTGAAGAAATGTGAGATACAAAGCTTCTTTTCCATACTGATGCTCGTTGGCTATCTCGAGGTAGCATTCTAACTAATTCACGTACACCTAGACAGGAACTTAAATGTTTTCTGGATTTGAGTTTAGAAATGGTTTGCATGGCTGGAAATGGCGTTGTAAACTAGCATATTTAGCAAATATATTTAGACTGGGATTTTTAATATCGGGATCTTGAGGGCGTCCACCAAGCTCTAATGGGTGCCTGACATTGTTGGAAAAAAGTATAAGGCGGTTGATCGCTATGCTGGCAACATGATACTCTCGTTTACCATGGGCCACAGAAACAGATGACCTTTACATCAACTGCACTATAGACTGCATGGCCTGAGAGGGTAATTTTATTTTTACTTTTTAAAAAATTGCCTCAGATTTTTGTTACAAGGCAAATTTTCTTGTTTCACGGTCAAGTGAATGCTAAATTTGTGACAAAAGAGAGTTGGTAATGGAGAAATGGACTTGTGTTCCTCTCGTCATGAGTGTGTCAACAAGCTCGACTACTCAAATTGATGCTGATACTCTGGAAAGCATAACACAACGTTTGGACAGTTCGCTAATGAGCTTGATTGAAACAGATACTATTGAATGGATAATATTTAACATGAACACAATATTCAAGCCAGAAAGTTTGTTTCATACGGAAGAATAGCAATTGGTTGGAATGGCTTCCGACGGAGTCTTTAAAAAAATAAACCTTTGGCGTGTACTTTAACATCTTTCTGGTTAGTAATATGTAACAAAAGTTCTGAAACACATCTTCCACATTCCAACTTCATATTGGTGTGTTTTTGTTTTTTTCAATATTTGTTGAAATTTAATCGGAAAAAAAAATAAAAAAAATTGTATCTCAGATTTAAAAATTAACAGTGAACCAAATTCTATGATCTGTCATCTCAGCACATACAATTGTATTCTTCTTATGCAAGTACACTTAAGGAGGGGCAGGGATTCTCAGCAGTACAAAAATTATAAAAGGGGTACTAATATGTCAACAGCTTGGGAAACACTCTTACAATGACATCAAAAAACATAAATACAATAATTTTTTTTTCAATAATTTAGCGATTGTAAGTCCAATAAAAACCAAAATTACAAAGAGCGTTTGTGTTTTAACAAAAACTCTGGTGTGGCTGTCGGGCTGTTCTAGTTGTTTTGCTGATGCTGAAATTATGGCCATGTTCTTTCTTTTTACAAAGCTTCTATCAAATCACTTTGTTTGGGAAAAAAAGTCTGTACACGTTATTTCTCCGACACCTAATTTCGGATCAAGTCGACATTTCGCACAATTATTTCGTTTACCTGACAACATAGAAATCGATAATGCGGATTATGTATTTGTTGCCTTGCATTTTGTCTGTAGTGTGTTTGTACATGTATGTATTGTTTTAAAATCTTTTAAAGAACGCCTTGCATAACTTATTTGAAAACAAGTAGTCATTACATCTAATCTTTAGAAGTCACAAAATAAATTGTAATCAAATTTTCACAATATTTTTTGTGATTTAGTCTTTGAGATCTAAACTTGACAGACGGACTAGAGTGCTAGACAAAACAAAGAGAGGTTCTCCCCCTTACAGAGGGCGCTACAATGTGTACCACCGTTACGATATAAAATGAATGTGACAAGACTTTTGTCTTTGTGTGTTAAGTACTTCAGAATGACCTTGACCCATGACGTGCACTGTCTAGCAGACGATTTGGTTGGAGACAAATGACTAGGGAACGAAATTTGGTTAGCAGAACTTTTCCATCTTTCTTCGGCAATTCTCAAGTGTAGCCCCAATGTATAGCATCTCCACCCAATCTTACCCCCCCACCCTCTACATAACATTAGGTTTCTGTATTTCGGTTGGAGGAGTGCAGTGTATTTTCTAAGAACACATCCATCATTAAGTCTCTATCTAGTTCTATATAAAACAAACAAGAACCAAGCCGGTGTGTATAATTTATTACCCAGACTTGGCACGAGTATATATATATATTAAAAGTCCCAACTCGCTCATCTCTAGTTCTGTTTGCTTTTTAAAATTAAATGAAATAAAGGTTAAATAGTTAGGGATATATATGAGTGTCATGTCCGCTTCTAATTAGGATATAAAGACACTTCATCAAAGTGAACGAGACCTGGAATGAGAGGTTTTCTAATCAACAACACCTCTATCTGAAAGTCCCCATCAACTATCGTTTCATAAAATATTTTGTATAGGGTCGTTGCTTCTTGGATCATCTCCACTCTTGTTGTAGCGAGATCGGAGGCGGAGACCCACGAGGGTTTCCTTCTTATCCCTACAATGTATTGCAAATAAAACCTGAGAAAGCCATCATAACAGCGTACGACTCCCGCAAGTAACGGCGTGGACAAGGTTTAGCAAGCTGTTCTTTACTACGTGCCCTGTTCTCAGTACTTTGGAAGCTCACTGGAGTTTGTGATTCATTCCTTTTCTTTTTATTTAGTTCTGGATGTTTCCATAGTGAGTGCCTTGATGTGGGCGTGAAAATATTACACACACCAAATGTTGCCAGCTCTTGGTCTAAAACTCGAAAATCATATGTTCAAGCCGGATCTATTCATAAGTATGCAAGCAGGATCTCGTGCATTGGTTATATATAAAAATGAAATTGTTAATGGAAGGGGTTCAATATATAGAGTCTATATGTTGTTAAAAGTTTGTTATTTCTTAAATCTGCGCTTAAAATATCGTAGTTTACTTTTTAGATTAGTTTCTTAAACAGAAGAGGTGAATAATGGGCTTTCTCTAAACTTGTGCAGAAACACAAAATCTCTTTGTAAATCTTGTAAGTTAGGCTTATCTCTTGTAGGTAAGGGTGCGGGTGCATGGGGGCGCTGTACGCGTGTTATTTATGTTTGGTGTTTGTTTCATTATTTGCCCCCCCCTTTTTCCTCCCGTGTTCTCAAAATTGTTTAAACACTTGGACCAAAAGAGTGACGTGATCAGAGCCTAGTACCAGCATCACTGAATAGTTAAATGAAACCATTACAAACACAAAAACAAAAGAGAATAAAGTGTTAAAAAACCCAGACTTCTCAGGTTCTATAAGAAAACTGAGACTCGCTGTCTTGGTTTTTATCGAAAGAAATACTTCGGAGAAAAAAAAATGCATACTGAAAAAAAAATTAAAAAAAATGTAAAGGCTGTTATTTTAGTGGCACTAAGAAACTCGTGTCTGTCAGCCTGGGCAATGTGATACACGGGTCTGACAGAGGCGTTCCTACTTCTTTTTTTTTTTTTTACACTTTTTTTTTCTGTTTCCCTTTTGTCAATTTTTTAGTCAAATTATTTTCAGAATAAAAAATATCTACACAGGTCTACAGTTAAAAAGGAGGAAATTAAAACTTTTTGTGTGTGTTCATGTCAATTGTTTGTTTCCATCAATGTATGCGTTTAGAAGAAACCACACAGCGAGTAGAGTGGCTTGATAGTAAGGTTCATTTAAAGAAAGGGGGAAGTCAGATATATACTGCTTATAAAGTAATTTGTAAATGTTTAGCAGGCGAGGAAGCCGAGTGGATCGCCTGGGGTGTTACTCATGTCAGTAACAGTGTGTAGAATTAGCGCCTTTAGATAAGGACTCGATCTACAATCTAGAGTCCAGATCTGGACTTGATGACGAATATGAGAAATATCATTATGAAAATGCGTTTTGTTTTTCCTAAAGGCTATTAAAACTCACGGGCAGACAAGTGTGTGTGTGTTTATGTGTGTGTGTGTGTGTGTGTGTGTTTATGTGTTGTTTTTTTGGGGGGGGTGGGGGGGGGGGGAGTTATGCGGATTTACAGAAAGATATACAACACAAAAAACGAAACGTGTGTAATTGTGAGGTCGGGTTAGGGCGAAAAAGATTCTGGTCAAACTACGGGTTGAAAGAAAGACTAAGTATGGGGTAAGGACAAAATTGTGGAAAGTGAGCCCCACCCCTGTCAGACTGTTATATGAAAGAAAAAGGAGGGGAATTTTAATGTGGCCCATACCATCCTATGTTGAACACACAAAAAATGTGTTTCGGCAAATGAGTAACAGATCCAAGCTCCTGGTATCAGTAAGTATAAAATATTGGTTAAGCGATTTGTACAAATGAGGAGACAAAATCTTTGTCAAGCACTCTCAAATGATTCTTAACTTTAAATGGTCCGTAGTTTTAATCAATTGAGCTGTAGTTTGAATAATTGAGCCATAGTTTAAAATGGTCCGTAATTTCAATCAATTGAGCCATAGTTTTAAATGGTCCGTAATTTCAATCAATTGAGCCATTGTTTAAAATGGTCCGTAATTTCAATCAATTGAGCCATAGTTTTAAATGGTCCGTAATTTCAATCAATTGAGCCATTGTTTAAAATGGTCCGTAATTTCAATCAATTGAGCCATAGTTTTAAATGGTCCGTAGTTTCCAATAAGCCATTGAATCATATAAGTGGTAGTTTTAATCAATTGAGCCATACTTTTCAATGTTTCATAGTTTTAATGAATCCATCCGAAACCATTCGTTACAGAAGGCCTTTACATTAACGTCACAACCTGTGGGCAGTTTAGACCAATAGCTCGTTACCACGTCATACAGACCTCATATATCTCCGGTTACGTTCTTCTAATTTGGTTGTAATGATACAAAATTTGTATCAGGTGTTGAAGCAGTAGGAGCAAAGTAGGTCACTTTTTCCTTGCTTTACATCCGGGTACTTGGATCCAACTTAATGAGTGTGTGTAGGCCACTGTGTAGACATATGTACGTATGGATATATTACTTCATACATATGTATGTGTCTGTATCGCCTCTAATGTCCCTTGCATAATATACGTGCGGGGGTGGGCGTGTTTATGTAATACTACGACTCATTTCAGAACTCTTAAAGTGATACGCCCATGTTCAAAGCTTAGCTGTGCGAGTTTTGATGAGATTTATTGAGACAGGTGTTGATTGAAGACATTAATGGTAGTTTAATTTCACTGGTCCTCACATTAGTTTCACCTTCTGAACTGGCATCATTGGATTCGAACCAAAATGTTCTTAAAAGGTGGCTCAAGTAGATGGGACCAATAGTTTACTGTAGACTTCTGGGAAACGCTTTGGTTCGTTTCCGTTATCGCCGAAAACACGGAAACGGAAAATAGCTTTAACGAAAATATTTCTTCAGGGAAATGAAATACAGAATCGGAAATAATTTTAAATTGAAAAGAAAAACAAAAATAAGGACAACAGAAGATAAGAAACGAAAATAAGAATTGAAAAAGAAAATAGTGCCATTTTCTTTTTTGGTGAAAATTCTATTCCAATTTCATCTTAAACCTATTTCTCTGTCTTACTAATCTTTTCATTTCAGTTGGTGTATCGTTTTGAATTTGTTTATAAATTTTATATAAAAAAAAAAGAAAAAAGGTTACAAAAAAATGAATACGTCGCTATAGTGTTCACTGTTCTGTCTACTGTATCTATTTATATAATTGTCTTCGTCGCTCAAGAGTTGGACGAGAAGAAGAAGTAAAGGAAAGATCACTCTATTATTTCTGCGGATAGTCACCCCACGAAAAAACAAGTGTGTGTGTGTGTGGGGGGGGGGGAGAACAAGTATTCACCGGTCAGTACGGATGGCTGTCTGGTCGAGCGGTTTGCGCTCTGGACTGTCGTTTGGATTTATCAAACCCTGCCCGCTCCCATCCCCCTTTGTCCTTAACTCTGCCTTTACTCTGAAGGAACACCCGAAACATGTTAAACATTTTACAAACACTAAATGGCAGCGCCGGACTTAACCATTGTGACCAAAAAGTCATGGAAAGAGAACAAGTAATCTTCTATGTATATTAACCCGTCACTAAATAGCAGGGTCGGAGTCAAGCATTGTGGGGCCCTAAGCGAAACGGATTTCGCGGGGCCAAGTTTGGGTAGAGAAGCTGATAATAAGTGAAATTAAAAGTTTGTATTAGAAAATAAATTCGTCTATGCATTTTATTCATTCTTTACTACGTACAGAATTACTTTACGAGCCTTGCGTGTAGCAAAGTCATACAGTACATCATAATAATTCTGTTTCCTACATAGATCACGCTCAATAGCAAAAATTACCAAATGTTTCAATCTATCTTTGAGAATTGTTGACCTCAAGTAATTCTTCATTAGTTTGAGGCGCGAGAAGCTTCTTTCACCAGATTTCACAATTAAGGCTAATCCATATTGCCGTTTTTATTTATCGCGCCTAGGATTGGCGTTTTCCATCCTGAATGACACAGCAAAATGACAATTTTTGTCTATATATACCGTATATTTTAAGGACTTTTTCGTATCTTTTGCAATTTCGGGAGATTTCCAGGAGCTCCTGGTAAATCGACAGGAGGGCGCGGGAAATCTGTTTTAAGTTATAAAATGGTTTAATTTAATAATTTATACACCTTGAATTAGCGCGGGTCCTATAAAAGTGCGGGGCCCACTGCGGTCGCATAGGTTGCAGTGGCCTAAGGCCGGCCCTGCAAAATATCGGCATATGCTACGCCACCGGTCGACTAGTACATTTATATTTCATCTAGTTTTTGTGTTCCAACTCGTCAAGTCGTTATGTGTAGTCTATAGGGTCGGATAAATATGTGGTTTTAGAACCACTGAGATATCTAGTCATAAAAAAGTCACTTTCTAATTAAATAAATAACATCTTTATAAACAAATGAAGACAGGAGAAATCGACTGAACTAATTGCTCGTGTTTCGAGCCAAAGCTGTAAGCTCTCGGCGTAATTTCAACAGCTGTAGCTTCAATCAGTAACATCAATATCTTACTCAATGATTCATTGCACTAATAAGGGGGTTGTTTAGATGGGGGGGGGGTTGTTTATAGCAGGGTTGGCAGCGGTGATGAAACGTGGATCTGAAAAGGGAGGAAGAAAAAAAAAGAGCTGAGACCAATGACCTCCCAATGACCTCCCTTCCATGAGTTGTTTATGTTTCGATGAGATTTACATCCGAGTCAAATCGTAGACATTATTGCATGGCTATCTTCTTGAACGTTTTGCTTCTGTAGCCTTTCAAGTTTTTCAAAGAGTTTAGTGCCCCACAGCTTGCCGAGACATGTTTGGTAATAGTGATGTAGAGATATCACCTAAATATAATTATCACACTAATTAAAGTTAAACTAAACTGTTGACAGTAATTTTATTGAAATATTCCCACAAAGTGAGCAATAAACAAACATTATGTGATAAAAAAAAAGCTGCATTTGTTTATGACGTCAAAATATGTCTATGACGTAAACATTCGCTTGTGACGTAAACACGTTTTGATTGTGATTTAAGCAATTTGGTTTTTATAAAAATGACTCACGCCCAACCGTTCGATAGATGAGCTCACGTACTCTGTAACGAATCTAATTAATAGTTCAATGAAATGTAAATGTAAAATCTAAATACTTCAGGTTCGTGCCCTAGTCGGTGCAGTCCCTAAAACAACTGTGGTCCCTAGTGCTGCCTTCTTATATGTATTTTATAGTCTTCCTTGCAAAGGAAAATGTTAAGCAGAAGAAGTCACTTAGTAACACGGAGAATGATAGTAAAGCTCCCTTTCAGACCTTGATATATATAGGGCAGATGATGTTTAGGTCATCTGTTTCTTTGACCAACGGATAACGAGCAGGGTGTCCTATGGCCAGCACAACGACCAACAGCCTTTACTTTCACGCACAAAAGTCAGGCATCCATTAGAGTTTGATGGACTCAAGTGTGCCCTAAAATCCCGAAATTCACAATCCCAGTCTTCACCGAGATTCGATCCCAGAACCTGAGGTTCGGAATACAAGCGCTTAACCACTCAGCTACCGCACCTTGTGCCTTCATACATGTGTTATGTATTCATTATTTTAAAGTAACATTTAGTATGAAAAAAAATCATTTAGTTAAAAGGAGAATGATGTTTATTTCAAATTTTCTTTTTTAAAGTCTTGAAAGTAAAATCCGAACCATATTTCTATTTCAGACTTATAGTAAAATGATTGTTTCTACGAGATTCATTGTAATTATAACCGTTAGACCACGCTTGAGAGATCTGGACATGTATATTCCTAAGATCATTCGGAGTCCAAAGATAAAATTGTAGCCAACACCTTGGGGAAGGGGGCTAGTGCTTCTGTTTACACGTTCAGATCCATAAACCGGTTGACATGTTATTGACAGTTACAAATAAATCAGATTGATCCCCCTTTGCTTATATTGACCTTTTATTTACTTCGTACGACGCTGTCAGCTGATGGGGTTTAATACTTAATCTGCACTTTCAAGTAAAGATTGTCGACGCTAACCATAACTCTAAACTCTAACCATAACTCTAAACTCTAACCTTAAAACTCTTAAGTCCTGGACAAAAATAAAAAAACTACAACAAACACAAATAAAAAAGTTGGCATGTTCTGTTAGGTCTAACAAGGGAGCTTACCTAGTGTTGATTGATAGCAGTCGTGTGTAAACCGGTTACGCCAAAAAGGTTCGTGTTTGTAAATGTGCCTCCATGTCTGAAAATATCCGATTACATTAAAAGTTTATTAAAAGTCTTCTCACACTCTTTCAAACGTATTACATTATTTCTTATATTATCTACTAGCCGGATATCACCCTTGGCCAAGCGGGCCTTAGTTTGTGTATTACTAATCTTGTGGATTGGATTTAGATCTATGTCTAACTTGACGTATGTCCCTTTAAAAAAAAATTTTCGCCACGAAAAATAAAATAGATTGTGAAATTGGGTTTACCCATTAAGCCTATACATTACTATCAAATATAGAACACCGTGAAGGCTGGTTTACTCTCTTTGTTGAAGTATTTCCTTCTTTAATAGAGAAAAATGTAACTTTTAAAAAAAAAAGCCCCCCCCCCCTCAGGTTGTGACAGGGACATTACACATATACTACGGTCTCTGCCATGATCTAAGGAACACTGATGCCAAGTTTTATCAAGATTGGTCAAACGATTTGCGTGACGCACGCACACACATAGATGCATAGATACATATATACATAGATACATAGATACATAGATACATAGATACATACATACATACATACATACATACATACATACATACATACATACACACATACATTCATACATGCATATACAAACATACCATACATACATACATACATACATACATATATACATTATACATACATATACATACATACATACACGCACGCACATACATACACACACACATATATATACATACACACACAAACATACATACATACATACACACACACACAAACATACATACATGCATACACATCTATCAGGCTACGTGTGTCTGGGGGTAAGGGTTGAATAATAAACCTGGGAGGGGGTGAGTGAGCGTCTCGAGGGGTACGTGTGTGTATGCATGGTAAGTGTGTTGGGGTGAATGTCGTAATTATATTTTCCGGGTGTCTGTGGGGGTTTCATTTGTGTGAAATGGCATGGTGTATATGTGTGTGGGGTACTTGATTGAAGGATGTGAATGTGTGGCGGTAGGTGTGTGAGGTTATGTGCGTGCTGAAATCAGACTTGTATAACTAACACAGACCTGATGATTTGATAAAGATACCACTGTTTAATATTCACAAAAACCTTGCATATTGATAATAATAATAAAGCTTGTCTTCGAGCCCGAAGATTGGTGAGGAATGCAGTATTTCCCTTGGCTGCGCAGCCCAGGCTGTGACATACACAATTGACCACAATCAGGGCAAGAATAACTATTGTTCGCAGATCTATATGTGACATAATATCACATTTGTGTTTATTAATAAACGTGTTCATAAATGTGTAATGCAATTTGGATTTAAAACAGCTTGCATTTATTCTGCATAACTTGTAATTGGGGCTAACAAGTTCAGTAAGGCTGGTTGCTTTTGAATCGAGATTTAAATTGCGAAGGGTTGAATTAAATGAGTTGTTAATTAGTGAGCTGAGTTATATTAAGTAAGAGCTTAGGTATGCTAGGTGTGTTGAGTTAAACAAGATGAGTTTAGAAAAGAACTGGATGAGTTGATGTGTAAAAATTGAGCTTACTGGACAGTTAAGATAGGGGAGCCATACGGCCATATTGTGTTAGCTCTTAGTTCAAAGAAAGCGAGTGAGCTTAGTCACAGAGCTCTGCGTTACGAATGAATAGAGCTGAATGAGAGCGCATTGCGCAATGCAAAAGGTTTGTTATAGCATCTAAAAACAATGTAAAAACTAATCATTTTTCAGAATAATGACTTGAGAAAGATTTGTGTTGTTTTGTTTAAATATTTCCTCAGCAAGTCCTCGGTGGGTGATGGGCCCGACACCAAAATGTGTGACTGAATTGAAGCTCATTAATATTTGATTCAATTCGGGTATCGAACTTGTGACACCGACAGCTGATTGAACGTAGGATTTATCTGATTCGGCATAGCGTGCGATTATTTATTGGTATATTTATTATATGGACATCTAGATCTAACACTAGACTTAAATTTCTCTTTAAGATCTAGTCTAGATCTACCTCTACATTTAAGTAAAAATATTCAATAATAGGTCTTTAAATCTAAACTTTCCTAAACATTTATTTATTATAATCAATAATGCCTTACATTCGGAAATTCCCGATCGCGACGTCCTTTCAAGAACGATAGTCTTTCCAAAACCATGTTCGATCTAGACCTAGATTTAGTCTCTAGCCAAATTTACATTTTCTCTTTACTTTGAAAAATTATAACGGTCAAACTAAAGTTCTCCCCATGTGGCCAACGAGCATCGCGTCAACCCAGCTTATATCAAGAGTAGATATATTAATTAGATTGAATCAGACATCTATTGAATTTGCAATTGATCCAGACTAACAACAATAAATCTTCTGCGATTATAAATATTTTTAGCAATGGTTTTTGTTTAGAGTTTAGAACATTTTCATGCTTTTAGCGTTCTCAATGAGCTATGATCCTATCACGTGTCTGGAGCAGTTGGGTAATGCGGGGGTGGGTATCTGAGTAAATCTTACAGTGAGCGCTTTTTAAATGTATTTTATTTTAAAAAATTGCACGGTTTAATCTCAACTCGAGGACTCAAGCTTCGTCAGTTGAACACACCAATCACAGTTACAGCGTAGTACTTATGAAAAAATAAGGTTTTAAAGTTATCTATTGTTGGTTTCAAAATTTTAAGCGACATCCTATCAATGGGACTAATTTAAATTATGCCAACATATCTATCAAGTACTAATTCTTTCCCTTGTTCGATACCAGACAAAAATTATTACCAATAGTTAATTAAGTGATTAATTAATTATTTTCATTGATTCTTGTTTTGTTAGGTACAATAAATAATTGTGCACATTTTAAAAATTTAATCCAAGATTGGGTGTGGGAGAAAAAACGTGTAAAACAATTTTACCAGACAGACAAAACGACAGACAGATAGAATTAGTTGTTATAACATGTAAGAAACATGTTTGAGGGTATTAGTTTCCCCAAACTATTTTGTCCCTATCTAAAAGTTGTTATCTAACTACTTAGATCTATCTGACAAGAAAATGAAACAGAAGCGTATCATGAACAAAATAGGGAACATTTAAAATGAACAATTGTAACCAGGATTAAATGGAACGGAAGATTTCTTCAATCACGTTTTCATGATGTTTGGGAAGAAAGAGTTGTTGAATGAAAACCTGACGTAGAGTGTTCTTGCATCCATAGAGAGGTGGGGTGGGGTGGGGGAGATTAAATAATCTCATAAGGCCAAACAGTTTTGATTGGATGAAGATTTGGGCAGGGAAGGCAACCACGGAAAGAGAAAGACTAATATTGAGTGAGTGAGTGTGTGAGAGAGTGAGTGAGTGAGTGAGTGAGTGTGAGTAAGTGAGTGAGTGAGTGTGTGAGTGAGTGAGTGAGTGTGTGAGTGAGTGAGTGAGTGAGTGTGTGAGTGAGTGAGTGAGAGTGTATGTGAGTGAGTGAATGAGTAAGTGAGTGAGATTGTGTGTAAGTGAGTGAGTGAGTGAGTGAGTGAGTAAGTGAGTGAGATTGTGTGTAAGTGAGTGAGTGAGTGAGAGAGTGAGTGAGTGAGAGAGTGAGTGAGTGAGAGAGTGAGTGAGTGAGAGAGTGAGTGAGTGAGTGAGTGAGTGAGTGAGAGAGTGAGTGAGTGAGTGAGAGATTGAGTGAGTGAGAGATTGAGTGAGTGAGTGAGTGAGAGAGTGAGTGAGTGAGTGAGTGAGTGAATGAGTGAGAGAGTGAGTGAGTGAGAGAGTGAGTGAGTGAGTGAGTGAGAGAGTGAGTGAGTGAGTGAGTGAGTGAGTGAGTGAAGTGAGATGGGGGAGAGGTGAGTGATTGGGAAAGTAATTGATTTAGTGAGAGTGTGTGCAAATTTGACTAAATGATTGAGTGAGTGAGTGAGTAATTGAATGTGTAACTAAGTTTTGTTCGATGACTAAAGTGTGGGTGAGTGATTGAGTTGTGTGAATGAGGGAATCGATGATTGAGTGATGATTATGGTGGCTGCGAACTTAAGATATGACAGTGACTAAAAATTTAACTTTACAAATAAAAGAGCGAACACCAATTCGACACTAACATATAACGAAGGTTAGCCTAAAGCAATTTAGGCTTTTAATTTTGGTTACCCACCGGCTACGCGCGTTGTTTTCTTACCAGACTTTATATTGTTTATTTTTCACATGGACCCTTATCACCCCTCCAATTGTTCTTACTTATAACAACATGACGATATTAAGTTAAATATTCCTTTGGGCAGACGATTTAATTATCTATTAGGTTAAACTGGACCAGCACGTCAATTCGATCACTTCTCTCCATCCCCCCACCCACCTAAAAAAAAAAATAACAACTATCCTCGTAACAAATAGACACAGTGTTTTGGTAGTGAATTCGATTACTAGTATCATTCATTTCCCTCGCGCACACACACACATAGTCCTACATATATCTCTGATGCGTTCAGATAGCATCAATTTGTTCATCAAGTTTTGAATATCATCTTAGGATCGAGGTTATAAAATTCCTTTACAACTGTTATGTAGATCAAATTATTATAAGTAAATTGTGCAAACAAAAACAAATATTAAAAAAACAAACCACATTCAAACATTTTCGCGTGATTTAAGACTTGAACCTCTCTATTTCTTAGTTTTAAATCTATAGAACATTTCCATTGAGATCTAGATTTAATCTTTTGTTTTAAATTTCAAAATTTCCTTTTAACAGAAGATAGTCGTACTAAAATAGTACAGCCACAGAATTTTCTTCTAGATCTTGAATACATGGTTTTAAAAAAAAGAATAAATGTTTCGAAAGTGTAAACTTACAATGAAGCCTATTAGCTTAAGCTAACGGACGAGCTAGTTTGTATTATCAGCAAAAAATATATTGGATCTAAATTGCGAATAAAGAATCGTTATGGTCAATTTAACCTCTACGGTATCGATCATGAGAGGTGCTTAGTTGGTCTAGGCACACGGCACGCGGAAAATAAAAACTGGTTCCATTGCAAAATGCTCGTACTATTTTGTCCACGAGAAGTGTGAGATAAAGTGAGAGATAAAGTGATATGTAAATCAATCACAATTAACGGCTCTTTGCGCTTTATATATATATATATATATATATATATATATATATATATATTTATATATAATATATAGATTTAGAGAGGGATTCTAGATTTTGAGACTTCAAGACTTTAAAGTTCTTAAATTTGAACCAAAACATGTCATTTGTCCTATCATTTGAACACATTGCAATGGTAGAGCTTGTTGTTGTCTCCCATTGGCTTACATTTGTGTTTTCACCTTCTTGGTTCCATTGAATTGAAGTCAATCATTAGTTGTTCTATTATTTGTTGTTCTATCATTAGTTGTTCTATCATTAGTTGTTCTATTAATTATTTGTTGTTTTATTTTAATTGTGTTGTCAAGTTTAGAGCTTCATTAAATGTTACCTTTACCAATCCCTTAGTCTGTTGGGCCGTTGGAGCACCATGCAAGATTCATCGACCGTCTTTCTCCATTCCACTGTGTCTTTTGCCTTAGAACCTCTATCAATGGAAAGCTCATCCATTCTTTTATGTTGTCTTCCCATCGCTTTCTCTGTCTGCCTCTTCTTCTTTTTCCTGGTACTGTTCCCTGAAGGAAGGTCGTTGCAAGCCCCGAAGATCTTGTAATATGGCCATAGAATTTTAGCTTGCGTTTTTTACGATAGTTAGCAGGTCATCATGGGGTTCAATCGCTCAATACTCTGTGATTCTATTAGTTTTCTAGACCAGTAAAATAGGCGGAAGGTGGGGGGGGGGGCGAGAAAGTAGGGTGAATGTTACCATGTTACCGTGATCGCTTTTTAAATGCATTTTATAGAAAGTAAGAAAAAATGTACGACTTGAAATCGAACTCGATGGCTCAAGCCTCCTCCAGCTGATACACTAACCACTGTGCCAGCGAAGTGCTTGTTCAAAATAGAAGGTTTAATAGTTATCTATTTTTAGTTTCTAACGACCTTACTCTAGACAAAATAAAAGGGGAATAATTCAACTTATTACAAATTCATCACAACTTCTTTTCCTTGTTGGATACCAAACAAAACAATTAATAACCAATAATAAACTAATTGTCAGGTAGAAGAAATAATTGTGCCAAATTTCAACTTGATCAGAGAGTGTGTGGGAGAAACAACGTGTACAATTTTTTTTACCAGAATGAGTTAATTACAGTGAGTATAAACTTTGTATCAATCCATTCATTTAATACTCATTTAGCATTGATAATGTAATATAATTACTCGGCAAATCAATACATCTACGTCGGCAATACTTTTGCCCCCTACACATCGATGTAGTTTTGTGTAATTAGGTTCGTGGGTCTTATTAAGTTTTACTTTGTAAGATTTGCTATTCTTTCTGACACTATTGAACCCTGCCTATTTACATGCATTGTTTTACATGGGGACCAAAATCTGATTTTGTGTGACTCTTTGCTGGTGACAGGTTTTAAATTAACGCTTACTTCGCAATGTTTTACTTACAAATGATTACGTCACAAAGAAATGATTACGTCACAAAGAAATGTTCACGTCACAAAAGAAATGATTACGTCATAAAGAAGATGATTACGTCACAAAGAAATGATTACGTCACAAAGAAATGTTTATGTCACAAAGAAATGTTTACGTCACCAACAAATGCAGAATTCCCACGTAATTTTTATTGCTTGCTTGGAATAAAACTTCAAAAAATAATACAATCATATTGTAAACTGTTTTTTTACAAAGCTTATATAAACTCACTCTGTCTGTCTGTTATTTCTCACACACCCAATGTCGGATCAAGCTGAAATTTTGCACAATTATTTCTTAAACCTGACAAGAGTCAATAAAAAATACCAACAAACTAGTTGATTGACTATTGGTAATTAATTACTATGTTTTGTATCTCAAACAAGGGAAAGAATTTGTTCTTGACTGAAGTGATGGTATAAGCTGAATTAGTCCCCTTTGTAGGTCGTCGTCTGAGTCTTAGTGAACACAACATTAAACTAGGACGACACTACAGAAACAGTAGAAAAGTGTACAATCTTCCATGTTCATAGGGCAGGCTCTCTACTAACAGCGCATGAGAAGGCTTGAGACATGAGCTCGAGTTCCCCCCCTTTTTTTAATTTGTATAAATGCTTTTTTATTGTTAGTCTAGATCTATTACAAATTTACTACATGACTGATCCAAACTAATGAATACACTTATGCTCAATATATGTTAAAATATTTTCTTGTCATAATAAAAACTGATTTTAAAACTAATTCAGGTTTAGATATATTATGAACTATAATTTTTTATTGAAAAACAAGCACAAACACTAGACAGACACTAGACAGACACTAGACAGACACTAGACAGACACTAGACAGATGCCATCGAATTATAGAACGTTTGAAATATACATTTCAGTTCAAATTATATTTTAGAGAATTTAAAAAAATGTTGGCTGAAACACTATCTCTGCAGCAGGAATCAAAGGCTATGCCCCCTCCTCCCCCAAAAAAATAAATATATTATTTCACCTATGACACCCTGGAACCTAGACCTGTTGTGGTACTTATCAGAATGACAATGATTCTTTATCATTTAGTAGAAGACAGATATTGTGACCTAGTGACCTTGTTCATGACCAGGAATATGGACGTCACGTGATCAAGGATAGTGAGCACCATTCTTTGTAGCTGTACAAGTGAGTCTAATCAAGAGTTTTCCTTTGTATTTATCCAATTCAATGCCTCCACTAAGTCAACATTCCCCCATCAATGCACCTTTCCCAGCCCTCCTCATAAAACAAAATAGCGCGGACTAAATAGCGCCGACATAATAGCGCCGACATAATAGCGCCGACTAAATAGCGCGAACTCTAGCGACAAAGTAGCGCCAGACAAAATAGCGCATACTTATATGTGATGTGTATAGAAGTACCGTTGAAGGTCCTGCGAACCATTTTTTTGTTCCTGTCTCTATCTTCTTCAATATTTCTAGATCTAAAAGTATATCATAGTTTCAGACAAAGAGATTACTTTAAAATGTTATCTTATTCTACTTTTTCACCAATATCGACAATTCATAACTTGCTAATAAAAAATATGTTATTCAAATGTGGTGACCTCGTTCAAGGGTTAGGTATAAGAGGGTTAGGTAAATTCTTATCCTTGATAAAATCAGCAGTTGTAAATTCTTGAACGGTGTGTACATCTGACCAGTATGAAAGTATCTTTGCGTGTTTTTGAAGTGCTCTTTTAGAATTTAAATAAAGGGTATATAAAAAAAAAAGGCTCTATTCAAATTTTACGATATCTAAAGTCTTTCTTGCAAAATGACTGAAAACATTTTTTCCGCGCTATTTTGTCGGCGCTATTTTGTCCTCGCTGTTTTGTTGGGGTACCCCCTGCGTGTTATTAAAATATTCCGAAACACAAGCTGACACATAAACTTACAGTACACCATTGTGTGCACTTGTTTGATAAGTAGTGCAGGTCGAATGTCGTTGTTTTTTTTTTATTTATTTATGTAGCAATTACTTTGAAATTTTTGTTTTCAATATGTCGCTGTTTAACAAGAATTTACAAAAAAAATTCTGATTAATTCAGAATCTTTGAACTACAAACTGACATTTCGAAAGTATTCTTTAGTGATCAATACTTAAAGTACATTTGAAACATTATAGCCTGCAATCCTTGGCAATACAGGACTCTTACAAATGGTACCGAAAGTTTGACAGAGTCCTGCTAGTGAAATACTAGAATATTACTTTTAAAAAAGTTAATATTCCGATTCGGAAAACTAATTATAACAGAGCATTTTGACTGGTTGCCTAAATCAACCTGGAGTTTAAGTCTTTAATTAAGACGCACGACTAGATTGACACACGAAGGCTCGTAGGACGTCATTATCTTCTGTTAAAAGGAAACGTCTGAAATGTATAAGAATCAGAACAAAACTAACATGTGAACATAACAACAAAACATCTATTGCCACATTTTAAAACATTTTGTGGTCTGCGAAGAAAATGATCAACCAAAGAGAGAAAAAAAAATAATGACGTCACTACCCTCGGCTAAAGCTGACCTATATTTGTAATCCCAAAGTTCTAGACACTTCTGAACGAATTAGTGCTGTACTAGATGATGTCGCTGGCCCGAATAGCTCGCCAAAAAGCCACTACATGACCTGTATTGAGCTGATGTGTCATCAAATATAAATATCTTTTTTCTCATCTTGGTCTATACCTCTCTATCTTCTTGTCCACTCTCTCTCTCTCTCTTCTTTCCTTTACCCCTGTCTAACGCTCCATTAGTTTCCTTTCTCTCTGTACGCCACTTCCGCCTTTCTGCCCTGTCTACATGAGAACAAACCAGGTGCTAAGTCTTCCTGCCCTATATGCCCTCCTTGTAGTTTGTCAGATTATATTTCTTGAAAAGATGACATTTATTGAAGATGATACTCGCATTCCTACATTTTTGTTTTACAGCGGTTAAAAAAAAACACAAAAAAAATAAATAATTTTCAAAATGGTTAAATCTATGTAATGTGCTGACATGCGCAATTAAGACAATGAAGAAATATTTTAAAGCATTTTTGAAAGTACAGTATCAATTTGGCTTTGAAAAGATATTAATTTGGCTTTAAAAACAGAAGTGTGTCACGGGAAAATCTGTCAAGCATTAAATTAATTTTTAAACTCACATGTTATCGCCTAATCACACAATAATATATCACGAAATCGCTGTATTTATTTAGCATTTCACAGCTACTCCGCCAGGCCCCATCTCTCTTCTGTCGTTATGTCCTTGACCTTTTTGACCCGGCACTTGTTGGTTGAAGACGTTTCGAGCATTCGTTAGAAATGAAGATTCCGACTTTTAGACTAAACGTCCTGCGGGACATGGGATGGGGGATGGTATTGGGCAAGGTTTGAACCTCGAGACAGTCGGGACGACAGTCATAAGAGCATATCACATGACTGGACCGCCCTCCAAACTTCCAAAACGTTTGAGCAATTAAGTAAAATGCGGTCGTGTAGATTTGGACAGCTATTTGAATTAAACATTAATAAGAAAGCTAAAACGATTTTAGAAATAAAAAATAACTTTGGGTCAGGATTTTGTGATTTTACCATCACAAAAGAGATACAAAATACCCTTACTAAAGACAAACAGACGTATAATCTTATTCGTTCTACTGGCAATCGAATCATTAAATAGAATTAAAACTGATATAAAACTTTTCGCATGTAAATTATGAGTGAGTGTTGCGTGAATGAACATTTTGGTTTTCTATAGTTATAATGTTTTGTTTGGTGTAATGCACATATTGCAAGACAAAGTTTCTAATGGATTATAAAGATTATTATTATTATTATTATTATAGTTATTATAATTATTATTTTATGAAACGAAAAAATGAAACGTGTATTTTTTTCTCCTTTATATCAAAGCTTGCTTTAAAAGTTAGTTGGCATCAGAGAGAGGGTTGTCATGGCATCAGAGAGGGATGTCATGGCATCAGAGAGAGGGTTGTCATGGCATCAGAGAGAGGGTTGTCATGGCGTCAGAGAGAGGGTTGTCATGGCATCAGAGAGGGTTGTCATGGCATCAGAGAGAGGGTTGGCATGGCATCAGAGAGAGGGCTGTCATGGCATCAGAGAGGGTTGTCATGGCATCAGAGAGGGTTTCATGGCATCAGAGAGGGTTGTCATGGCATCAGAGAGAGGGTTGTCATCAGAGAGAGGGTTGTCACGGCATCAAAGAGATGGTTGTCATGGCATCAGAGAGAGGGATTTCATGGCATCAGAGAGAGGGTTGGCATGGCATCAGAAAGAGGGTTGGCATGGCATCAGAGAGAGGGTTGTCATGGCATCAGAGAGCGGGTTGTCATGGCATCAGAGAGAGGGTTGTCATGGCATCAGAAAGAGGGTTGGCATGGCATCAGAGAGAGGGTTGTCATGGCATCAGAGAGAGGGTTGTCATGGCATCAGAGAGAGGGTTGTCATGGCATCAGAAAGAGGGTTGTCATAGCAATGTTCACATAATAGCCTAGTTCTCCAGAAAACGTAGAAAAAAGAAGTAGGCTCTGCTCTTAGACATACATGCGGCCCTCAACAAGAAGAGGTAGACTTCAAATGTGTATATATAACTAGAATTGATCTGTTGATGTGTATTAGGATATGTGTGCAGAAAGAAAGAGGGAGGGAGAGAGAGAGAGAGAGAGAGAGAGAGAAAGGTTGAGAGACAGAAGAGAGAGAGAGGGAGATAGACACAGAGAGACAGAGAAATAGAGAGTTTGTGGGATTTCTGTGACCAAATTCTAGACCGGCGAAGGAATTATGACATTATATCAAGTATGACATTATATCAAGTATGACATGCAGCGACGGAGGAGTACAGTAGCCACCACTCCCCCTCCTCGTATTCCTCCGATGGCCACTCCCTCTTACGAACCGCCCAACCATCAAGGGACAGAATCAGTTTCGTTTAATTTGGATCTATCGATTATGTTCTCCCCCCCCCCCCCAGCTTTTTTTTTGTCTGAGACTTAAAACTCCACGTCGCCTTCCTCACTACACACACACACACACACACACCCTCATTCATCCATATTACACTCACCCCTCCCATTCCTAGACACAGACCAATCAAAATCATAAACACCAAGCCATAACACAATATAGGAAGGCGTAATCGAACACTCCCAAATTGAAAATATAAAACATGGTCAGCTTTGCACAATAGTACACTTACATCATATTCTAGTGGCCACGGAAAATACTGCATTCCTCATTTATCTTCGGACTCAAAGACAAGCCTTATTCTAGTTGCGCTAAAAGCCTAAATTTAAAAGACTATTTTCTTTCTATTTATTTTCTAGAAAGAGAGAGGCTAAAGGTGAATATGTTTTGGTTTAAGCAGTTCGTTTCTGTGGCCAACTGCTTTTATGAGCATAAGTCTTTTGATATTTTTACAACTTTGTTGATCTGGCTGGCACATCGTGTACACGTTATGTCTCCAGCTTTCCATTCTCAGATGAAGTTAAAACTGTTCACAATGATTCAAATGTTGATGGCACCACATGAAGTAGTTAAAACAAATAATAACATTTAAAAGAATAACAAATTTGGAAATGTGTGGCCCAAAGGGTAAGTGCGGCTTGAACTTGGCGTGGCTACCTATCAAGGGGGCTCGACGTTCGACACCCGACTCCAGCAGAGTTGTGTTTTCTGAGCGCCTAAAGGCAGCACGGTAAACAGCCTCCCAGATACCCCCTCCCTACATTGGTACACAAATGAGACCGGACCATGGTGCATTGAGCGTGCTATAAGCATGCTTAAGTTGCGCTATAGAAAAGCTATTTAAAAAATAATCAATTAGGGGTAATTATTAATTTCGTTTAGTAAAGAAATATACTAAGTTAGGAGGAAATCAGTCTTGTGTAGAGATATAGTTCGTTGGCTATAAAATTTAAGTTCTAGATATTTTAGACTATAAAATCTATTTTTAAACGTATTTATATAGCTCAGTGGCTAATGCGTCGGACTTCCATCATGGAGGCTCGAGATCCGAAGTACGAATTGTTTTAAAAATAACATGATAGATAGATAGATAGATAGATAGATAGATAGATAGATAGATAGATAGATAGATAGATAGATAGATTAGATAGATAGATAGATAGATTAGAAAGAAAGAAAGATAGATAGATAGATAGATAGATAGGAAAAACAATCTAAAAACTACTGACCCACAGACGCACATTTCTTATTCCAATTGCTAGGATAAATTCCTACAAGAGCACTTTGTCCACCGCAATTAAAACATGGAACAGGCTGTTTGAATCAGTTTGGAAAACCAATGACTTGGTAGAGTAAGAAGTCTAATTAACAAGAGAGACTAGATTAAATCATGCATTGGAATCTTTTTTTGTTTCTTCGTAAAGAATGTCTGTAATCGATATGATAAAAATCTAATTTAAAATGGCCTAATCATGTACAAGCTAGATATAACATGTGATATTTCAGCACTACAAAGTCAAACTCGAAGGCCTTGATGTACTAAAATGTTCAACATCTCACTCTAGCCGCCATGACATTTACTGAAATTTAAAAAAAAAAGGTCTAGTTGTAGAGTTTCCGCCTTGTATTTTGTGGGCGGTGTCTTTGTTCTCAGAGTTATTGTTATTGTGAGGTCATTTCCGTCTGCTTGTTTCCACTGCAGATGAGACAAGAGGAGGTAACTCAACAAGCGAAGAATGGCATGTCTATGTTTGAACATCGCTCATCAAGGGAAGCAATCAGTGGAACAGAAGAAAAACTATACAACAAAAAAAAAATATTACAACAGTTTTGGTAGTACAGGGAGGGGGTAGGAGAAACAGAAGAATGGGAGCTACAAGAGAAAAACAAAACAGTGCCAGTAAAACAGAGAAGAGAGATAGAAGGTCAACGAGAGATGAAATAGAAGAATGGAGTAATTGAGAACATAGATAGATACAAATTAAATAATAAAAATACTTTAAAAAAAAATAGGGTCTACTAGTATTTTTACGAATAAACACAAACTCACAATCGGCCCCCCGAAGTGGTCTGCTATGGCAGGTAAAAAGGCAGACTTCAATATTTTCAGAAAGAAGATAAAAAAACTATGAACTATTAGCGGTGGCTGAGCGGTTCGAATCCTGGTGAAGAGAGGGATTTTTAATTTCGGGATCCTTAGGCGCCTGAGTCCACCCAGCTCTAATGGGTACCAGACATTAGTTGGGAAAAAGTATAGGCGGTTGGTCGTTTTTCTGGCCGCATGATACCCTCGTTAAGCGTAGGCCACAGAAACAGATCACATTTACATCATCTGCCCTATAAATCACAAGGTCTGAAAGGGGAACTTTTTTTCATTTTTATTTTACTATGAGGTACAAACTATCCACAACTACAACCCTAGCACCGTCGATACAAAAAGAAGAGACGTGCTTGTGTCGACATTGTTGCCGATACTGTTGTAATGTGAGTTGGACAGTTCGACTAACGACCTGATACCACAGGATACGGAGATTTATTAATGTAATTATAACATTGTTAATATTCATATGTATTCACTGAACTGATAGTTATTAAAATATAGTTAAATCCTAGATGTCACTTAAAAAGAACGCACCACGAATGAAGTGATTAGAAACAGAATTAATACAGCAATTGGACCCCAAGATGACGAAAAACGCGAGCCTGGCCTAACTGCTGTTAGTGAACGATTGTCTAATTGATCTTATTGTTTTGTAAAGGAAACATCTCTCATGCAAATCTAACTTTTCCACTCAAAAGAGCAGCGGTTCTCAACCTTTTTTGCTCCGCCACCCCCTAATACAATTTTCAACTAGTCGGCGACCCCGAACCATAAAAGGTTTTCGTCCATTGGCTTAGGTAAATGTGATTTAGCTACCGTTATAAAATCGTCATCAAAATGTATATATCTCATATCCTTGATGTTAATTCCATTGTTAGAGACTGAACTTTACATGAACAGTATTTAGTGTCTAATAGATCCTAGCTTAAATAACAAAAAAGGTGTATCTTTTATAACTTTGATATAGTTACCTTTCTATTGCGTGTCTATAATATTCACTTTGCCTACATAACTGACAACTTAAAAAGTAGGCCTATCGCTAAGCATGGAAAACGTACTGTCTTCGATACAGTAAACTACATAGCAAGAAAATTGTTGCAATAGTATCTTCAAACACGCCAAAGTTAAGGTTGAGCTTGTTTTTATTTCACTTGATTAGGAATCATCTTCTGAATCAAGTGTATTTTCTTTATTTAGACGTAATAACTAATAGGCAGAAAAAAACGTTTTGTTTCACAAAGATATGATGTTGGAGATGGAAGAGGAAGACATTTTTAAAAATCTCAACTAGAACAGAATGACTACAAACATATGATCCAGAATTGTGTAACTGACATTGAAGAGAAACCATGTAAGAACACGATATGTGTAGACAGCACAAATATTTTTTCCAAGAGGTCTTTTACTTTTCCAAACATGAATCAACTTTCCAATTACTGGCACATCACGTGCGTTAGAGGTTCTTTTTGAGAGGTTTGCATAGAAACTAATCTTTAAACTCGCCATTATGTATATACCACAAGTGAACCAGTAATTGTGAACAATTTACAATGTCTGTGGATTCATCAAACTGGATGCTAAATATTGGTAAAGGAGCAGACATAATTTCCTGAATTACCTGATTGATAATATGAGAAGACATGTCAGCTATTCCCCAGTAAACAGTGTCATTACATATGGAAATTGCAGTAAATTTATAAACGAATTCGGCTCCAATCATAAATTATGCAATGTACTTGGCCGCTCACAATAGTTTCTTAGAAATGGTTTGACGTTTCCTAATTCTGGTAATTATAAAGGCCATCAAATAAGAACTTCAAAGGCTGCTATGTTTTAATTATGGTACTTTCCACCTGAGTGAAGTCTAAATTTTCTGACTCTATCAGCCTTCAAAACTAAAATACTGGATGTCCTTATTGGCAAAGCTCGGACGTTTGTTTGGCTTCATACATTAGGCAAAGAGAACTTTATTACACATGACGCATTGGGTCATTTCAATTCCTGCTCAAATAATGACAGTCAAAGCATTCCGCTCAAAATGTCATTTTGTTTTCTTTTCCCAACCCCCATGTTTGTTGGTTGACCTTTTGATGTCCTTCAATAACATAAGATGGAGTTTTATGAATTAACTTTGCTTCACGACATGCTTAGATCGTACCATAGAAATGTTTTATTCCGCAATAGTGTAGTATAGCATTTATAGAACACTCATTCTTATATGTAAAACAGTATTATGAAATAACAAAGTTTGTTTGTAAAATGTTTTACATATTTCGGATGTTCCTTCAGAGTTGAAGATAGTTTACTTCCTAGTCCAAACCTCCCGCAGGACGACGGGGGATGGGAGCGGGCAGGGTTTGAACCCTCGACCGTCGATAAATCCGAACGACAGTCCAGCGCGCAAACCGCACGACCAGGCAGCCATGGTCTGCAACAATTGTTTTCATATAAAAATTAAAAAACAAACAAACTAAGAAGTAACTACGAATAAAAATCATGTATACTTTCAAACAATGATGTTACATGGACTTAAAGTGTCATTTGTATCCTCTGGGTTTATATATATCCGTGTTCATAGGTCCATATTTGTTACACCTAATTTTTACTTTACTCTATTGATACTTCACGATTGATTCATAATATGTTTAATAACATTGTAATCTGCATAATCATTATTTCCTGCGCATTTCAAATATAAATGTATATCTACTGTAGTACAAATAAAGATATGAAAAAAAAAATTCTTATGAAAAAAGCAAAAACAAGAACAAAAAATAATTGATGGTCTTAGGCGACCCCCAAAGGGTTCGAGATCCACAGGTTGAGAAACCCTGCTGTAGAGTATGCTTTCTGTCCTACGGCACATGTGGTGCAAGTTTGTTATATGAATCACTACTTATTAATTGTTATTTTAAATTATATTCCATTTAAATGCATACTAAATTTTTTCTCTTTAAAATAAAAGTAAACGTTTTTTGTCAATGTAGATAGCTAGTAAGACTTTATTTTCTATTATTTTTCATATGTATATACTCTGTTTTTTAATTTTTGACAAATAAATCTAAAAACGTTTGAGTAAATATGCTAAAATATGGTAAAGGTCCCCATACTAATAGTGTCCCGTGTTATTTTTTTTTCATATTAATAGTTGAAAAAATGGTGCATTTTTTATGAAAAAACTGCTTCAATAGTTAATTTTAAAAATTAAATTTCTCTCTTTTAGAAAAGAAAAAAGTAGCCTTGCATCAGAACTTTGAGAGATCTAATTATCATGATGTTGGATTTTCAATATCTTTTCTAGTTTACGAGATCTAAACGGGACGGACGTACGGACTGAAGGACGGATGACACAAAACTAATAGCGGCTAATCCCCTGTCATGCGTTAAAAAGGTTTTATTAAGCGCAATTGTATTAATTAATTTAGATCAGTGATAAGAAACCGTAAAAACTAAAAAAAAAATTTCGGCTTAATATTAATTTGCGATGGTACAACTTTTGACGGTAGGTTTATGAGCCTATTGTTTACGGTAAGACTACAGAAAAAAAAACGGATCAGGCGTGAGCGGCATAATATCGCCTATTACCGAACACTTACCTAAATCAGTACACTCTTATAAAACACATGCTGGTCAGGAAGTTAATAGAAGGCAATCAGGATGTCAACTAGTAAGAAACTTAGGGAATCAGGTCTTATTGTAACAAATATATCTGTACATCAACACGACTAGCAGTCCATCCACAAGAAGGACGTCACATATTAATACAAGGACGTTACAAGACGTCTACTAATAAGAAGAATATTTGGACGTCTAAATACAAGAAAGTTATCAAAACATTTTCTATTGAGACATTCTGCACTTTTAAGCGACCACTTTAAGTAAAAATTAACATCTAGGAAATGTCATCACTAGCATTGTAAAGACTTCATCGATCTGACGTTTGTTGCCAACTCTCATCTTATTTCATGTTCGTATCGTCAGTCACAACAATTAGGCGAAGGATAGGCCGACCTTATAAGACTACAAGAGCATTTAAAAGACTAAATGTTTTTATTACTTGGGTACTTTTTAGCGTGTAGGAGTGGTAGAATGGTTTATTGAGTGACCTAGTGGTCGATTGGCCAAGCGATGGCGTGACCTAGTGGTCCATTGGCCAAGCGTTGGAGTGACCTAGTGGTCGATTGGCCAAGCGGTGGAGTGACCTAGTGGTCGATTGGTCAAGCGGTGGAGTGACATAGTGATCCATTGGCCAAGCGTTGGAGTGACCTAGTAGTCGATTGGCCAAGCGATGGCGTGACCTAGTGGTCCATTGGCCAAGCGGTGGAGTGACCTAGTGGTCGATTGGTCAAGCGGTGGAGTGACCTAGTGATCCATTGGACAAGCGGTGGAGTGAGCGTGTTGTAGAGTGACCGTATGACTGAGTGATAGATCCACTAAGTTGGCCGAGTTGGGCTGAGCGACCAATTGTAACAAGGGCCACAAGATAAGGTATTAGAATTGAAAGAGATGTATTTGGTCGAGTGCTTAAATGGTCTATTGGTCTAATGCTCTTGTGGTAAGGGGGGTCTTGTTAAAATTAACAACTGGTCATTAGGTTTAACAAAAAGAAAAAAATTCGTTTAACTTAAAAATGAGCATTGCATCTTTTTTGTAACTCGTTTGTCATAGAAAACAGAAATTAAAGATGTCCAAGCAAGTTTTTCCGGAAGGAGCTAGTATTCCACGAGATAAGAATGCCTCAATTTTAACTTGCCTTTTCAATCAACTAGCGAGATGACAAGGGAAGTTTGTGTTACATAAACTTGTAGATGGACCCTGTGGGTCAGTCATATTAAAAAAAAACAACAGGAAACACAAACTCCTATCTAAATCACATTAACAAGAGTGACCTTAAACTAACCAATAACAGACGATTATCATCCTAAACATTAGTCGTGGCTACTTAAAACTAGTCCATTTTGTATTATTATGTCAGAATGCATGCCTCAGCAGACAGAGAAACCTAAAAGACAGACATCAGCTTCCCATCAGAGCTCGCATGATCACTAAAAGAATAAGTCATTGATCAGCCATCAAAACTTATTGAAATCAAAGTCGGGAAATGTTAAGCTGTCAAAACGTTATGTATTGTATTTGTCTGCTAACTGGACGTTCTAATAGCACTTCTAGTAGTAGGAATGTTTTTATGTTTCCTCGCAAGTAATTGAACATCCACAAGTATAACATCTACAAGAATAACATCTTACAAGTATAACATCCACAAGTATAACATCTACAAGTATAACATCCACAAGTATAACATCTACAAGTATAACATCTTACAAGTATAACATCTGTGTCAAGAACCTGCATATCAGCTCTTGATGGCAAGTTGTCTACGATGATTCTCGCTCTTAGTGGGTGTAATTACTTTGAATGTATATAAATTAAACTAAAGACAACAATGTCACAACATAAATGACCACATAATGAATACTCATAATAAAGTCAAACTCTCTCATTAAAACTAATATTTAATATTCTAAATAGGGCATCGATGGCCACTTTAAAATCATGTAATAAATAAAAAGATTGATTGATGAATGAATTAATAATTGCAAATATAGATTATTAATAACATAAAATGATAACATAAGACAAGTGGCTTCAATACTATATACCATTAAAACTATTGTATCTGTTAACATAATAAACAATAAAGATATAATCAACAAAACAGCAATTAATAACCCATGCCAATCAGACCACCACGGCTACTCCATCCTCAATGCACTGGACCCAGACTGCATAAGAGTTCAGTACCGCTGTCCATGTCATCTGATGTCAGGGGAGAAGCGTGGTCGAGAGGCCAAGTGCGCTTGAAGTGCCCTAGAAGTAGGCTCGAGGTTCGACACCCGACTCGGGCAGAGTTGTGTTTACTGAGCGCCTAAAGGCAGCACGGAAAACCAACTACTAGATACCCCCTTCCCCCCACTGGTCCACAAATGAGATTGGACCAAAGCGCTCTGAGCATGCTATAAGCATGAAAGTAGCGCTATATAAAAAGCTATAAAATAAAATAATCACTGCATGGCGCTCATTGTCTTGCTGACATCTGTCGCTAACATCTATTCTGTGTCTCTACGCTTAGACTGTCAAATGCTCAAGACTACTACCCAGACTGCCATCTACCGCCTTCGGACTGTGACTGACATTGACTCTAACTCTGACTACAAACTGCCTGTCACTCAGACTGTCACTAAGACTGTGACTAAGACTCTACTCTATATAGGCTGAGACCCTAACCCACGCCTAAACCAACGCTACTAAATCGTCCATGTCTGTCCCATCCTACGGGTATCGAGTCGCCCTACAAGCTATAAATCTAAGTGTCACACTGTTCCTACCCTTTGTTTGTACTCTGTCAAGTCTGTCGGTGAGCCGTGAAAACACCTTACAAAATACTTAACTTTGCTCACACACACACACACATATATCTGTGACAATCTGCAAGTATAACATCTTACAAGTATAACATAAAAAATTATAACATCAAAAAGTATAACATCTTACAAGTATAACATCTACAAGTATAACAATACCAGTATAGCATCTACAAGTATAACATCTACAAGTTTAACATCTACAAGTTTAACATCTACAAGTATAACATCTTACAAGTATAACATCTACAAGTATAACATCTACAAGTATAACATGTACAAGTTTTTGCATCTACAAGTATAAATTCTACTAGTATAACATTTACAAGTATAAATTCTACCAGTAGGAGGTGCGTAGGCTGAGCGGTAAAGCGGAACCGGGAACCGGGGTTCGAATCCTGGTGAAGACCTTGTTAACCGTAGGCCACAGAAACAGATGACCTTTACATCATCTGCCCTATAGACCACAAGGTCTAAAAGGGGAACATTTATTCTACCAGTATAACATCTACAAGTATAACATGTACAAGTATAACATCTACGAGTGTTCCAAAGTTGATCTCTGGGTATTAAAAGTACGAAAATATGATCATGGTTGTCATATTGTCGTGGTCAAACTGATTGAGGCTAGACGCTAGTGATCTAATCACGCGCGGAGTGCCAGAGACATGCAGAGCTCAAGTACATCATGAATAGTGTGGCCTCGGTGTAAGAAGAGAAACATCTTACAGGAAATCTAATCCGCCGAATTTTTTTCTTAGTGAAAATTTGTGAAAACCACTTTGTACATTGAGGGCTATTTGAGGTCAGGTTTGATTAGCAATTAATTTTTTTAAAAATTGTACAGCTCTGTGATAACTTTATTTAAATAATTTTCAGAAACATTGAATCTTTTATAGACTTATAGCCCTGTTTATATAGCTCGCATAAAATATACTCAATTTAACGATTATGTATCATAACCATAAGTATCCTCGATGCACTCAAACAGAACATTGATGATTCATCATCATACTAATTACATGTCTGATATAACCTAACTAAAACAATACTCTTTATTAACAAAACCAAAAAAAACTACAAATTAACATATCTAACTAATAATAATAATGCATATAACTGATGTGTAAAATATATATATTTAAAAAATTACTTTAACATATTGTACATAACACACTAGACACCAAAACAATGTAATGAGGACTTCCGATGACGCAGTGAATGTTGACAAAGATTATATGAACTCACTATTATTTCTGTCACTTCCCAATCTCGGGTCAACTTGAAACTTTGAACAATTATTTATTGTCAAAGACAACACATGAATCATAAAAAAATTAACCCAATAGTTAATGAAATAGTGTTAATTAAATAAATTCAATATCAAATTGGGGAGATAATTCTTACAGTATTGAAGTATGTGGCTATAAATTTGGAATTATTTCCATTTAACAAGTTTTTTTTTTGTATTTTTTTTTCTTGTTTTTGATATCTATCTCACTGGAGATAAAATGTTTTTGAATCCCAGTAGAAGGTCACGTGATCTTGAGCTCAGTTTTGTAAATTGCACCATTAAGAAAAGTTGTCCACTGTTGTTGTTTAGGCAGACTTCTGAGTTCTGCAGTGTCTTCAGTGGATATATGACTATCAATCATACAGCTGTCCAATGTTGATGTTTAGGCAGACTTCTGACGTCTGCGGTATCTTCAGTGGATGTATGACTATCAATCATACAGCTGTCCAGTATCATTTTGGCAAACAAGAATTTAACATTAGATTCCCTATATAAAAATATCTTAAACTGTCATCATGTCAATGTCAAACTCTAGTATTGTAACCACCACGGATCTATGCAGTCATGTTATTGAGTCCAATTCAATCCATTCACAGTTTTTTTCTTACAAGAAGCCTTTGAATTAGGTGAACTAGATTGAGCAGATTTAGAGCATGAAAGAGTGGTCCCCCCTTTATGTTGGCTCTGACGATAACTTTTGTTCTCTCCGTCAAGCCGAGGGACAAGAAATGTCTAGCAGACGACAGGTGACATTAGGACAGGCTGGAACGACCAAAACTAGGATCTGTCATTCACCATTTTGTGTCATCAATGCTCGGAAACATGCATAGATCTAGGCGTTAATCTAGTCTTCATTATGAATCTCTTAGAAAATATACTAATTGATAGATAACATGGTTAATATGCATGACTAAATGCATGACGTGGGGGGGGGGGCGTAATCATCTTCTTTTTTTTTTGAAGTAACGTCTATATTATATAAGATAAGATAAAGGGCCAGAGAGTGGTATATGTAGATATATGTTCCGGTAGTTGGAAGGGGAGGAAATTAGTGATGGATAGACAAGAAGCAGGTCATTAGGTAGATAGTAGGTCATTAGGTAGATAGTAGGTCATTAGGTAGATAGTAGGTCATTAGGTAGATAGTAGGTCATTAGGTAGATAGTAGGTCATTAGGTAGATAGTAGGTCATTAGGTAGATAGCAGGCCAATAGGTATATATATATATATCAGGTCAATAGGTAGATCGCAGATTAACAGGTAGATAGCAGGCCAATAGGTAGATAGGTGGTCGTGTAGATAAAAGGACCGGTAGACTAGTTGAGTAACACAGATGTATATAAAATATAATCTTATTAAACTTAGACACGTTTTTGTGTTTGCAGTTTTAAAAAGGCCAAAGCAGCTAAATTTAAAAACTATGTGGGAAGAACTTCCTGGCCAATGTAATTCGACAGCGTCATACACTAGCAACAAAAACATGCCACATAGGTTCACCTGCAACCGACACTTGACAATGAGTGGGATATGGTCTTCAAACAAACACGATTCCCCCTAGTTGAGCGAAGAGGTTCTTGGGTCGTGAGCTGAATCTTGGACTAGCTGAACCCTGTGGTCCTGGCATGTATTGTACCTGTGTGTCTGATCTAAGACACCGGAGTGAACAGACGTAATCCATACCAGTGAATATGTTTTCCAGGCATTTTGTTTTTGGATTTCAAATATCACTTGATAGTACCAGCAGGGTGGTTGATAGCTTGCATTATGCACATGTTTTAAACCGATAACTTCGATGGATGATGATTTTGATAATACGTTTTATGAATCCCATTGATAAGAAACAAATTGGATTAGAATTAAATTTGATAATGAATACGATTTGATTTTAAAATATTGACCAAGAAGTTGAAAGTTGTTTTTAACAAAGCTTATATCAACTGAGTGTGTCTCGGATCAAGTTGAAAGTTGTTTTTATCAAAGTTTATATCAACTGATTGTGTCTCGGATCAAGTTGAAAGTTGTTTTTAACAAAGCTTATATCAACTGATTGTGTCTCGGATCAAGTTGAAAGTTGTTTTTTTTACAAAGCTTATATCAACTGAGTGTGTCTCGGATCAAGTTGAAAGTTGTTTTTAACAAAGCTTATATCAACTGATTGTGTCTCGGATCAAGTTGAAAGTTGTTTTTAACAAAGCTTATATCAACTGAGTGTGTCTCGGATCAAGTTGAAAGTTGTTTTTAACAAAGCTTATATCAACTGATTGTGTCTCGGATCAAGTTGAAAGTTGTTTTTAACAAAGCTTATATCAACTGAGTGTGTCTCGGATCAAGTTGAAAGTTGTTTTTAACAAAGCTTATATCAACTTATTGTGTCTCGGATCAAGTTGAAAGTTGTTTATAACAAAGCTTATATCAAATGAGTGTGTCTCGGATCAAGTTGAAAGTTGTTTTTAACAAAGCTTATATCAACTGATTGTGTCTCAGATCAAGTTGAAACTTCGTATAATTATTCATTGGTATAAACAAGACATGACATGAATCAATAATAAAAGTAACCAATTAGGCAATTAATTATTGGTAATTAATTTTTTGTTTGATACCAACAAGGGAAACTAATACTTCAGTATTCACAGATATGGCTTAATTTGTCAGGTTTAGTCCCCTTAAACAATTGTTAACCCTTTTTGTCAGACAGACAACAAGGTACACTACTTTGAAGAAGAACATTAAGACCTACCTGTTTAAAACTGTTTTTGATTAGTTTGTCTTTTCAGCTCTCGCGTTTGTGTTTGTAATGAAATCATATCGCCTTGTGCCTACATTTTGTTTGTTAACAGCGCTTTATAAATAAAATTATTATTATTATTAATGCTAACACTATTTTGTTACATTTGTGTGTAACATTTGAATGATAAAGAAAGACACCTAGTCCTCCAAGACACATTGGTGACGCTACTTGTAGAGTTTTTCCTTTCATGCATCCCCCTTGAAAAATTGTGTCATGAAACTCCATACATTCTTTGCATTGAGAATGAGGTTTTTGTCACTGTCAATTAGACGAGGAACAAGTAATCGTATTCGTTTCGCCTATTTTTTGAACATTTCGATCTTTTTAAAAAGGCGAGTAATCGATATGGTGTTTAGTGATGTAGGTTACTCACCTCTATTAGGCAACGGTTCCCCCCGCCCTCTACACCTCTTCAACTGGTCCAGACAAGTGATAGGATGGTGGCGTATTGAGAAAGCTAAAAAGCATGAAATTGGGCAAAACAAAAATAATTGGTAAAAATATTTTTAATCTCACAGATTTATTATAGTTAGTCTATACCTATTTCAAATTGAATTACATGACTGATCCAAACTAATTGAAAAAAAACTACACTTATTATAAGCCTGCTATGTACTTAATTCATCGGACTACACCTAAAGTTTAGCCATTATCTTTTTATGTTATATCCTACTATTTTAGTAAAAAGAATTTAGCCCAACTTACAAAAGTAGAAATAGGGAAACGATAGCCAGACATTAACTGGCACGATCAGAAGAAAGCGGTTTGGGGAGGGGGGGGGTTCTATTGGAATCTCTTGGGAGTCGGAATGTTTTGGAATGTGGAAAAAAAAAAAGAAAAAACTTCAGTGATGCTTCAAAACAACAACATCGAGCTGAGCGGCTAGAGAGTTGGTACATTTAGCAGAAGATGTAATATTTTACAAAAATCTTTCAGTGGTTCCAATCCTGTTGGAGGGAATTCTCAAAAAAAGGGAAATAATTCATATGGAGTTATATTAAAGTCTTTCAGAAAGCCGTAAATTTCAAATGGTCAATTCTCTTTCAGACCTTAACATTCTATGAATCCGATGATGTAAATGTAATCTGTTTCTATTTATAATTGGTCAACGAGAATGTCATGTGGTCAGCACAACAACAAATTTCCCAAAATTAATGCCGTATTGTTTCCAATTTCGGGTCGTCCTAAAAAAAATCTCGAAGTTCAAAATTCTTGTCTTCAGTGGAATTGAACTTGTGACCCTTGACTTTGAATTCCAGCGGTTTGTCACCCGGCCACTCTATCCCTCTTATTAAATAAGTTCTTAGCTAAAAAGAAATGTCCCCGCTGATTAATGTCCATCATTTCTTGAGTTGAAGATGTGCAAGTGTTTATGTAATGACATCCATTCTCATCTTCTTCTCCACATTTTATGAAGCCAATGTCAGCCAGCCATCAGATTGATGCACATTTTGTAGTTCATTTTCTCTCCATTCCGCTATCAAACACTACAGATAGTCTTGCCTAAAAGAGTTTTCGCGATAACTTTGCCGGAATGCTCTATCCGCACGATGTTTGGAGTTAATTGCGAATGCGAAATGGGGAAGAACTATATAAAAGGGTAAAGCACTTCTGTACCAGCTTTCTATTCGAATAAATATCACGAATAAAACATCTGCCGTCAATCTCGAGTGGACGTACAGTCTAGATTTTAGATTCGCATGGACATATTTCACCGCTGCTGTAGATTGTGTGATCTTCAAACATCTTATAATGTACAAGACTTATCATGGATTGGCGAGATTAAAGTCAATTGCAGTTTTTATAGGTGAGAACACCGATAACATAAATCAAATATATGTTCCATCATTCTCATATGCCTCTATTTTAGATTGGGTTAATTAAAGCGAAATGGCCTCCTTCAATCGTAAGTGAACCTTGGTCTTCATCTCCTGGATGATGTAATGAGAGCGTGGACCTTGGCTCATCTCCTGGAGGATGAAGTGATAGCCTGGACCTTGGCTCATCTCCTGGAGGATGTAATGAGAGCGTGGACATTGGCTCATCTCCTGGAGGATGAAGTGATAGCCTGGACCTTGGCTCAACTCCTGGAGGATGAAAATATAACCTGGACCTTGGCTCATCTCCTGGAGGATGAAGTGATAGCCTGGACCTTGGCTCATCTCCTGGAGGATGTAATGAGAGCGTGGACATTGGCTCATCTCCTGGAGGATGAAGTGATAGCCTGGACCTTGGCTCATCTCCTGGAGGACAAAGTGAGAGCCTGGACCTTAGCTCATCTCCTGGAGGATGAAGTGATAGCCTGGACCTTGGCTCATCTCCTGGAGGATGAAGTGATAACCTGGACCTTGGCTCATCTCCTGGAGGATGTAATGAGAGCGTGGACCTTGGCTCATCTCCTGGAGGATGAAGTGATAACCTGGACCTTGGCTCATCTCCTGGAGGACGAAAGAAGAGTCGACCTTGGCTCATCTCCTGGGGAATGAAGTTAGAGCCTGGACCTTAGCTCATCTCCTGGATGAAGAAGAAAGAGCCTGGACCTTAGCTCATCTCCTGGAGGACAAAATGAGAGCCTGGACCTTGGGGACCTTGGCTCATCTCCGTGAGTATGGAGTGAGAGCCTGGAAATTGGCTCATCTCCTGGAGGACGAAGTGAGAGCGTGGACCTTGGCTCATCTCCTGGAGGACGAAGTGAGAGCGTGGACCTTGGCTCATCTCCTAGAGGATGAAGTGAGAGCCAGGACCTTGGCTCATCTCTTGGAGAACGAAGTGATAGCCTGGACCTTGACTAATCTCCTTGAAGATAAAGTGATAGCCTGGACCTTGGCTCATCTCCTGGAGGATGAAGTGAGAGCCTGGACCTTGGCTCATCTCCTGGAGGATGTAATGAGAGCGTAGACCTTGGCTCATCTCCTGGAGGATGAAGTGAGAGCCTGGACTTTGGCTCATCTCCTGGAGGACGAAGTGAGAGCCTGGACCTTGGCTCATCTCCTGGAGGACGAAAGGAGAGTCGAATTCGAATCTCGGTGAAGACTGGATTTTTAGTCTACCCAACTCTAATGGGTACTTCACTTAAGTTGGGGAAAATAAGGACGGTTGTTCGTTGTGTTGGCCACATGACACCCTGCTCGTTAATCGTTGGCCATAGAAACAGATGACCATAGATCGCAAGGTCTGAAAGGGGAAACTGTTTGTACTTTATATATATATATTTTTTTTTACCTGAGTACTTTGGTTACAAGTTGTAAATTAATACTTTGACAAAGTGATTAGAGTACAAAGAAAGAAAACACATTGGTTGTTTTGTCATGAGATGAAAACTCATATAGACATTTGTTTCGTTCCAAATGGTTTCAATAAATTGAACGTATTAACTAACCTAGCCTGGGTAATTAATTACTTAGTGGAGATTAAATCTCTAAAAAACATAAAAGAATTAATTTAAAAAGTTAAAACATGAAGGGCATTATAATCTCTTCAATCCTGTTAATTAAAACATTAAAATATTGGATAAGACAATCATCTGTACTGCATGGGAGAACAAAAGAAAGGATTGCAAAATATCATGAACAATTTTCTTTTTCTTTTAAAGGGGGGGGGGGTGATTTAAGGTGGTTTTCCAGTTTATGGTCTGAAATGGAGTCTATAATATGTCTAGGCTTATTGCTCTTTAACAAAACAGTGTGTGTGCAATAGTGTGTGCAATAGTGTGTGCAATAGTGTGTGTGCAATAGTGTGTGTGCACTAGTGTGTGTGCACTAGTGTGTAATTGTGTGATGTAATTAGTTGACATGTTGAAATAAATTTCAATTCCTGGAAACCTCGTTGCCTGTTTCATTCTCAGTTTCATTGTCTGTCTCATTCTTTATTTCACTGTCTGTTTCATCCTTTATTTCATTGTCTGATTCAGTCTTTGTTTCTTATTTTTGTTTCATTGTTTGTTTCATCCTTTGTTTCATTGTCTGTCTCATTCTTTGTTTCATTGTCTGTTTCATTGTCTGCTTCCTTGTCTGTTTCATTGTCTGCTTCATTGTCTGTTTCATTGTCTGTTTCATTGTCTGTTTCAATGTCTTTTTCATTGTCTCTTTCATTGTCTGTTTCATTGTCTGCTTCATTGTCTGTTTCATTGTCTGCTTCATTGTCTGCTTCATTGTCTATTTCATTGTCTGCTTCTTGTCTGCTTCATTGTCTATTTTATTGTCTGTTTCATTGTCTATTTCATTGTCTGCTTGATTGTCTGCTTCATTGTCTGTTTTATTGTCTATTTCATTGTCTATTTCATTGTCTGCTTCATTGTCTGCTTCATTGTCTCTATCATTGTTTCATTGTCTATTTCATTGTCTGCTTCCTTGTCTGTTTCATTGTCTGCTTCATTGTCTGCTTCATTGTCTGCTTCATTGTCTATTTCATTGTCTGCTTCATTGTCTGCTTCATTGTCTGTTTCATTGTCTGCTTCATTGTCTGCTTCATTGTCTGTTTTATTGTCTGTTTCATTGTCTGCTTCATTGTCTGCTTCATTGTCTGCTTCATTGTCTGTTTTATTGTCTGCTTCATTGTCTGTTTCATTGTCTGCTTCATTGTCTGCTTCATTGTCTGCTTCATTGTCTGCTTCATTGTCTGCTTCATTGTCGGTTTCATTGTCTGCTTCATTGTCGGTTTCATCATCTTGATGAAGTAGAAATATATCTTTCTGTCTAGATGGACTAGAACTACAGGTCATTTGCCCTTTATTCTTGCTTAACTCTTAGTTTTAAGTGTCTTATGTCTAGAGGTCAATGGAACCCACTTAGTTGTTATCTTTACTTTGTAGTGTTCAGGAAACTTGAGCTTTAAAAAAATTACCATTACTATGTTTTACTGGTAAACAATGCTTTAATTTTTTTTTCTGATCTGGAAGCAAAAGCATTTTTAACAAGAAAAATAAAAAATCCTTAAAAAAAAAGCTTGCCTAAGGGAAAGAACTTCGCACTTACAACTATATCTTTCATTAATGTAGAAGGTATCTCCTTTGTTTGATATTGTCACAGCTCAAAAGCTAGCTGACAGAATCACTCAATTTTATCACAGCATTTAGTATTATTTATTTATTTCATCCCAATGATTTCTTATTCCTAGGCGCGATTTCACCACCAAACCCCATGTTATATTCTTTCCTGAGTCTACCACTTTGGCGACCAAGTTGTCATGTTCCTTGGCTTATCGCCCCTTTACTTAGTACGAATGTCAAACCACATTGCTACTCACCAGTTAGCCATCTGGACAAGCTTCCATTATTCTATTCTAGCGTCAAGACTGTCAACCCCGTTGACTTTATCACTAGCGCGAGACGCTCCTTTCATCTTGCGAGGCAGCCAGACTGTCCCTTCCCCTTTGTCTTCGACCCTGAGGGCACGTCAAGCTTGACCTCTAGCCAGGTGTTCGGAATAGCTCATTGGCTAATGAGTGGGAAGAGCTCATCTTGACTGGATGTCAAGCTATCCATCTTATCACGTGATCTGTCACATGCTGTCCATCCCAATCCCTGTTTCCGGCCAAGCTGCATATAAGACTCAAACTTCTCCACTCGCGAGCAGTCGCCACATATTATCTAGAACGTTGAGGGGCGTTCATTTACAGACTCCATTCCTTGTGCTCCCTTATTCTTGTTCTTTTCACTTAGACCATGGGGTCAGATTATGTTCACTACTGGACTTTTGTGATGTGGATTTAATTTATTTCATTTGTATTGAGTATTTTCATTTTGTGCAGTTCTCACTGTCTCAAGTAAGAAACATAATTATTTCATGTGTACATATTGAATTGCATTATCTGTTGATATTATTATCTCTACATTGTCGCAACCTTGTATATATTGGTGTACATCTTGTTGCATTTCTTTTATCTCCGCTGATCGCCTTGATGAACTTTCTTACGCATTAGTAAATTAGCTCCCCTGGTCCATTTTGCTTAGTCAAGAGTTGTGTCCCTTAAACGGGCACTCTCCACACATTGCTCGTAGCCGAAGGCCGTATGTAAACAATGGCGTCATGATCGCTAACCACAATCCATTGTACTTGTTTATGTTTACCCTCACGCCTTTTTTTGTATCATTGTCATTCCCCATGTATTGATCCTGATCTCATTGACCTGCATTGTTTTGTAAGTGTTAATTGAATTAAGTGATTCTCTGATTGACGTCTTATGCCCGAGAAGAACACGATACCCTTTTATGTATTGAATATATTTAGCTCGGTGTTTTATTTCAGCCTGATTGCGACTGGAGGCATCGACTGGTTCTTGCTAGTGGAATTCCTGCATACCGCAGAATCCACACACTTCCTGTTATGTGCATTTCCTGCCTGTCGTAGAATCCACACACTTCCTGTTACGTGGAATTCCTGTTTGCCGCAGAATCCACACACTTCCTGTTACGTGAAATTCCTGCCTGCCGCAGAATCCACACACTTCTTGTAATATGGAATTCCTGTCTGCCGCAGAATCCACACACTTCTTGTTACGTGGAATTCCTGCTTGCCGCAGAATCCACACACTTCTTGTAATATGCAATTCCTGCCTGTCGCAGAATCTACACACCTCCTGTCACGTGGAATTCCTGCCTGCCGCAGAATCCACACACTTCCTGCTACGTTTAATTCTTGCTTGCCGCAGAATCCACACACTTCTTGTTAAGTGGAATTCCTTCCTGTCGTAGAATCCAAGCACTTCTTGTTACGTGTAATTACAGCTTGCTACTTAATCAGAATCCTTGATTTTCCAGAACTCTTGTTCCTGTGGAACCCACTCTTAACTCCGTGGCTGGAGGAAGAACCGTGCGAACACTGAGTACTAAGCTCCACATCTGAAGTCAATTCTCAGCACCCGCAGCCTGCCTAATCATCATTGGTTTTGCCCCCCCCCCCCGGCCGTGTCACTCCCACTTCGAGGACACATAACAGCGGCCGGACTACTCTCAATCCAACTGCAGTATTTCAACTGGAATAGGCACCTCCTAAGCTGATGCTCATGCTAGCAGACTAAAACAGACTACAGCACCAAGGCAGAGGGATAAGCTTTCTGAGTCCACGATCGAACCAAGGAACCTAAGAGCAAAGTTAATAGGGCATTCACACATGCTTAAAGACAGCAGTCATTATGATGAGTTAACTATCTCATATATCTATACTTACTTTGTATATTACTTATAGGTTGTAAGATTATTCTCCTCACTTTTTGTAACCTCCCCCCCCCTTCATTTTAATGACATTAAACTATTTTATCTTGTTGACAAAAAGAGATTTTTTTTATCAATTGTATGCTACCTGTGTGTTCTGTTTCCGATCTGCAACGCACGCTGGTCTATGCTGGCGTTAGAAACCCATAGATCTCACGTCTCCAAAAGTAAATTAGTTTCAATAATTTATTGTTTAGAATTAAACACACATCCCAAAGCCCCATAACAATGGGGCCCTTTCCCATCGGCGCGTGACAGATATAAAAAATAATTAATTGACTAATCGGTTAATGTTTTTGTTGATGCCTGTTTTGTTAGTTACAGCATAACTGTTTAAAATTTCAACTTGTTCCGAGAATGGGTGTCGGAGAAATATAGTGAACAATAATGTTAGAGGACCAAACCCTACATATTTAGCCATATCCGTGAATACTGAAGAATTCATTTCCCTTGTCGTTATCAAACAGAATAATTAATTACTAGTAGTTAATTGACTAATTGTTTAATTTTTTTTATTGATCTAAGTCTTTCCAATGAATAATTGTGCAAAGTTTAAACTTGATCCGAGAATGGGTGTGGAAGAAATAACACGTACAAGTTTTTCATCTTGACAGACAAACAGACAGAGTGAGTGCATATAAGCTTTGTAAAAATGTATCTTTATTGAGTGCTGCTTGAGAAACAAAAGTATTTTTTGAAAAATTGTCTGAACACATTGACATTAAACAGAAACCTTCACTGTCAGCTCAGAGCACACTTGAAAAAGGACAAAGCACAACTTGTAATTGACAAAATAAATACGCATTTTCGCCCACCCACACCCCCTTGTTTCAAGCTACATTTTCTCCAAACACACAACCACAAAATGTCTTTAACTGGGCATAAAAAATGAGGGTGTAGATTTCAGTGCGGCCTTGACCCTTAATTTCCTCTGACGTCTGCTGAAGCCTCTGCAAAGCTTCTACCCAATACACGAGCATTTTGTGCTGACAGCTGAGTGATATCCTGAAGAGCACATAGATGTGTGAGTCGGCGGGGAATAAGGATTCCCGGATCCTGCTGAATAATGAGATTAATCCGCGTCAGCATTAAAACTCTCTAAACAAATGCTGCAGACGTTGGAGACACGTCTGAATTTGTTTTTGTTTTTTTGTAAAGAAGAGCGAGGGGGTGGCTGTCTTTATAAAAACTCATGGGTATAAAACGGTAGGAAGCGTGGTCGCTTAAACATGGCCTGGCTTGGCTACCTATGAAGGGAGCTGGAGGTTTGACACCCGACTCAAGCAGAGTTGTGTTAACTGAGCGCCTAAAGGCAGCACGGAAAACCTTCTCCCGATTCCCCCTCCTCCATCACCCACAGGTCCACAACTGAGATTGGACCAAAGCGCTCGGAACATGCTATAAAAAAAGGTCCCCTTATAGACCTTGTGGTCTATAGGGCAGATGATGTAAAGGTCATCTGTTTCTGTGGCCTACGGTTAACAAGGGTGTCATGTGGCCAGCACAACGACCAACCGCCTTTACTTTTCCCTAACTAATGTCAGGTACCCATTAGATCTGGGTAGACTCAGAGGCGCCCGAAGATCCCAAAATTAAAAATCCCAGTCTTCACCAGGATTCGAACCCCGGTCCCCGGTTCGGAAGCCAAGCGCTTTACCGCTCACCAGCCGCGCCTCTGAGCATGAAAGTAGCGCTATATAAAAGCTATTTTTGATGACAAATATGCAAGGCGATACAGTGACACATACAAGAGTAAGTATGACTCATAATAGCGCACATGAGTCTAAAACCAAGAAGAGAACTTTGGATAGTTGGCAACAGCTTAGTAAAGGCCGCATGCTCTTCTCTCCTGAGCCCAGACGCACGGCACGGTGGAGTGTAGAGCAAACAGCTGGTGATACCACGATAGACAGGATACCTGAATGTATGTTGATTCTTAGAAAAACTGATTACGTTAAAAAAATAGGTTTGGCTTAACATGTTGTTGTAATTACCATAATGATTGTATTAAGCTGTAACACAATGTGCGTATGTGTTGAGTCCGTTGATTTGTTTACTTTCTTGTTACATCCTGTAAAAAGCTCACATAAATACCACCCACTCTTTTTGGTTTTGGTGCACTCTCAATAAAACTGCCCACATTTCAACAACCCTCGTTTGGTCAGTGTATGCTTGTATGAAGTATACTATACAGCCCCTGCTTGGTCAGTGTATTCTGGTATATATTAAGTTCAACAACCCCCGCTTGGTCAGTGTATTCTTGTATATATTAAGTTCAACAACCCCCGCTTGGTCAGGGTATTCTTGTATATAATAAGTTCAACAACCCCCGCTTGGTCAGTGTATTCTTGTCTATATTAAGTTTAATTGGAACGGCCCGCTTTCAAATCGCCCTCCCAAACACACTCACTTCTGGTGGGTGAACTCTATATGACACACTTCTGTCCCCTCCCTTCACTCAAAACATTTAAATTCAAGTACTTGGTATATATGCTACACATAATTGCACGGTCCGCTTTATAACTCTACCCATTCTAAAGACATTTTTTTGTGTGAGTGAATTAGATGACCAATATCACCCCCCCAACACAATTCCTTAGAATAAAAGTAGTACATAGGATAGATCTCAGTCTCAGAACTTTTTGAAACTATTATTAACGCTTTTCACACAGCGTTCATTTTTAAAAAAGTCAAACTCATTTTAGGATCGAGCTTAAAGTTTTTTGTAGATTTTTAAATTACTAAATATACAGTGTGCAAATTAAAATATATATATATATATTAAATTAAAATATAGCTTTTATATAGCGCTACTTTCATGCTTATAGCATGCTCAGAGTGCTTTGGTCCAATCTCGGTTGTGGACCGGTGGGGGGAGGGGGTATCTAGGAGAAAGTGTTCCGTGCAGCCTTTAGGCGCTCAGTAATCACAACTATCAGCTCGAGTCGGGTGTCAAACCTCGAGCCCCCTTCATTGGTCGCCAGGCCAAGTTCAAGCGTACTTAGCCTCTCGACCACGCATCAACAAATATATATAATAACACAATATTAATATTATATATTAAAATTTTAAAAAAAGTAATTATAAATTATTGCCTGACCTATTGATCTAGAGTCTGATACTCTACCGGCTGGGCTAACCGTGCTATTGGATGGAAATTACACACAAAAACTTAACTTTAAAAAAAACGTTGGGTCGAAATCGTGATTAAAAAATCATTTTCGGCACATTTAATCGCTGCGGTTTCGTGCGCGTTGCTTAGTTCTTATGGGCAACATGGAAAGTAGCAACTGATGAAATTTTAGTATTTTTCGTCCACAGCAAGTGATTTGTCAGTGAATCAGTCAGAGCCGATGTATAAAGTGAGAGAGATTGTATGTACGTGGGCACAGTATGTTAGTGGAATAAGTCTTTCTAAATGTCTTGATAGGACTTACTACACCATTTATTGTCTTGCAGAGTTTCTTAACAGACAAAAGTGAGACTAGAATTCACGACCAAAATGTATGTGTGTGAAAAAGATGTTTATAAAATGGTCGCTCCGACTCGACGAAACATATACCAGAATTCACGTCAGCACGGGGGAAAATATTTTTTTCAACGGGCCAAAACACAAAGCAGTATGCTTTGTATTCATATTTTTAGATTAAAAACACATTTACGTTGAGTTTAGAGTGAAAGCCCCTGAGTACATTATTCACCATAAAGGAACGCTGAAGTACGCAGTCCAACGCCATCAGTTACGCATGACATGACATTAAAAGTGAACTTTCAGTTCATTATTGACATCGTCCTAAACTGTTGACCCTAGTGTCCACTGTGCGGGGTTGCAGAAAAACAAAGTAACGGTGCACTGCGGCCCCACTTCTACCCTCAGTGCAAAACAAATCAGGAGAGAACTAAGTTCAAAGGTCGTAAATTTGTTTTGTTTTGGTAACGTGACCTTGACACCTATCTGAAATTGATCTGGTCATCAGGTCGATGTAGGTTATCACTGATTTGAGTGAGTACAATGTCCACCCACCTAAAGACTTCTCTCTCACTTTCCGAATATTCTTTTTCTTTGTTCTCTCTTGATAGCTGACACGCTTCTCTCCCCTTTCATTCCTAGTTCTTATCTCCCCAATCCATTTCATTCAATAACCAGAATCAAACCTTTCTTCTCTCGTGTATTCACCTCTCCCCCTACTACTGCAATGGACGGCGCCCGGCAGGTAAATAATAACCGAAAGGCGCCACATTCCATCATATCTGAAGACTTTACACTTCCTCTCCTCTTGCGCACCCTACCTCCCCCCCCCCCCCCGCCATCAGAACAGCAACCCAGAGGGGCGGGGGGGGGGGGGGAGAATGCATAACTACAGAGAGAGTGAGAGAGAGAGAGAGTGAGAAAAACGAAGAGACCAAAAAATCGAATAAAAATTTAAAAAAAATATAAAAAACTTAACCATCTAAATAAAAAAAAAAAAAACTACAAGAAATGGTGAAAACACTTGCATTTCATTTTATTTCTCTTTTCATATTTCTGTGTAAAAAGGTAGAATGCATTTTTTGTGTTTTTATGCAGAACATAGTCCCATCTTAGCGATATTTTAAATCCATCACGAATACAAGTTGTGTGTAAATATTTTATAACTCCACGGCATATATTTATTTTCAGACAGGGGATTTGTTTAAGAATGTGGTTCACAGTTTGGACAAATGGGAAATGATTTTAAAGAATATTTTTTTGTTATCAATGATAAAGAAAAAGTTCAGAAATAATCTAATTGATGGTGAACAGGATACAAAGAAAGCCTATGTGCACTTTACAACATCAGAATGAAACTATGTGCACGCTAGAGCATCAGATAGAACTTATGTGCACTACAGAAATATTTGCACCTTAGTGAGCAAAAGCATTAAAGCGAACCTATGACCACTCTATTGCCTGAAAGTGAGCCTATGTCAACTGTGTATTGCCTGAAAGTGAGCTTATGTCAACTGTATTGTCTGGAAGTGAGCCTATGTCAACTGTATTGCCTGAAAGTGAGCCTATGTCAACTGTATTGTCTGGAAGTGAGCCTATGTCAACTGTATTGCCTGAAAGTGAGCCTATGTCAACTGTATTGTCTGGAAGTGAGCCTATGTCAACTGTATTGCCTGAAAGTGAGCCTATGTCAACTGTATTGTCTGGAAGTGAGCCTATGTCAACTGTATTGCCTGAAAGTGAGCCTATGTCAACTGTATTGTCTGGAAGTGAGCCTATGTCAACTGTATTGCCTGAAAGTGAGCCTATGTCAACTGTATTGTCTGGAAGTGAGCCTATGTCAACTGTATTGTCTGGAAGTGAGCCTATGTCAACTGTATTGTCTGGAAGTGAGCCTATGTCAACTGTATTGCCTGAAAGTGAGCCTATGTTCACTTTATTCTCTCAGTACTCTGTTGAATTTTATCCCAAGGTGATTAAATTGGCTATTAGAATTCGAACTCAGATCGCTCGGTAAGGTAGTCTCAAAATATTTAAGCAAAGAATGAGTCTTGATCAAGAAAGCGAGTGACTTTGTTTAGAAAAGCGTATACATCTTATCTTATAAATTACAGACATTTCTTGTAAGCAGAAGATAATTAAGATCTGTAAATATCCATCTAGTCGTGCATGTTTCTTACAGATTTAAAAGTCCGCTCTTAATTTACCTGGCTGATTAAGTCAACCCATTCCATGCTCTAATTACTAACGATACTTGAGAAGAAGTAGCCCTGTAAAAATTTGTCCTAGCATATGCAACAAGAAATGTGCTTTTATCTTTGTGTTCGTCTGAATATTTTATTATATTGTGTTAATATGTGCTCACACACTTAAAGGTTTTTCAATGGCTACAAGTAGCTTACACTTTATGGATGGAACTCCAACGTTAGAAGTTGGTCGGGCACTCAACTACAAAATTGAAATATTTATTTTATTTCAAGCAAAAAATTTCAAACAAATATTGTGGCTCAGTTGAAAGTAACCCTATAACGCGAACGGCGTATGTTCAATCCTTTGCTAGCCTTTATCTCGAGCAGTTAGCACAGACAAAGGGGGAAATGTTGCTGCACACAGGGTCAAAGCAGTTTCTGTAGACAAGGGCGGAACAATTTCTGCATACAGGGCAGCAGCAATTTCTTCAGAAATGAGCGGAGTAGTGTCTGAGACAGGACTGGAGCAGTATTTACAGAAAGGTACGTAGGGGGTTTCTGCAGACAAGGGCAAAGAAGGAAATCACATCTTTATTATGGTGGCTAGAATATATTATTCGATTTCTTCTGTAGAACCTTTCAGTTGAACGGTTCAGTTGCACCCTTTTAATAAAACTTTTTAATGAACTGCATGAGTAAAAGCCTTCATAAAAATATCCTTCCGTTAGTGAATCCCATCCAGTCTTTAGAGTCAGTGAGAGAAATTATTCCTGAAACTTGGAACCTATTAGTTGAACCCTTTTAATGGACACTGACTGCAACTTTTTTAGTGGATCCCTGCAATGCACCCATAAAGTTGAATCTAGTAAGTTGTTGCAGCTTCACATCAACAATAACATGTACTTACAATGTCAAGGTCATGTTATGAACTACCCTCCTCTTTCTCCGCCCAATCTATTCCTCCACACCTCCAGCTAAGACTGCAAGCAGATGCATCCTTGTTTTTAATCAGTACGTTGCCGCTACCCGCTGTCACAAAACTGGATTCGGAAAGGTCTCAGCGGTGAGACATGGTCAGCTCTACAGGCGCTGCTCTCAACTGGATAGGAAACTAATTCAATTAGACCAGGAACTTGTATGCATCCCAGTGTTGACTCAAACTAAACGAAAGGCACAGTCTGTGAACTAAAGATTGTATTCCCAAACGACTAACCAAATATTTTTGTGTTATTTCCTTTCCTTCATGAGTCTCTAAAGATGCAGGCGTTCAGAGGCGTGTCCAGTTGAGTGGAAGATTGAAAGCCACTTACAAGATTAACAAATGAATTTATGCTCCAAGAATAGCGTTGGTCATATACACTCGCGGTTTAACTCCCCTGCTAATTCATTTATTTCTACGGTGATGACATGCATACATAGGGATTCCCGAATGAACCATAATACTTTACAATTAACACTTACTTTACAATTAACACTTACTTTACAAGTAACACTTACTTTACAATCAACACTTACTTTACAATTAACACTTACTTTACAATTAACACTTACTTTACAAGTAACACTTGCTTTACAATTAACACTTACTTTACAATTAACACTTCGGGCACTTCCGACTAAAACTAAACAATTAGCACTTACTTTAACACGACTGTGTCTCTATGGGGAATTTTCAAACTGAAGTCAATCACAATAAACTGTTCCTGTTTTGTCTTTTGTTTTCATTTGAATAACTGGTTTGTGTATTTGTATCCAATAATATTACAAAATACATGGCTAAAAGAAAAGAAGTGAAAGCGATATAATGGGACCTAGATAAAAAAACAAAGAAAGAAAAACAGTCATCCCGATATAAACAGACAACATAAAAAATTTTAAGGACCCTATACTAATAGATCATCGCAAAACACAACAACAAGAAGAATAAATTGCTTTGTGACTCAAGACGAAGAGCTCAGTAATGCAACAAAATAGTTAATTTTTGTTTACAAAGCTTGTATCAACTCACTCCGTCCGACTGTCTGTCTGTGTGTGCACGTTATTTCTCTCACACCCTTTCTCGGATCAAGTTGAAACTTTGCACAATTATCTTTGAATTTTATAAAACATGAAACAATTAAAATGTCAATCAAATAGTCAATTTCTTATTGAGAATTAATTATTTTGTTTGATATAAAAAAGGGAAATATATTATACATTATTAGTAGGCCTATAGTTGTAAAGTGGAGTTCTTCCCATCAGATAAACTTTTTTAAAAGTATCTTTATATTTTGCATGCTAAAATTCACCGGAGACTTCATCAATGAGACTATCCCATTCTCAAGTACTAATGATTGTATTGGCAAAGTGGAGACCCTTATTAAATTGATATCTGGTTGCCAAACCAGCTGAGAGGGCGACCATTCAGATCTGCCGCTGGTTAATTATCTAAAATTATATGTCACATGATCGCCTTGTCATTGAGCTTAAAATGGACGCGAGATTGAAAGGTCAACGTGATGACTTAACAATGATTTACAATTGTTACTGTCAGCATTTAGACTCACACAAGATCCGGTGCTATTAGAATTGGAATGTTGTCCTGTTGACGATTACGTATGATCCTAATGTAAAGTGTAATCCAGTGAGAAGTCAGTGGGAGGCGGAAAGGTATTTAAAAAACAACAACATTTTAAGATGAAGTTCTGAAATGAAAATTATTTTGTAAATCGAAAAATTATACGCGTCGTAACGAGGGATGTCTGCCTTTGTCGTGTGGTATGCGCTCTGGACTGTCGTTCATTGATCAGGATCCAACCCTGCCGGCGGCCACCCCCCTTCGTCCGGCGAGAGGCTTACCTACGGATGTAAATATTTTCAGAATCTGAAGGGACATCAGAAACATTTGAAACATTTGTATGGTCTCATACGTAAGAAAAAGTTAGGACAAAATTATGTGTGGGCTTTTTAAGGACCACTAGCACTGGCCTACACAAATCTTTGATGTTTAGATCAATTAGCAAATACTATCTATCTATCTATCTATCTATCTATCTATCTATCTATCTATCTATCTATCTATCTATCTATCTATCTATCTATCTATCTGTTGTTGTTTTTTCCAACTCTAAGTCTTTCTCCATCTCTCCGTAGGCCAAACTGCTGTTGTTAAAAATTCAATATAAATAATTGACAACAATAACTTTTTATTTTATTTAGAAGTTGTCTGCTCTTGCAATTGGCACCAACCCAGATCAATTGGATAGTTCAACTCGTATTGCTGATGACGTGGCGTCCATGTCGTAACGAGTTGTGTAGTTTCATGCCCAGCCATTCCTCCCCTCCCCTCACAGTTTTGTATCCCCATTTTCCCCCATTCCTTTTTGCCAATTCTGGAAATAGCGAAAGAAATGGGATGCAAGGCCCTTAACATTTGCAGAAGATCTCTTGTACAGGAATGCAGATAGGAGATGTCAGAGATTGATGACCAGCGTTATTCTTGTTTTCTCCCCTTGAGTGTCGTAATCCCCCCCCCTCCCCCACCTCTCTTTCACGGAGCTTTGGCCTGCTCGGGGGAAAAAAAAACAGGTTAGTCTTCCGCGCTAGTCCCGGGACGAGTTTTAGCATCAGGCGAGGTCAGCCATTTCACCGGAGGTGACGTAAAGGAGACCGCTTAAGAAATTGGAAAGGGGGAAGTAATCACCTCGAATAAATTGCAGACGCGTTGAGTCCTGCGTCCTGGCAGACGAAACAAAACTTGAAACTTCAAATATAAAAAAAAAACAGTTAAAGCTAACTCCAGCTAATTTTTATATGCAGACGTTAAGTCTTGTATCTCTTAATTTTTGGATTGCATTTATTTCAATGGTAAAACAAAACAAAAAATCTAATGTCAAAATTATTGTGTGTGGGAGGGTGAAAAAATATATTTTCGGTGGTGCGCATACAGATATCGGCAACAATAAGAAACAAAAGCTAGTGATAAATCAGGATGGGAATACCAAAAACTATAGTGGATAAAAGCCAGCTTGTTTAGAAATAGATGGTGGATAATTGACAACGTACGGCATGCTTCTGTTACCTCTTCTTCTCTTGTTTTAATGAACTTTCTGAATGACAAGTCAAACGACTACAGCATTTGTTGCTCATAAATCTGGGTAAAAGGATAGAACAGTTTAAAAACCCAGATTTTGAGAACATCTTATAACATAACAATTTAGGTTTAACATCGTTTTGTATGTGTCTGTATGTGTGTAAATGAATGTAGGTGTGTTTTTGTGCTATAACTAAATAACATAACAAGAGAGCGTGTGTGTGTGTGTGCTAATATTGAACAAAGACCGAGTTCATTTCAACAGTGTATACTTTTTAAGAGTTCATCTATTATCATCCATCAAACTAACTAGATCTAGGTGAAATAAACTTAAGATAAACTGACTGTGTTCTCCTCTTTTAAAAAAAAATATATAAAAAATTCTGAAAACAAAGAAGAAGATGTAATATTGAGATTGTCTCCCTTGTTTTTAAAGTTTGTTTTTACAAGAGTCAAAATGTGTATCACTAAATATCATGTTGGAACTGATCCTGTTGCAACTAGTAGACGAGGGAAGGATCTTGACTTAGCGTACACAGGTTTATATGTAATTGAATAACAAACAAACTTAATATGAAAATTTATTTAAAATAAAAATAGAAATAAGCTTTAAAAATTAAAAAACGAAAATAAAAATGTAGTTTTAAAAAATATACATTATAGAAAAGTTTTAACCTGACCAGACTGGACATGGGCACATGTTGACCTGACCAGACTTGACATGGGCACATGTTGACCTGACCAGACTGGACATGGGAACATGTTGACCTGACCTGACTGGACATGGGCACATGTTGACCTGACCAGACTGGACATGGGCACATGTTGACCTGACCACACTTTGACATGGGTACATGTTGACCTGACCAGACTGGACATGGGCACATGTTGACCTGACCACACTTTGACATGGGCACATGTTGACCTGACCACACTTTGACATGGGCACATGTTGACCTGACCACACTTTGACATGGGCACATGTTGACCTGACCAGACTTGACATGGGCACATGTTGACCTGACCACACTTTGACATGACTACACATTGACATGATCACACATTGACATGACCACACATTGACATGACCACATATTGACATGACCACACTTTGACATGACCACACGCTGACCTGAAACACGTGAACTATCACTCTTTATAAACAACAAGCAAAATATTTTTTAAAAAATTGAAACAAAGCTTATATAAGTGAAGAATCGAAAAATGCTATCACTCAATACTGCAAGATTGATCTTCCTTTCTATATAGAACACAATTAATTAAATACAACTAATTAATTTAAAAATTGGTTGATTTTCGAGGGATTTAAATGTTAACGACAGTGAGTAATTTTGAAAATGTGTAACTTAATCCAATAACGGGAAGTGGGAGATGATCATGTTCAAAATTTGTCTTAGACAGACAGACAAACAGACAGAATCAATTGATAAAAGTTTTGTAATAATCGCTACAGCTTACTTAAACTACGACTTTACAAAGACTTTACAAAGACACTCTCAAGAGCTCCTTCAAGGAATGCGATATCGACATTCACGGCTGGGAAGCACTAGCTCTCGATCGCTCCTCATGGCGTGAAGCTGTGAGTCTGGGAGTCTCTAGATTTGAAGCAAGAAGAGTGGCCAGGGTGAAAGAGCGCCGAGACAACACAAAGCTGAGAAAAGAAGCAGGCCCATCTGCAACTGCAATATATATATATATATATAAGCTACAACTTTAAAAAGAAATCACTAATTAGTGATCCTAACAAGTTTGATAACATTGTAAACCAAACACTAACAGTAATTTTCGTTTTCTGTCATGTCTTCCTAGATCAGCGGTTCTCAACCTTTTAAGCTCGGCGACCCCTTTTTACAATTCCTCACTTTGCCGCGACCCCCCCCCCTCACACACACACACAGCAATAGAAGAATAGACAATAACAATCCATATTTTTGATGGTCTTATGCGACCCCTGGCAAATCGTCAATCGACCCCCAAAGGGGTCGCGACCCACAGGTTGAGAACCGCTGTCCTAGATGCACTAAAATCATGCACTACAAATGTTCTCACACTGTTCTCCTGGTATCCCTCACCCATGTTCACGCCTGCTTAGCCAATTCACAAATATTAAAATAATTTGTAATAAACCCAAGTCTAGGTTAAGGTCAACCTTGGAATTTCTTTTGACGTATTCAAATATCTGCCCATCACCCTAATGACACGCTTTATACTTGATAGAAAATTATTTGATTGGTTGTAGGAAGTGATTTCATTGGTTAAGCCAAAGTGTCATACTAGAGGTCAAAAGAAACACTCGGGAGCGAGAATAAAGAAAAAGTCAGAGACTGGAGTGTCAATCTGGTAGAGATAAAATGTACATTAGTTTTGAGTTCGCGAGATCAGTCTTGTATTTGTAGTAATTAAATCTAGTAGTAAATTTTAACATTTTATTATGATACAGTTTAGTATTGTAAATACTGTACATTGCAGTGATTCCTTGTTTTTGAATTAAAGTTCTGTATTTGATTTAAAAGGATCTTCACTTATTCATTCTCTAGAATAGTATTTAGATCTAGAGATATCTGTGCCATTTGACGTCTCGAGAGACGATCTTTTCCCTTTGCAACTTCTTGTGTGACTAGAGAGGCCAATCCTTGATACACAGCTGCGATCGCAGGTTGGGCATATATAATCACCAGGCGCCGTTGCATTTTCACCCTTTCTTTCTGCTTCTGTTGTGTATGACATCTGCAATCTTTGACCCTTCCTTTATGCTCTCTCTCCATGAGGATCTGTCCAGTGCCACCTCTTCCCAGTTGCCAGTGTCGATTTTGAAGAGCTTCATGTCGCGTTTGCATACATCCGTATAACGTAAAAGTGGGCGACCAGCGGCTCTCCTGCCTACTATTAGATCGCCATACAGGATGTCCTGTGGAAGTCGACCTACTGGCATTCTATGAACGTGGCCAAGCCAGCCAAGGCGTCTGCTGCTGATAACAGAGCGGATGTCCTGGCACCCTGCTCTTTGTAGCACTTCCTCATTGGTTATCTTATCTTGCCACCTCATTTTAAAGATCCGCCTTAGGCATCGGAGGTGGAAAACATTCAGCTTTTTTTCCTGCCATGAGTAGGTTGACCATGTTTCACTTCCGTACAGCAAGGTGCTCAACACACAGGTCCGGTAGACTAGGGCTTTAGTACTGCTAGTCAGCAATATGTTGTCCCAGACTCTTTTCTCCAGCCGTGACATGGTGGCCATTGCCTTGGCTATCCTGTTGTTTATGTCTTTATCCAGTAGAGTGTTGTTGGATATGATGGAGCCAAGGTAACAAAAGTGATCAACAATTTCTAGTGGTTGGCCATTAATGCTTACTTGAGGTGCAGTGTTTGTGTTTTGGACAAGTATCTTAGTCTTGCTTTGACTGATGTTTAAGCCGAACTTCTGGCAAGCAGCAGATAATTTGTCAACCAGGCACTGTAGCTGAATATCAGAATCAGCCACAATAGCTGCATCATCAGCATACAGGAGTTCCCTAAAAAGTAGCTTCCTAACCTTGGTTTTTGCCAGCAGCCTTGATACATCTAGAGATATACATCTACAGAATTGCTGGCATGCCACAGTAACTTCTTGCAACATCCGACATCTCAAGAAAGAGTCTACAACTTTAGCACTTCTCAGCACCATCGACAAATTAGCTATCTTCAACAAGAGCACCTATAGCACACTCTAGAACCTAGATCAACAAGAACAACTCGTGACATCAAGATACAATATTAAGCCCTTCACTTCAAATAAGTGTCAGTTGTCATATGTTGACAAGCTGCTTTCTTCGAGTGTTCCTACTTCGAAGAACTATACTGTTCCTTATTGAATCTGTCGTCAACTAGCTAATCTTCTCAAACTGGTGATATTAGAGATTGTCACCCGTGCTGGAAATCACCACAACAGATAACGTTTTGGTGTATCTGGTGTATAGAATGATGGAAATGTTGAAAAGCTTTTTTTTTTTGTAAGGCGGCAGTATTTTCACATATACGCGTATAACCCTCACACGTTTATACCCCGCACAAGCTACAAAATAAGTAAAAACAAAATCGTACAATCCGCACCCTTATATACCCGGCACTTGAAGAGTCGATTTAAGGCCCAATTGCTGCTACCAACATCTTCACTTATTGGAAGAAGATAGTAAACTGGTAAGTTTCAATGGCTTCACTTACTCTAGTGAAGACAGTGACATTAATGAGAATGGCGATTGATTGCGGATGTATTGCATGCATTGTAGTCTATACGTTTCCACATTTCTGGTATCGCCCAATTAGTTCAGTTGCTCACTAACTTGTCATAATAGATTTCTGGAATATAAAAGATTCTCTGCCACATCGGTACTAATTGTTTTCTTGAGGTTTATAATGAGATGTTCATAAAGCTTTACAATGTACATTTCACAATCACACAGCAAACTAATAAGGCTTTGTCTTCAATGAGGAGTGCAGAATTTCCCGTGGCTACGCAGCCCCAGCAGTGACCTACATATTTTGCTACATCCAGAGCAGGCAAACTATAGCGGGTATAAAAACCTACCGGTATGTCTATAGTCTCCATTATGCTATAATACCTTCAAGTCGGAAATAGCTACTTTTAATATTGAATTGAACGATTGGCCTTTATGCAGCATATAGACAATTTAAACTTATCTTTTCACACACACGACGTTACACGCATACACATGATTTTACACACATATGACTTTGCACAGATACACATGACTTTACACACATACACATGACTTTACACACATACTCATGACTTAACACACATACTCAACACTCACCACTTGTACTGCTAAGGGAAACATTGACTCCAAGACCTTTCAGCACCTAGCTTCTTTCGGCCAACTTTCGCCTCATAAATCTGAAAATCTCAGAGCATCCCGCAGCTGTCCCTGACGAGATCTGATCTCACGTCGGCTACCTGTCGCCTTCCCGTCATCCTTTCTGACCAGCCACGTGTCTATTTCCGGTTTCTTTTCATGCTCCGTTTTGCAGCCTGACAAGTTCTCGTCAAGTCTCGTGGATGATGATGTAAACATTTCTTGACATGTCTGAGAGCAAGGCGATTTCCCATCCAAAGCAGAGCGTTTTGGCGCAGCCGTTTTGACGCGGGACATTTTGGTGCTAAATGTGTGCGCCACATTATATATGTTCGGATTATTATGGCTTTAAAAAGATTGATACATATTTATGCTTGCATGTGTTTGTGTTTCGGCGTATTTTAAATTTAGGAACAATAGTTATTTTTACAGAGCTCACTCTGTCTGTCTGTCTAGTAAAAAGTTTGTACACGTGATTTCTCAAGACACTCAATCTCGGATCCAGCTGAAATTTTACACAATTATTTCTTTTACCTGACAACACAAGAATCAATAAAAACAAATGAACCAATTAGTTAATTAGTAGGGCAGATGATGATAAGGTCATCTGTTTCTTTGGCCATCTGTTGGCCACCAAAACGACCAACCAAGTCAAGTACCTCTAGAGTAAGGTGGACTCAGAGGCCCCCTAAAAATCCCGAAATTCAAGATTCCAGTCTTCACCTAGATTTCAACCCAGGATTCTAGATTTAGAAGCCAAGCGCTTAACCACTCAGCCACTGCGCTTCAAGTTTATTAACTATTGGTAATTATTTGGTTTGGTATCTCGAACAAGGAAAAAGAGTTTGTTCTTGACTGAAGTTTATAGGTCGACTTCTTAAAATAAGTTGAAACTAAACAATATATAATTATACAATCTTCTATGTTCATACATAACTCGCTTGTAGAGTGGTTAGAATGTCGGCTTGAGGAGACTTCAGTCATGAGTTCGAATTTAGGCCGTTTCTCTTTCTTTTTTCGGTCTCGGGTAGAAATCGCACCTTTAATAAAATGTTTGACATGTTTCGGATGTTCCTTCAGAACTGAACATTATCACATCCTAATCCAAACCTCTTTCAGGAACGCAGGGGATGGTGGCGGACAGATTTTGAACCCTGGACCATTGAGACGACAATCCCGAGCACGTAGCACACGACCATATGAAACTCAGGTAGAGTTGAAACTCTAAGCCAGCAATAGCTTTACTAGTGTCGATGTTCCCACTGTCATTTCCAGTGATAGACTATTTTATGTCTTGATTCAAATCTAAATATCTTTTGAGATAAAAGTACATTTTAAAGTTCTTTTTTTTTATAAAGGACTTTAAACTTGACAAATTTGAAGCCTACCCTGTTGAACAAAGTTACAATCAGACTGTGTTTAAGTACTTTTAGCAATACACAACAATAGAGCTTACTCATGTAGCTGTTTTCTGAGCACTAGACAATTTTTATAAAGAATTTTTAGCGGCCCTCGAAAGTTGAAAAGACGCTATTAGTTTTGTATGAAATGTCTGTCTGTCCGTCCGTCGTCCCGTTTAGATCTCGTAAACTAGAAAAGATAGTGAAAATCCGACATCAAAATATTTTAGCAACGACTACTTTTTTCGTTTCTAAAAGCGAAAAATCAATTTTTTTAAAATCACTTATGCAAGCAGTTTTTTCATAAAAATACACCACTTTTACAACTACTCACTATTAATAGTAACAAACACTGGAGGCTCTATAGCAGGGGAGATATACATTTGCCATATTTTTTAACACAGTTATGCAAACGGTTTTTTATTTTTATTCAAAAATTATTTTTTTGCATTTGTATTGCTAAGCTAAGTAAGTTCTGTCATACTAATTATACATTTACACGAAAAAAAAATCTATTTAGTATTCATATAAGTTGGACAAAATTTTAAAAAATAATTAATAAGTAATTTTTCATATTATTGCGTGAACTTCAGTGCTGCTACCAGAGTATAGAACACTTAACTATAGGAAATGTTTGTTGTTTTTTTTTTTGTTCTTTTTGAGGAATTACAGATTGACCATTTACAAAGCAATCAGATCAATTAGATATTCATTAGAAGATATTCAGTTAGACCAGGGTCACATTCACTTTCACCTATCCCTTGGTCTGCTGGATCGCTGGGCACCACACAAGATCTGTCAGTTTTCTTTCTTCATTCTTCTCTGTCAGTTTTCTTTGATCGAATTTAATTCTGATATTCTTTCTGAAAATACTGATACCTGCCTTTTTACCTGCCTGGGTGGACCACTTCGATTTTGAGTGTGTGTTTGCTCACAAACTGTCTTTGTAACCTTGTTTTTTATTATTATTAATTCTTTTCCCAAATTTTTGGATTCTTTGTTATCTTTCATTATTGGTCTGTGGATGCATAGTGGATGTATAGTGAATGCATAGTGATGATATGTTAGTAGTGAAGTATTGGGATGTAGTGTTTAGGAACGACATGGTTTCATTACAATTGAGAAAAGTTTGATTATCGCAATGTTTCAACTCATATTGAAAACTTGATTTTTTTTTTGTATGTTAAAAATATTATTTTTAATAATTATTCCAAAACATCTGTCGGGCCGGATGAATCTTCTCTACGGTCCGGACTTGGCCCGCGGGCCGTAGTTTGCCCATCACTGCTGTAGATAAGATAACAAAACGTTTCGCGCCAAAATGTCGCGTACCCGTGCCCCCTCCCCTCCCATAACTGCCCAAAGTTTCAAATTTGTATCTGCACTGGAAGTTGAGAAAGAAGACTGGAGAATGGTGGAGGATGTTTGATTACATTGAATGATGATATCGTTGAATGATGTGTGATGACTTTTGTAGATGTTGTTTTGTAATACTTAAAGTGCGTTGATGTTTGAAGATGTAAGCTGGTGTTAAGTAATGTTTGATGAAGTTTGGTTATATTTAGTGATGTTTGATGAAGTTTGGTTATATTTAGTGATGTTTGATGAAGTTTGGTTATATTTAGTGATGTTTGATGAAGTTTGGTTATATTTAGTGATGTTTGATAATATTAGATGCAGCTAAAAGATGTTGGATGCTGTTACATGATGCTGTCGGTAATGATTGATGTGTTAAATGATGCTTCATAGATCTTGTGATATTGTTATGATGTTAAATGATGTTTGATAATCTTCTATACTGTTAAATACTGTTTGATTATGTTGAATATTACTAGACTTGCTAAATGGTGACACTTAACTCACAACTTATCCATTGATTTAATAATTTCACAAACAGTTTTGGAAATAAAATAATTGTGTACACGATTAGAACTAAGATTTTTTCCCCTAGTTTTTACAGTAATAGTTCATCTTGACATAATCCGTTGATACAGCTGTATTTAATCTTTGGTTGTCATCTGGTGACGTCATGCGTTTAAAAATAGATTCGTTGCGTAGCGAGCAACTTCACTTTTAAGTGGTGTGTGTGTGTTTTTATCAGCGGCGTCTTTCTCTTGGTATTACCCGTCATCACTGTAGGACTTGGCGTCGTGGCAATGCTGACAGGATGCGGGCAACTTAAGTTTTTGACATCTCCTGGTCTAAAGACTTCCGCATTAATGTGTGAAAGACAGGTCAGTCCGTTCCGTTCACCAGACAATGGTGTGTGTTTTTTTCTGGCGACCTTGTCTGCAAGATAATCTCAAAAGTACATTGTTGAACGTGGGTGGGCAAACGTTTACATCGGTGGGCTACGTTGAAAATTTGTTTTAATATCCGGGGCCACTTATATAAGACGTTCAATTTAATAAGACTTAAGAAAATATTTATGAATGCATACATAGAATTCATTTTATAGTGCTTTATTTTATGTTTAAAATTAATTTTAGATAACGCTATTTTCATGTTTTATTAGTGAGACCTATTTTGTTGACCTTTTGGAAGGAAGGGGGGGGGGTATCTAGGTTTCTGTGCCATCTTTGAGTGCTAACGAAACACAACTTAGCTCCAGTCGGGATTCAATTGTCAACTCTCTTGGGCTGTTTGAGGTGCTGCTGTTAAGTGCTTGCCGAGTAGATTGGAAGTCTGTAAAGACAACAATATCTGATGGTGGTTGCACTCCTTCATATAATTTGTTTTCCACTGTCTGTAGTGCTATGGTAGGACAGACACTTGTGGAGTGGTAAAAGTGTCTTGTGGAGTGGTAAAAGTGTCTTGTGGAGTGGTAAAAGTGTCTTGTGGAAAGGTAAAAGTATCTTGTAGAGTGGTAAAAGTGTCTTGTGGAGTGGTAAAAGTGTCTTGTGGATAGGTTAAAGTATATTGTAGAGTGGTAAAAGTGTCTTTTGGAGTGGTAAAAGTGTCTTGTGGGGTGGTAAAAGTGTCTTGTGGAGTGGTTAAAGTGTCTTGTGAAAAGGTAAAAGTGTCTTGTGAAAAGGTAAAAGTGTCTTGTGGAGTGGTAAAAGTATCTTGTGGAGTGGGAAAAGTGTCTTGCGGAGTGGTAAAAGTGTCTTGTGGAGTGATATCTGTGTCTTGGAAGTTACACATTATTCTAGAGATTATAATCCAACGTTTGAAGTAACTATTGGGCCCTTTCTAAATCAAACTACCCCCTGTCATCTGCTCGTTAACATTAGGACTCTTGAAGTCTGATTTACCTTTAAAGGAGTTTTGAAGCAACAAACTTTCAGGAACTGAGTAAGATTGAGCAAGTCAAAGGATTATGACAAAAAGTGGGAGTGATATGGAGCTGAAAGAAAAAAAAAAGTCAAACTGAGGACGAGAGGTGGAGAATGTGATTCAAAACCCAACCCAATGTCAAGGACGTTGTGTGGCTTTGCCGCCTGCTAGCTTATCCAAACAAATGTAAGCTCTAATGCTTCCTTAACCTTAAAAGTGCTTAGAGTACAAACAATGCTGACGTACATTTTAATACTGCAACACGTCTGCTTTTCTGTACACCGGAAACAGGAAAATGTTTACTTTTTTAACAGTTTCACTTTCATTATGAAATTCTCCTATAAAAAGACACTTACATAAATCTCACTAACTGCAATTTTGTTGACAACTTTGGCATATATTTTTTTTTAATTAAAAAAATCCATTTTAAAAATATTGGTTACCCTAAAGTTGTGCTTCTCTATAACAGAGGTTACTTCCACTATCGGCGGCAAATTAAATTTGAGTGACCTAATTATTTCTATGAGGCAGACTTATGAAAGATTCGGTCATTGTAAAATGTTAATAAAATGTTTTATATGTTTCGGATATTCCTTCAGAGTTACAGATGATTGATTCCAAATCCAAACCTCCCGCAGGACGATGGAGGATGGGAGCGGGTGGGGTTTGAACCCGGGACCATCAATAAGTCCATAAGACAGTTCAGCGCGCAAACCGCGCGACCAGGCAGCCATCCATTGCAGTGTTTTTAATATTCTGTAATCAGCAACAACAAGAAGAAATGAAATTAATCCAAATCTCATATTTACAACTAAAAAAAAGTCCATTTGAAATCTTAAGCCTATTAAAAAAAAGTCAAGAATTTCTTTAGTTTTAAACTTTAGCGGGAAAAGAAGAAAGTAATTCAAATGTTAAAAGTTATAAAATATTGAATACAGTATCCGAGATTCGAAACAAAGCTTCTGTTTTTAAAAAAGTGAGAATTGGAATCAAACACAAATAACTCTAACCTTTACATGTTGTCAATGTAATCCTATATTTGTGAGGCTGAAGTATATGTTTCACATTTATAAACATGTTATTAACTTTATTGTTTTAAATAATGTTATTTTTTTAAATAGTTATCTCTTTCCTCTTAATTGAAGAAACTTTGAAAAATCTTATATTTTAATAAAAGAAATTGTTTTTATGGTTTTTAAATACTGAATAGCTTTGCGTAGCTTGAGAAATTTTTTAGCATCATAGACATTTGGAAAGACAATGATTTTAACTCAATTTGAGCTCCAAGGAATGTCACTCCCGAGGCTGAATGTGAAGATCATCTCCAACTTTTCAATCACTTCAAACTCTCTGACAGTCTCATCCAGCGACTGGCATTCATATCTCCTCATAAACCCGGAGGATTTTTTTCCTGAAAACTTGAGAAAGGATGAATTGTGTTTCACTGAAGCCTTAAATCCAGTTTGTTTCCTGCTGATGGCTCTCGACAGCCTTGAGAATGTAACTCATCAAGAAGAATGAACACGCTAAACCTCTACTATGTACCTCTTGTGTAAGCGCACTAGCGGATCCAGAATTTCGGAGTGGGGGGGTGATTTTTTTCCAAACCCTAACCCTAATGCCCAGTAAACCGTAACCCTAAGCATAAACGCGCTTACAGTATATATATATATATATATATAATATATATATATAATATTTTATTTTTTTTGCATTTTTAGTATTCAAGCATAAATTGTGAGTTATTGTCCCCAATTTTTTTTTACAACTGAAAAATATCAGTTTTAGTAGAGGTTGAAAAAATGACCAGGAAAAGAATATTTGGGTTCAGAACTCATTTTAATTGTTACCCTTGTAATGAGAAATTTCGTATGAATTCTAAATTTTCCAAAACAAATCTTTCTTAAAATAACTAAGATAAACTCGTATACAATGACATAAACTCTGTCGCCACATTTGACTTTTCTGTTTTAAAACGTCATCTTTTCATCTGGAAAGAGGAGGTGTTTGAGTGAAAACGTTAACCATCGCTCCTTTTTATAATTTCTGTTAATGATTGCATTTGGCATTAAAGAATAGGGGGTGGAGCGACTCGAAAAAAAACAACAATTTATAGCAGATATAAATTATATAAGTGACGCTTTTTTTTTATTTTGTAATTTCTTAACTAAAATACAAAAAGAAAAAAGTATTGGTTTGTCCGATGGGCGGAAGGCGATCGCATGTATCGCCCCTCTCACCTGGAACAACCCTTTTTCATTTTATATTTACTTATGATAAAATTTGAGATCATATCGTGTGTCCGACATTATAATACAAATGGATTAAAACATCAATATATAGCTTATATTATATAGATATTCAACTAATTTTGTTCACATACTATGATTTCTCCATAAAAATAGGACCGCCTCCCCCACTCAGAGGGCTAGAGTGGGGAGGGCAGCAGAAGGAATCGCCCCCCCTCCACCTCACCGAATCGGCTAAGAGACCAGAAGTGTTGCAACATAATATAAAAATTATATTGTAATTCAACTAATTTTGTTCACAAACTATGATTCCTAATTAAAAGTAGGACCGCCCCCCACTCAAAGGGTTAAGGTTGGAAGGGCTGCAGATGTATTCGCCCCCCACCACCCACCCAATCGGCTAACAGGGGAACGACATAATATAAAGATCGGTTAAAATATCAATAACAAGTTTTAATTATATAGATATTTAATTGATTCCGTTGACAAGCTGTGATTTCTACAAATAAATTGGACCGCCCCCCCCAACTCGAAAGTTTATGGTGGGGGGGGGGGGCGCGGGATTGATGGCATCGCCACCTCCCCATCCCACCAAATCGGCCAACATGCTAAAGGGGGGCGAAATAATCTAAAAATAGGTTGAAATATAAATATTTAGTATATATTATTAACATAACTAATAAATTCGTATACAAATTGTGTGATTTCTTTCATAAAAGTCGTCCGTCCACCCCCTGCGGGGGGGGGGGGAATCGGCCGAGTGGGAAGGGCGATCGCCCCTACCGCCCCCCCCCCCCCTGGATCCGACAGTGTGTAAGCGATTAACAGCGGGCCCCTATTTGATGCGTTATGCCGGAAGTTTGGGATGTACGATCTAAGACTGAGATATATACATATAAAATATACATATAATACTGTAACCCCACGATGACCTGCTAACTATCATAAAAAACGCAAACTAAAATTCTATGGCCATATTACAAGGTCTTTGGGGCTCGCGAAGACCTTCCTTCAAGGAACAGTACCAGGAAAAAGAATAAGATGCAGACACAGAAAGCGATGGGAAGACAACACAAAAGAATGGACGGGCCTGCCATTGAAAGAGGTTCTATCTAAGGCAAAAGACACAGAGGAATGGAGAAAGACGGTCGACAAATCTTGCATGGTGCCCCAACGGTCCAACAGACTTAGGGATATGTAAAGGTAAAAAAAGCAAACCTGTATTATATGAGTCTCGTCTATGTATTTTGAGAGTGGTAGCGTCTCCCCAAATTATAAGGCATTCGTAGGTATCTCTATGACTCGATTTGAGAAGACTACAGAAACACTGCGCTAAATAGATTTTCCTTGAGTTGAATGCTTTCAAAGTCAGTCCAGAGATGAACAAACAATAAATATTAAAATAAAACAATTCAAAGAATCACTTGACTGACATCTAGTATTATCGTTGAATCAATGAAGCACAGTGAAGATACTTACAATGTAAAACTATCCAACACAGAACACTGAACCATGACTTGAAATACAGAGCCCATTAGTTCTACGTCCCTTCAAAGACTTGTCTGGATTGCTTATGTCATTGTTGGTATTTTCTTTGTTTTAAAAAAAATTATAAGACTAAGACTTAAGACTAAGATCTAAGACTAAGACTAAGACCTAAAACTAAGGCTAAGACTAAGACTAAGACTTAAGACTAGGACTGCGCTATTGATCCTTATGGAAACTTGTTGTCATTACAAGGACTCTTTTCTCATATAAAGACAACACAACAGAAACATACACACAGAACAGACACACCATAAAGAGTCCATTCAGCGACTACCTTGACCCTCTATCTAGTTTCAACTATTTCTAAAGTACTTTTACTTACTTAATATAGGACTTCAAGACTGTTCAGAACGTGACGATACAACAAAGTAGCCCAGGGCACTGTGCAGCACTTGTGTTTCTAATATCAACCATGGAACTATACTGAAAAGACTAGTTTGTTTTTTCACTATGATATTACCAAGATATATATTGAAACAAGAAACAAAACATAACAAGGTTACAAAAGACAGTTGGCGTGGAAACACAAACTAAAAATCGGCCCCGAAGTAAAATGTTTTACATAATTCGGATGTTCCTTCAGAGTTGAAGATAGTTTACTTCCTAGTCCAAACCTCCCGCAGGACAACAGGGGATGGGAGCAGGCAAGGTTTGAACCTTCGACCGTCGATAAATCCGAACGACAGTCCAGCGGTCCACCCAGGCAGGCTTCAATATTTTCAGAAAGAACATCCGAATGAAATTATATCAAAGACAAATGAGAGATAAGAATGAAGAAAGGTTAACAGATCAGTGCCCCAACGGTCCCGCAGATCAAAGGATAGGTGAAAGTGAATGTAAAGTTAGATGTGAACCTGGCCTAACTAGTTCCCCTTTCAGACCTTGTGGTCTATAGGGCAGATGATGTAAAGTTCATCTGTTTTTGTGGCCTACGGTTAACGAGGGTGTCATGTAGCCAGCACAACGACCAACCGCCTTTACTTTTCCCCAACTAATGTCAGGTACCCAGTTGATAATCCCAGTATTCACCAGGATTCGAACCCGGGACCCTCGGTTCGGAATAAATAATGTAATTGTTTTGAAAAGGCTCAATCTCATATTCGAATCTTCAAAAAAAAAAAAAAAAATTTCCGCTATAAAAAGATAGTTTACGAAAATGAAGTTTATAAGATTACTATTCGTCTTAAATGAGGTCTAACTTATAATGCATACTAATTAGCTTTTTCTCTTTAAAAAACTGCTTGCATAACTGATTTTAAAAATTAGATTTTTCGCTTTCAGGAAAGCGTTGCATCAGAACTTTGAATGTTCTAAAATATTGTGATGTCGGATTTTCAATACCTTTTCTAGTTTACGAGATCTAAACGGGACGGACGGACAGACATTTCATACAAAACTAATAGCGGGGGCCGCTAAAAAACATACAAATCACTATTGAAAAATAACAAACTTTTACGAAGTTTAATTGTATTAAATTAGTTTGGATCTGTCATGTAATTGAATTTGTAATGGATCTAGAATCTATATTAGCACTAGTAAATCAGTGAGATTAGAACTATTTTTTAGCAATAGTTTTTGTTTTGTGCTATTTTTTGCTTTTAGCTTTCTCACTACGCTATGATCCTATCACTTGTCTGGACTAGATGATAAGGGATGGGGGAGAAAGAACTGGGGTCTCTGGATGATCGTTTTTTAATATTTTTTTAACCAAAAAAAAAATCAGCGATATTAATTCGAACTCTTGGGCTAAAGCCGTCTGCTAGACGACGACCTATAAAGGGTTTATACCACCAATTCAGTGAATTACAGTTTCTTTCCCTTGTTTGAGATACCAAACTAAATAACTAATTACCAATAATTAAATAATTAATTGGTTAATTGTGTTTATTAATTCTTGTGTTGTCAGGTAAAAAATAATTGTGCTAAATTTCAGTTTGATCCGAGATTGGGTGTGGGAGAAATAACGTGTACAAACTTTTTACCAGACAGACAGACAGACAGACAAAGTGAGTTGATAATAAGCTTTTCAAAAATTGACCATACCAATGCAAGTAGAAAATGGTTGACCTAAAACGAAGCATCCAAGTAACGCAAAGAGACAAAGACAATCCTAGTATTCCAATAATCTATGTTGACTTCTCCCTTTCTCCCTTATGTGTCACGTGGGAGGTCAGTGTGGCTCCAGGAAGGTGTCCAGGTCAAAGAGACGTTAATACCTTTCTGTTTCTTGGGTCTGCATGCTGATTTGTCTTCTCTCACAGCAGCCTAATCAGGATAGAACCGAAATAAATCATGCCTATGACGTCATTCAAACAGACGCTGACGTCACGAGTTAGCGACCTTGTCATTTTCTTTTCTCTCCACACACACATACACATGCACACACACACCCATGCGTTAATTTTTTTCTAAAAGTGCGTATAAAACTCATAGCGTCAAAAATAGTTCCGCGTTTTTTTGTCCTACGCTACCCTTAGTATGGTCAAGGCTATTCACGCTTGTGTCCCTACGCCTTTGATTTAGTTCCACAACACAATTTACCACGGGGGGGGGGGGGGGGACAATTTTTAAAATACACATTTCTAAACGCTTAAATATTTTTTTTCTGTATTTTGTCGGATTTTTCTTTAATTAGTCATAATTTTTGCATTTTGATTAATATTAACCAAACTGGATCATGTAATGGACTTGATTGTCCTCGTGTTCAGCAAGACTGCGTGTATCAGAACTGGTTTGTCTACACAAAGACGTCCAAAGAAAGATTGTACCTCGTTTGGAAGAAGTCTGGCCATTTCTTACCTATGAAACTCTTTGTTTCAGTGCACTTTTAGTTTAGTTTCTTCATTCCGCCTTTATGCCCAGCGCCCCCTTACCGCCCCTTTGGTTCCCAGCGCCCCCCAAAATCTTGAAAACGCCCCCCAGGAGGCGATAGCGTCCCCCGTTGTAGACCGCTAATCTAGACCAACAACAATAAATCACTCTTTGAAAAAACGTTTTAAACCAATCTTGTTGTAGAGCCATTCGCGACAACATTTTGTGTATATTTTAGTGAGTGAAATAACTTCTACGATTCACTTTTTCTTTACCTGATTAATATTCAAAAACAGATTTATAACTGCAATGCAATTAGAATAGCTTTTGTGTCAATTATAAAACGAAAAGTAAAGACCATTTTCGCGCCTTGGGCGAGAGCACAGCACAATTTGAGAAACGCTGGCTTAGAACAGCTACATCTCACTTCCTCGCTGTCAAGTGACACCCTCTCCTTGATATTTGATGTATGTTTTTGACCCTGTAAGTAGAGTACCAATAACGAAGCGCCACAAGGCGATGTGTTTAAAGATTAAAGTATGGGGTGAATGAAAAAATCTCTAACTGAAACAGATGCATTGCTAAGTTCAAAAGTAGGCGAGAAAGTCTGTTTGTGTGGTGCCTAACAGCCTGGGAAGACAATGAACAAACACAAAAATACAATCGCCACTTATGTAAGATTCTGAGGAATTGTGTGTGATTTATTTTATCAGATAGATAGCTAGATGGATGGTTGGATGGATATATCCATAAATAGAGATAGATAGATAGATAGATAGATAGACAGACAGATAGACAGACTGATAGATAGATAGATAGACAGACAGATAGACAGACTGATAGATAGATAGATAGAGAGAGAGAGAGAGAGAGAGAGACAGACTGATAGGTGGATAGATAGATACTAAATAGATAGATAGACAGACTGATAGATAGACGGACAGACTGATAGATAGATAGATAGATAGATAGATAGATAGATAGATAGATAGATAGATAGATAGACAGACAGACAGACAGACTGATAGATAGATAGATAGATACTAAATAGATAGATAGACTGATAGATAGATGGACAGACTGATAGATAGATAGATAGATAGATAGATAGATAGATAGATAGGTAGGTAGGTAGGTAGATAGATAGATAGATAGATAGATAGATAGAGAGAGAGAGAGAGAGAGAGACAGAGACAGAGACAGAGACAGAGACAAAGACGCTACATCTAGAGAGAGAGAGAGAGAGAGCTAGAGAGAGAGAGAGAGAGAGAGAGAGAGCTAGAGAGAGAAACAACACAGATGATGATAACTTCTTTATTCGCGTAGGAATACAACAGTGTCTGTTTACGCCGAGTTCACAAAGATGGCCTGTATTTATTATTTGAAATTATCTTTTATTTTCCTCCTCGTGTTTGCTGAAGATACATACACGGTATTTCTAACGGATCCTCTTTTCCAGTGCATACAAACAAAACAAAACACAGCCAAAAATTAAATAAATAAAACAACTTCACTTTATGACGCGTGGAGATAATTGTATGATAACAGAGTAAAACGTCAATATATTTGAATGCTCTCATTATACCTGACGGTGGGGGTGGGGAAGGTTCACATAAGCATTACGTTGAAGAGCCTTGTTCAATGTTTGTGTTATTTAGATAAATACAAACGTGACGTCATTGAAATAAGTGACTAGAGAAACTTGATTGGATTCGTTTTGTTTTCATTCAGTAATATATTCTCCGCTGTAAATTGGGCAATTTGTTTAGATGTAGTCATGGAGATTAATACATTTCGTTTTTAAGAAAATCTTCTACTTTGAATGTATGGAGGGGAGGGGGGGGGGTAAAAATACTATTGAAAGTACAAGTAGAGATTATTCTTACTACCGGTATCAGCCATTTTGATTGTGCCAGTAACTTAAGCAAGGTTTGAAGAAATGAACCTCAATGTATAGACGAAATACAAACAAATGTTTCACTTTCATTCTTTCTGTTACAAAGAAAAGAGAAACAAAATCCTGAACAAGGTCGTTGTGACATGGTTTGATGGTGGTATCAGTTGGATGCAGACTTCTCTTAAGTCTGTCTTAGAGTATCATTTCGTATATCATTTGAATACATTGTGATTTGTATCATCTATATCATTTCGACCATTTGCATCAACCACGAGAGAAGCATGTGTCACCTGCACAGGCAGCGAATTACTTTGAACTGCATGCTGGGTAGCAGCCTTTAATTAACGGTGGGACCTTTGAACTTCTGACCTCCTGAACTGACTACAAACCGAAAGGGGGAGAAAACACGAAAGGCACATATCGTGATGTAGCACAGATGAGAGAGTGGGCTAGCACTGGAAAGAGAGAGAAAGAGAGAGAGAGAAAGAGAGGGAGAGAAAGAGAGAGAGAGAGAAAAAAAAATAGAGAGGGGGGAATGAAAACAGAGTATTGGGATTAGAAAATTATAAGGTGAGATATAATGTAGAATTTATAGACATATATTATATGTCCGCGATAGAGTCATAAGGAGAAGCGTGAGTTTTGGTATTACGGAGAAGTTTTACATATGAATTAAAGAAGGTGATCAACAGTATGAATATTGGTGAAGTTACATAAAGGCTATAAATGGAGATTTAAAGAGACTGTATGCAAGAAAATAATGAGAGTAATTAAAAGGTTGAATTAGTTAGTCTAGTCAGAAAGTTGGAAAACACGGTAGAACTAAAGAGTGACTAATACTGTAATGAGGCGGAGGAGTTGAAAAGAACAGAGTGAATTAAAAAAATGGGGGGGGGGAAGGGGTAGGAGGGGTGATGATGGTAACCCACATCGTCCCAATTTGTCCGGCACGTGGTAGAGCAGGTCCAGGTGAAGGCAGATCACGGAGAGAGAAAAAAAAAGAGACTTCTCTTTGCTGTTTTTGATGTAAATTGTGTAATTGATTGTGATTGAACGCGGGGATTGAGCGCTTCTGATTTGAACTGGGAACGCCCACGTGTGTGCGCTGAAAAGGTCCCCTCAACCTTCCAATTGTTTGGCAATATATTGCTTTAGGGTAGTGACCCCTTTTTAGGTTTGAAAACGTGTTCCTTCTCCCTTATCATTTGGATTTAATAACTAAAAATAGCTGAGTAGATTTAGCGATAGTTAGGTGTCTGTGTTTCTATATTTATTTATTAGTTTTATATTTGTTGACTAAACAACAGCCTCCTACGAGCTTATGTTTTCACACAAACGTAATTTTTATTTTGTTTTCTTTTAATAGTAAAGTTGTTTTTTTTTTAAAGAAAAATGACTATCCAGTCGTAAAAGTAGCTAACCTTTGTTGGGTAAAGTGACAGCGGATGTGTCCTTGTCTTCGTGGCATTAAGCATTTGTGATATGATAATAATAAATAATAATTATAACTTTTATATAGCGCTACTTTCATGCCTATAGCATGCTCAGAGCTCTATTGTCCAATCTTATGTGTGGACCAGTGTGGGAGGGGGTATCTGGGAGAAGGTTTTTCGTTCCGCCTTTAGGCACTCAGTAAACACAACTCTGCTCGAGTCGGCTGTCGAACCTCGAGCCCCTTTCATAGGTAACCAAACCAAACCAAGTACAGTGTACTTTGCCTCTCGACCACGCTTCCTAAATGAACTATAGATACACTACCTTTGACACCTAAGAAAGCTTTATGTTTGGAGATCAGAAACTATGAAATTGAAACAATACTAAGAAAGAGACTAACCACAATCCTGATTTCCTCTATAAAAGAACATACAATAACACAATTGCTTGCGACCACTTTCATACACGAGGCCCTGCTTTTTCGTATGTCAGAAAATTATTATTGTGATCAGAAAAAAACACAAAGCTTAAGTGTGATTGCTTCAATTAGTTTAGATCAGTCAAGTAATTAGATTTATAATAGATCAAGTCTAAACAAAAAAGAATACATTGTTTGCTAGTTGACCTACTTTTACCAACTGTTTTTGTTTAACCCAATTTCATCTGTCTAGTTCGATTTCTTTTCCTTGTTCAAACAAAATAATTAATTCGTTAATACTTTTTTAAATTGATTGTTGTTTTGTCAGGTACAAGAAATAATTGTGCAAATGTTCAACTTGATTCGACCTTGAGTGTGAGAGTGTTAAATCTCCTCGCCCCCACCTGTCACGACCTCTCATTGTACTTCATTTTAATGTCTATCAATATATGTGCCAGTATTATCTTTGGCTCTTTTTGTCTAGTGATGATTCTGACTCTTGCTGCTTTGTCTGGCATAATTCTTAGAGTACTTTAATTGTGTATTAAATTAACCACAACGTGGCGCTGTGTCCCAATAGCCCCAAAACTACTCTACATAGGCTGAGACCTTAACCCACGCCTAAACTAACGCTACTAAATCTTCTGTGTCTGCCCCGACCTACGGTTATCGAGTCGCCATACAAGGTATAGATCTAAATGTCACACTATTCCTACCCTTTGTCTATACTCTGTCGAGTCTATTCTCTCTCACTCTGTGAGAGAGACGATCTTTTCCCTTTGCAACTTCTTGTGTGACTAAGGAGGCCAATCCTTGATACACAGCTGGGGTTGCAGGTTGGACATATGTAATCGCCAGGCGCCCCGTTGCCTTTCACCCTTTCTTTTTGCTTCTGTTCTGTATGGCATGTGTAATCCGAGACCCTTCCTTTATGCTCTCTCTCCATGTGGATCTATCCAGTGCTACTTTTTCCCAGCTGCCATGTCGATTTTGAAGAGCTTCATGTCGCGTTTGCATACATCCGTATAACGTAAAAGTGGGCGACCAGCGGCTCTTCTGCCTTCTATTAAATCGCCATACAGAATTTCTTGTGGAAGTCTGGCATTCTACGAACGTGGCCAAGCCAACCAAGGAGTCTGCTGCTGATAACAGAGCGGATGTCCTGGCACCCTGCTCTTTGTAGCACTTCCTCATTGGTTATCTTATCTTGCCACCTTATTTTAAAGATCCGCCTTAGGCATGGGAGGTAGAAGACATTCCGCTTTTTTTCCTGTCATGAGTAGGTTGACCTTGTTTCACTTCCGTATAGCAAAGTGCTTATCACACAGGTCCGGTAGACTAGGGCTTTAGTACTGCTAGTCAGCAATTTGTTGTCCCACTCTTTTCTGCAACCGTGACATGGTGGTCATTGCCTTGGCTATCCTGTCGTTGATGTCTTTATCCAGTAGAGCGTTGTTGGATATGATGGAGCCAAGATAGCAAAAGTGATCATCAATTTCTAGTGGTTGGCCACACATACACACATATCTGTGACAGTCAGTGTGACAGGAGAAATAAGGTGTAAACACTTTTTTACTAGACAGGCAGATAGAGTTGATATTAGTTTTGAAAAAAGATGAACAAAGTCAAGGTATATACGGCATGATAATGTAATACTAGTCGTAAGAACACAAATTATTTTTTTTAAATGTAATATCTGCTTAAAATGTCAAGTCTTTAAACCAAAAGCAAACTTTGTCTAGAGCTCGAATTCACGAGTACACATACATGTGTTAAAAATAATTATTTTAATCTTGAACTAAATCTTATGCGATAAAAAGATATTAATTTATGACAAGATTATGGCGCATGCAGCAGTCAGAATAATCTTCACATTTTACTGTGGGCAACTGTCAACGAGGGTGGTATGTGTTCACCACATACTGACATAAACCTAGATCTGTTGCTGTACATTGACATACAGACATAAACCTAGATCTGTTGCTGTACATTGACATACAGACATAAAGCTAGATCTGTTGCTGTAGATTGACATACAGACATAAACCTAGATCTGTTGCTGTAGACTGACATACAGACATAAAGCTAGATCTGTTGCTGTAGACTGACATACAGACATAAAGCTAGATCTGTTGCTGTAGACTGACATACAGACATAAAGCTAGATCTGTTGCTGTAGACTGACATACAGACATAAAACTAGATCTGTTGCTGTAGATTGACATACCGGTACAGACATAAAACTAGATCTGTTGCTGTACATTGACATACAGACATAAACCTAGATCTGTTGCTGTAGACTGACATACAGACATAAAGCTAGATCTGTTGCTGTAGACTGACATACAGACATAAAACTAGATCTGTTGCTGTACATTGACATACCGGTACAGACATTAAACTAGATCTGTTGATGTAGACTGACATACAGACATAAAGCTAGATCTGTTGCTGTAGATTGACATACAGACATAAAGCTAGATCTGTTGCTGTAGACTGACATACCGGTACAGACATAAAGCTAGATCTGTTGCTGTACATTGACATACAGACATAAAACTAGATCTGTTGCTGTAGACTGACATACAGACATAAAACTAGATCTGTTGCTGTAGATTGACATACCGGTACAGACATAAAGCTAGATCTGTTGCTGTAGATTGACATACCGGTACAGACATAAACCTAGATCTGTTGCTGTACATTGACATACAGACATAAAACTAGATCTGTTGCTGTAGACTGACATACAGACATAAAACTAGATCTGTTGCTGTAGACTGACATACAGACATAAAACTAGATCTGTTGCTGTAGACTGACATACAGACATAAAACTAGATCTGTTGCTGTAGATTGACATACAGACATAAAACTAGATCTGTTGCTGTACATTGACATACAGACATAAACCTAGATCTGTTGCTGTAGACTGACATACAGACATAAAGCTAGATCTGTTGCTGTACATTGACATACCGGTACAGACATAAAGCTAGATCTGTTGCTGTACATTGACATACAGACATAAACCTAGATCTGTTGCTGTACATTGACATACAGACATAAAGCTAGATCTGTTGCTGTACATTGACATACAGACATAAACCTAGATCTGTTGCTGTACATTGACATACAGACATAAAGCTAGATCTGTTGCTGTAGATTGACATACCGGTACAGACATAAAGCTAGATCTGTTGCTGTACATTGACATACAGACATAAAACTAGATCTGTTGCTGTAGACTGACATACAGACATAAAACTAGATCTGTTGCTGTAGACTGACATACAGACATAAAACTAGATCTGTTGCTGTAGACTGACATACAGACATAAAACTAGATCTGTTGCTGTAGACTGACATACAGACATAAAACTAGATCTGTTGCTGTAGATTGACATACAGACATAAAACTAGATCTGTTGCTGTACATTGACATACAGACATAAACCTAGATCTGTTGCTGTAGACTGACATACAGACATAAAGCTAGATCTGTTGCTGTACATTGACATACCGGTACAGACATAAAGCTAGATCTGTTGCTGTACATTGACATACAGACATAAAGCTAGATCTGTTGCTGTACATTGACATACAGACATAAAGCTAGATCTGTTGCTGTACATTGACATACAGACATAAAGCTAGATCTGTTGCTGTACATTGACATACAGACATAAAGCTAGATCTGTTGCTGTACATTGACATACAGACATAAAGCTAGATCTGTTGCTGTAGACTGACATACAGACATAAAGCTAGATCTGTTGCTGTAGATTGACATACAGACATTAAACTAGATCTGTTGATGTAGATTGACATACAGACATAAAGCTAGATCTGTTGCTGTACATTGACATACAGACATAAAGCTAGATCTGTTGCTGTAGATTGACATACAGACATTAAACTAGATCTGTTGCTGTACATTGACATACAGACATAAAGCTAGATCTGTTGCTGTACATTGACATACCGGTACAGACATAAAGCTAGATCTGTTGCTGTACATTGACATACCGGTACAGACATAAAACTAGATCTGTTGCTGTAGATTGACATACCGGTACAGACATAAAACTAGATCTGTTGCTGTAGATTGACATACCGGTACAGACATAAAGCTAGATCTGTTGCTGTACATTGACATACAGACATAAAGCTAGATCTGTTGCTGTACATTGACATACCGGTACAGACATAAAACTAGATCTGTTGCTGTAGATTGACATACCGGTACAGACATAAAGCTAGATCTGTTGCTGTACATTGACATACCGGTACAGACATAAAGCTAGATCTGTTGCTGTACATTGACATACCGGTACAGACATAAAGCTAGATCTGTTGCTGTACATTGACATACAGACATAAAGCTAGATCTGTTGCTGTAGACTGACATACAGACATAAAGCTAGATCTGTTGCTGTAGATTGACATACAGACATTAAACTAGATCTGTTGATGTAGATTGACATACAGACATAAAGCTAGATCTGTTGCTGTAGACTGACATACAGACAAAAAGCTAGATCTGTTGATGTAGATTGACATACAGACATTAAACTAGATCTGTTGCTGTAGATTTACATACCGGTACTGACACAAAGCTAGAACTGTTGCTGTAGAATCCATTTATAGAACATTTTTGTTCTAAGAATATATACTAACATTAGAATTTGACCGGAATAGGACTCATTTATATCTACAATTCTGACAATAACCGCAAAGACGTTTTAAATAGAATTTCCATATAAAAGTGTAAATGTGTTTGGTGCTTGCAGATTTGATCCAAATATGGGCAGCTATTGTTTTCTTTCTGCTTGATGAAAAGTCTGTTTATGTTCAGAAAATGAAATGAAAGAGAGAAAGGCGGTTCATTGGGGGAGTTTGTTTTTTTTTTAATGCAAGCCAGAATTACGAGACATTTGAAAACTGGCGAGACAGTTCTGTTATTATGTATAGGCCTACACATTTTCAGCAGCTTCAGAAGTGGTCTCAGTAGTACATAGAGCAAGTGTCATATACTGGGCTCCTAAATTTGTCTTCATGGCTGTCAGTGGCATATTTATATGTTGGGGCCCATTTCAGGCATAAGAACTGGAACTGTTGCCTCATCGTCAAAAGCTGCATGAGGCACTAGGTCTCAAGTTCCCGTGCCTTTGGTCCATCTCCCTTCTGGGCATATCATTTTTTCATGCTCTTCAAGTTCTAAACTGATTGTAATAAGGTCAAGTTCTGTTTGGAGTGAGGAGGCGAAAGAAATAAGTTATAGATTAAGTCAAGAGCAATGCTCATTGTATATCCCACAGGTCTTTACTCTCTCCCACAGATGTATCTAGGTCTGATGGTCTTTATCCCAAAGATGTATCTAGGTCTGATGGTCTACATCCCACAGATGTATCTAGGTCTGATGGTCTTTACTCTCTCCCACAGATGTATCTAGGTCTGATGATCTTTACTCTGTCCCTCAGATGTATCTAGGTCTGATGGTCTTTACTCACTCCCAAAGATGTATCTAGGTCTGATGATCTTTACTCTGTCCCTCAGATGTATCTAGGTCTGATGGTCTTTACTCTCTCCCACAGATGTAGCTAGGTCTGATGGTCTTTACTCTCTCCCACAGATGTATCTAGGTCGGATGGTCTTTACTCTCTCCCACAGATGTATCTAGGTCTGATGATCTTTACTCTGTCCCTCAGATGTATCTAGGTCTGATGGTCTTTACTCACTCCCAAAGATGTATCTAGGTCTGATGATCTTTACTCTGTCCCACAGATGTATCTATTTCTGATGGTCTTTACTATCTCCCACAGATGTATCTAGGTCTGATGGTCTTTACTCTCTCCCACAGATGTATCTAGGTCTGATGGTCTTTACTCTCTCCCTCAGATGTATCTAGGTCTGATGGTCTTTACTCTCTCCCTCAGATGTATCTAGGTCTGATGGTCTTTACTCTCTCCCACAGATGTATCTAGGTCTGATGGTCTTTACTCTCTCCCACAGATGTAGCTAGGTCTGATGGTCTTTACTCTCTCCCACAGATATATCTAGGTCTGATAGTCTTTACTCTCTCCCACAGATGCATCTAGGTCTGATGATCTTTACTCTCTCCCACAGATGTATCTAGGTCTGATGGTCTTTACTCTCTCCCACAGATGTAGCTAGGTCTGATGGTCTTTACTCTCTCCCACAGATGTATCTAGGTCTGATGGTCTTTACTCTCTCCCACAGATGTATCTAGGTCTGATGATCTTTACTATGTCCCTCAGATGTATCTAGGTCTGATGGTCTTTACTCTCTCCCACAGATGTATCTAGGTCTGATGATCTTTACTCTCTCCCACAGATGTATCTAGGTCTGATGATCTTTACTCTGTCCCTCAGATGTATCTAGGTCTGATGGTCTTTACTCTCTCCCACAGATGTATCTAGGTCTGATGATCTTTACTCTCTCCCACAGATGTATCTAGGTCTGATGATCTTTACTCTCTCCCTCAGATAGGTCTGGTAATCTGTACTCTATCTCAGAGATGAATCTAGATCTGATGATCTGAACTGTATCCCAAAAATGAATCTATGTCAGTAGGTCTGATGATCTTTATTCTATATCTAAGGGATGAATCTAGGTCTGAACTCGGTATGTACATATACATTATTTGTGAAGGCTTTGTTACCCATTACGATGCCGCGTCTGTCAAAATACATCCTCAATACATCATATTTATCTGATCTAGGAGGGAAGAAAATGACTTTTAAAGTTTTAAGCAAATGGCATTAAAATTTCGTTTGTTACGATAAACGAATAAAGTTATTTAATCTATATTGTAAGTAATTCTCTTTAGATTTCAAGTGTTCTACAATTCTATCACCCGACTACAGGAGGGGAGGGCACTGGATGTTATCTCGTCCATTTTCTTTCTTTGTCAGTTCTTTGTTAAGTTCCACCACACTTGTCTTGCCTTGGCTGTCTGTGCATTCAAAAGAAGAAAAAAATACTTTTTATATATCTATAACAAGGGCAGTAACTCCATTTCTTTACTGTGTGGACTAAAAGAAAGAGTTACAAAACGTGTTTGTTGCTTTAATTGATTGCGCGTGCGCGAACTTGTTGCTACACGTTGAGAAAAAGATGGAGGGTGCAGAAATAAAGAAATGAGGCAACAACTAGTTTGGTTAAGATTTGATTAGCTGAAACATGCAGAACAGAAAAATACAAATCTTAGATCTAAATATATAGATATATTCAGGGTCGGACTGGGTGTCAAAATCGGCCCAGGCATAGCTATACACTCCGGCCCATAAATTGTATATCATATGATAGGCTTATATGTCATCAAAATAGTTGTTGAGTTTAACATTGAATCGATAACTCTACAATTCTTTACATCTTTATAAGAAATATAGGCCTTAGGTTATTTTTTCATCGTTTAGTGTGTAGGCCCTGAAAGGATGAAGCCTACTAGAAGCACTGTTTACGGACGTCAGTTTTTTACATTATTTCGGAGAATGTATTCAATTAAATTAGAATACTGACTATTTAGGACCTACAATGTTGAGTCTGTAAACGATTTAAAAACAACAACACGACAATCAGAGAGACAGTTTTATAAGAGAATGTTATCATTTTTGTTTTCAATTGAATATGTATCATCGTGGAGTTCATGACGCCCTTTAGGTGACTCTACAGGCCCATTTGGATACCGGCCCACCGGGCTTTTGCCCGAATGCCCATATAGCCAGTCCGCCCCTGGATATATTGTAATTAAGGTGGTAGGGATAGTTCTGATCTTTGTAATGCTTTCGACGCGTTGAAAATAGTCAGTGATAAAAAGAAAACAAGTTTCCGACAAGGAAAGAGTGTGCTAGGGGGAGATAAGCGCTTGCTTTGTAAACTCCATACGGCACGCACCCGGATGTAGAGTGTTTTATTCTGTTCAACTTCTTCTGTTAAAGCAGGGGGTTCTCAACCTGTGGATCGCGACCCCCTTGGGGGTCGATTGACGATTTGCCAGGGGTCGCCAAAGACCATCGAAAAAATGGATTGTTTTGTCTATTCTTCTATTGCTGTGTATATGAGCAAAGGGGGGAAGAGGTCGCGGCAGAATGGGGCATTGTAAAAAGGGGTCGCCGAGCTTAAAAGGTTGAGAACCGCTGTGTTAGAGGCAGGAATCAAGTTTTGATAAACATGGAATATATTTTTTTTTTCATCCGAATATATGTCACTTACGTACTGTTTTGAAAAGCATTAATAATAAAATGTGTCAACAACATAAGAGTTATGATATTCTTGTCAGCGTATTGTTCAATTAACTTACGTCGTAGGATGTTTTTTTTAGTCGTAACGCGTTACAAAAGTCGTTCTATACGATCCTTCTTTAGCTATATATATTTAAATCTTTTATATAGCGCTACTTTCATGCTTATAGCATGCTCAGAGCGCTTTGGTCCAATCTCATTTGTGGACCAGTGGGGGGAAGGGGGTATCTAGGAGTTGGTCTTCCGTGCTGCCTTTAGGCGCTCAGTAAATACAACTCTGCCCGAGTCGGGTGTCGAACCTCGAGCCCCCTTCTAGGTAGTCAAGCCAAGCCAAGTTCAAGCTCTCGACCACGCTTCCCACTTCCCAGCTATGATTTGCCATTAGATTTGATCAGACCTAAGTTGTGATATATCGTAATTAAAGCTAACCTGTATCCATAACCAACTTTTAAAGGTGGCGTCATGTGACCAGCACAACGACTAACCACTTTTACTCATTGGTATCAAAGGACTCAGGGACATTCTGAAATTCTTACCCGAGATTCGAACTTTTTGTCCTCAGTAGCCAAGCGCTAGACCACTCAGCTACAATCAATTTTACCTGCTAACTAAAGTATTAAATCGGTTTACGTGCGTGAGTGAGACGCTGTTTCCAACCTCTAGCCGTTTTCTCGGTTTAAACATGAGATGGAAATAACAGACCGACGTTGAAACATTTGTAGATTTTAAATGAGAATAAACATGAAAACAAAATCTATTGAAAACAGACCAAAACAAAACAAAAAGATTTCTCTTATCTTCGTCTGCTAGAGACGCGATGTGCTTATTTTATAGACGTCATCCGAACGCAGTGCACTGGCCGAGAGAATTTATTTGTTTAATCGCACGTTTTGGGAGTCGGCGAGAGAGAGTGAGAGAGAGAGAGAGAGAGAGAGAGACGGGAAGAAGAACTAGAGAGAGAGGTTGTTTGAAAGAGAGAGCGATAGAGTAGGGGAGGATTGAGATAAAGAGAGAAAAATTGATTGTTTGAGAGAGAGAGAGAGTTTGAAAAGGTAAATAAAAATAAAAGAGGGAATACTACATTAATATCAGAGAGAGAAAAAAGAAAAGGAAAGAGAGAGAGAGGGGAAAGATGGAAAGAAAGAGGAAAGGGAGGGAGAGGGAAAGAAAGAGAGAGGAAAAAGGAGAGAGCGAGAGAGGGAAAGAAAGAGAGAAAGTTTGTTTCAAGAGATTACATTTCAGTTCATGCACTTTGTTGTCTATTCAAACCTTTCAATGCAGTAATTATCCTACAAACTATGTCCCACGAAACCTCAATTAGCCCTGAATAGGTGTCCCGCGAAACCTCAATTAGCCCTGAATAGGTGTCCCAAGAAACCTCAATTAGCCCTGAATAGGTGTCCCACGAAACCTCAATTAGCCCTGAACAGGTGTCCCAAGAAACCTCAATTAGCCCTGAATAGGTGTCCCAAGAAACCTCAATTAGCCCTGAACAGGTGTCCCACGAAACCTCAATTAGCCCTGAACAGGTGTCCCACGAAACCTCAATTAGCCCTGAATAGGTGTCCCAAGAAACCTCAATTAGCCCTGAATAGGTGTCCCGCGAAACCTCAATTAGCCCTGAATAGGTGTCCCAAGAAACCTCAATTAGCCCTGAATAGGTGTCCCAAGAAACCTCAATTAGCCCTGAATAGGTGTCCCAAGAAACCTCAATTAGCCCTGAATAGGTGTCCCAAGAAACCTCAATTAGCCCTGAATAGGTGTCCCAAGAAACCTCAATTAGCCCTGAATAGGTGTCCCAAGAAACCTCAATTAGCCCTGAATAGGTGTCCCAAGAAACCTCAATTAGCCCTGAATAGGTGTCCCAAGAAACCTCAATTAGCCCTGAACAGGTGTCCCACGAAACCTCAATTAGCCCTGAAGAGGTGTCCCACGAAACCTCAATTAGCCCTGAATAGGTGTCCCAAGAAACCTCAATTAGCCCTGAATAGGTGTCCCGCGAAACCTCAATTAGCCCTGAATAGGTGTCCCAAGAAACCTCAATTAGCCCTGAACAGGTGTCCCACGAAACCTCAATTAGCCCTGAATAGGTGTCCCAAGAAACCTCAATTAGCCCTGAATAGGTGTCCCGCGAAACCTCAATTAGCCCTGAATAGGTGTCCCAAGAAACCTCAATTAGCCTTGAATAGGTGTCCCATGAAACCTCAATTAGCCCTGAATAGGTGTCCCACGAAGACTTGGAGTAATTAACTAGTAGACCACCACATGAATCAAAACCTCTAAAACAAAAAAACAAAGTTTTCGGTTAAATACTTCTGTTAGGAGAAAAGTTTGGGTAACACTGTCCTACAGTGTACCGGTATATCCATGGCTTTTTAAAGCGAGCATTGGACTTTACAGTCACCTTCGAGTCCATAGGAAATGAGAAATGTGCTCATCTTCGATTACGAAGGAGGAGTTATATATATATATATATATATATATCTATATCAAATCTATCCAAGGGGAGTAGGTCCTACAGTTTTGAGTTGGCACCTAGGGTTTAAGTGTTGTGGTTCTTTTATGTAACGTGGCTCCATAGTACGTCAACAAGTTTAGTTCGCTGTGGCAGACCTTGTGAGAGAGGAGGATATCTGGGAGAGGAGAGTATCTGGGAGAGGAGAGTATCTGGGAGAGGAGAGTATCTGGGAGAGGAGAGTATCTGGAAAAGGAGGGTATCTGGGAAAGGATGATATGTGGGAGAGGAGGATATCTGGGAGAGGAGGAAATCTGGGAGAGGAGGGTATCTGGGAGAGGAGGGTATCTAGGAGAGGAAAGTATGTAGGAGGATATCTGGGAGAGGATGGTATGTGGGAGAGTATCTGGGAGAGGAGGGTATGTGGGAGAGGAGGGTATCTGGGAGAGGAGGGTATGTGGGAGAGGAGGGTATGTGGGAGAGGAGGGTATCTGGGAGAGGAGGGTATCTGGGAGAGGAGGGTATGTGGGAGAGGGGGGTATCTGGGAGAGGAGGGTATGTGGGAGAGGGGGGTATCTTGAAGAGGAGAGTATCTGGGAGAGGAGGGTATGTAGGAGAGGAGAGTATCTGGGTAAGGAGGGTATCTGTGAGAGGAGGGTATGTGGGAGAGGAGGGTATGTGGGAGAGGAGGGTATCTGGGAAAGGAGGGTATGTGGGAGAAGAGGATATCTGGAAGAGGAGGGTATCTGGGAGAGGAGGGTATCTGGGAGAGGAGGGTATGTGGGAGAGGAGGGTATCTGGGAAAGGAGGGTATCTGGGAGAGGAGGGTATGTGGGAGAGGAGAGTATCTGGGAGAGGAGGGTATGTGGGAGAGGAGGGTATCTGGGAGAGGAGGGTATCTGGGAGAGGAGAGTATCTGGGAGAGGAGAGTATCTGGGAGAGGAGAGTATCTGGGAGAGGAGAGTATCTGGGAGAGGAGGGTATGTAGGAGAGGAGGGTATCTGGGATAGGCGGGTATGTGGGAGAGGAGGGTATCTGGGAGAGGAGGGTATGTGGGAGAGGAGGGTATCTGGGAGAGGAGGGTATGTGGGAGAGGAGGGTATGTGGGAGAGGAGGGTATGTGGGAGAGGAGGGTATCTGGGAGAGGAGGGTATGTGGGAGAGGAGGGTATGTGGGAGAGGAGGGTATCTGGGAGAGGAGGGTATCTGGGAGAGGAGGGTATCTATATGGGATAGGAGGGTATCTGGGAGAGGAGGGTATCTTGGAGAGGAGGGTATCTGGGAGAGGAGGTTATGTGGTAGAGGAGGTTATGTGGGAGAGGGGGGTATCTTGGAGAGGAGAGTATCTGGGAGAGGAGGGTATCTGGGAGAGGAGAGTATCTGGGAGAGGAGTGTATCTGGGAGAGGAGGTTATCTGGGAGAGGAGAGTATCTGGGAGAGGAGGGTATCTGTGAGAGGAGAGTATCTGGGAGAGGAGGGTATCTGGGAGAGGAGGGTATCTGGGAGAGGAGGGTATCTGGGAGAGGAGGGTATCTGGGAGAGGAGAGTATCTGGGAGAGGAGGGTATCTGGGAGAGGAGGGTATCTGGGAGAGGAGGGTATCTGGGAGAGGAGGGTATGTGGGAGAGGGGGTTATCTTGGAGAGGAGGTTATCTGGAAGAGGAGGGTATCTTGGAGAGGAGGGTATCTGGGATAAGGTTTCCATGCATTATTTAATCGCCCTGCAAATGTTTGATTGAAATATTGAATAAGAGTCCGTCATACAAGTGACAAGAGACATAACTCCATAATTTACCACAAAGAGTATTGTGTCTTTTCACGATTGAAGTCACCTGCTCTTAGTCTACACTTTGATTTAAACATCCGGACAACGTTTTTACAAAACGCATATCAACATGTCTGTAGAGTTTTTGAACATTTTTATTGTTAGTTCTTCCACACTCATTCTAGCATAAGCTCTATTCGTATAAAGATAATATCTAATAAAGGGAGATAACAAAGTATTTCAAAAAGAATTAACAATTTTACAAAAGTTAACCTTCCTGCTAACAAAATTTCGTTTCTTTTTAAAAGCCTATTTGTTTATATTTCTTGCTATCAAAGGAGATCAATGAGACGCTTAGTCATTGTATGTAACCTTAGTTGTTTTTATATCCATAGATTCAACTTCAATTTACCAGATAATTTAGCAGAAGTATCGGCGTATTAGCTCCCCTTAATTCGTATTAATGGAAATTGAGTAGACGCAAAACACTCCTTGAAACCATCCCGGCTCTACTCCTGCCTTTCCCAAAACTCCTCATTTCAGTTTGGTCGTAAATCTTCATCAGCCTTATTTATGCCATTCCATCAAGGCTATCATAACTCTAGATCTTCCATTTCCTTAGCCACTTCATACACTTGATAGGAGTGTTTTACTCGAGAGTATTGGACTGGATGGAGGTGTGAGGCTCATTTTAGGAATGCTCTTGAATTATTTAGTCTTTTTATTTCTAGAGCTGCTAGATCTAGGCGTTTTTGTTTTTAATGGTGGCTTAAGAATCATTCCACTTTGTTTTCTTAATATATATATATATATATATATATATATATATATATATATATATATATATATATATATATATATATATATATTATATATATATATACATACATACAGGGGCGGACTGGCTATATGGGCATTCGGGCAAATGCCCGGTGGGCAGGTACTTAAATGGGTCGGTAGGACCACAGTAATCATCTTCTTTTTTTAAATCACGTCTGTATTTTATAACATAAGAGCCTCGTTGATGTCACTAAGGCACGTATCAAATTGTTAAAGGTTTTATTGTATTCTCTAACAAAAGTGGCGCGACGTATTTCTGTTCATTGTATACATGTTGTACAGCTAGCGAGACATTATCAAACTTAATCAAATCAGTTTGAGGTCAGGTTGACCTATTGGGTGCCCATCATATAATATACAGAATATGGGACGGATAAAATAGAAATGACGGGGCCGATTTTGACACCAAGTCCACCCCAGTTTATATAGAAAGACAACTTACATAGAAAGCCTTAGAAAGATAGATAGATAAGTAGACTAGATAGATAGTTAAATAAATAGATGGATATATAGATAGATTGATTGATTGATTATTCATAGTATAACTTTATTCATATATTTATTGGTCTCTTCTTTTCCAGGTCATTGGATGTTTGGACTTTTGCTCTGTGATTTCTTCGTGACTTCCGATGTGTTAATGTGTACGTCCAGTATTTTACACTTGTGCACTATATCACTGGAGAGATATATTGGAATTAGATACCCACTTTGGACTAAAAATAAGTCAAAGCGAATTGTTCTGTTGAAAATTGTGATGGTATGGACAATAGCACTGGCCATTACGAGCCCCATAACTGTTCTGGGTGTGGTCAAGTCTGAGAATATCCTTCAAGAGGGCAGATGCAACTTGACCAATGAGCCTTTTCTGATTTACGGTTCGATATTCGCTTTCTTCATCCCCCTGGCCATCATGGTATTGATGTACGGCTTGACGGTCAATATGCTGAATAACCAGGCCAGGCTGGGATTAAGACGCGGGGCGGAGGACGGAGAGGGTCAGCCTATGATCCGTAGATCGACCAGTCGAAGAAATTGGCAGACGCGGCGTAAGTTTTATGGAAGAGAGCTTCTGAGCGTTTCGGCCGCGTACACGTCTAGCCAAAGCGAGGATTACGAGTGTGGGAACGGCTTGACCTGTCCGGTTATTCACCAACGGTTCGGCACGGTGAATGGCAGCCGGAACAACACGGTTCCCCTCTGTCATCACCACACCCATCATAGTCACCGTCATTACGAGCACAGGCTGGACCCTGCGTCGGCGGCGTCGGGGAACGCTAATTTGCTGGGGAGTAACAACAGCATCAATAACTTACACAGGGGGCGCAGCGGAAACAACAACTCCAACAGCGGTGGTAGTTGCGCCTCTGAGAGCAATAATGTCGTCCTTAACAATGCGTTGAATATCAGACGCGGCAGGTACGCTGCCCAGAACGGGAGGAGTGGTTCAGCGTACGCACCGCGCGGGTCTCCCCCAGACTATCCTTACTGTAACGGACACGAAGAGGATTTGCCTTCAGAAATGATCTCCGACTCGAGAAACTGCTGCTCCTCCATTCTTTCTTCGTCATCTTCTTCATCCTCGCCTTCTTCCTCGAGCCGGGAGCCCAAGCGACTCCGGGAACTAGTCCGCAAGCACCACGTGGCGGTCAAGGCCGCGAACATTTTATTAATGAAGCGTGAAGACCAGCCTGTGATTCCTATGCCATCTCTAACGCCCCCTTCTTCCAGTACGTACGCTAGTGTCAGGAGGGATAACTCAGTTCGGACAGAGCAAAAGGCTTCCAAAGTTTTGGGAGTAGTCTTTATGATCTTTGTTATCTGCTGGGCGCCATTTTTCACAGTCAACATCCTGACGCCGCTATGCACGAGCTGCAACTTCGAGTCCACGTTGGTGACGGCCTTCGTGTGGCTAGGATACGTCTCCTCTACCCTAAACCCCATCATCTACACAATCTTCAACAACATCTTCCGCATAACTTTCATCAAACTGCTGTGCTGCAGGTACCGGCTGCTGCATCGAGCCAGGCGTACCAGCAACCTACCGGGTCTAAGAAACGGCATGATGGGCTGCAACACATTTGGCGCCACCCCTGTCAGCATTAACGTACCCTCGACAACTCCAACTGCAACAATGATTGAAGAATCGAACTGCTAAACTTGTTGTTTTATACTTGGTACTTAGGAGATTGCATATATACAAATTAATATCTACCATAATGTCAAAGGTGAACTATCAAAACAGTTTAAGAAATAACTAACTAATTGATCCTTAAATCCTTACAAGGTCCAAAAGATTTACAGTTCTAGGTTGCTAACCGTATATTTTGTTCAGCCAAAGGGCCCCTCTTCTGCCAAGTCTGAGCTTAGCAGTGTGTAAGGGAACCTTTTTTGTATCTTTTCATCCCCCCAAAAGAAACGTCAATGAGTTTCTAGAGGGAGGTAATGTGGGTTTGTGGCGGGGGGGGGGGGGCTTGGTGGCTAAGCGGTAAAGCGTTTGGCGTCCAATTAGATGGCTCTAGTGTTTGAAGACTGAGATTTTGAATTTTTCGGTATTTTCGGAAGCCCCCGAGTCCACCTAGCTTTAATGGATATGTCAGTTGGGAAAAAGTAAAGGCGGTTGATCGTTGTGCTGGCCACATGACACCTTCGTCAACTGTCGGCCACAAAAACAGATGACCTTTACATCATCTGCTCCATAGATCGTTAAGGTCTGAAAAAGGTTATTCAACTTTAACTTAGATAAGGGTTAAGGCTATATATATTTGAGGTCAGATAACTCCTCCCGTTAAATAGGCTGTGGAGAGTGCTGGGCTAGTGACTACATGAGGGAGGGAGGTGGACATAGAGAAAGACATGGGGGGGGGGGAGAGAGAGGAACGTGAATCTTCATTTTGTCTATGTTTGCATGGTGGCTATGTGTTAAAGCGCTTGGCTTCCGAACCGAGGTGTATTCGGTTCGAATCTCGTTAAAGACTGGGATTTTCAGGGCTCCCCTGGGTCCACCCAACTGTAATAGGTACATAAAAGGCGGTTGGTCGATGTGCTGGCCACATGACACTTTCGAAACAGATAGCTACTATATCATCTACGGTACTCTATAGGCGCATGGTACTAGAGGGGAAAGTGTTACTTGTCTATGCTTGCGAACATCTACCGATGCCAGGGGATAAAAAAGACTTGTATGAAAGCCTCGTGGTCCTAAACTTTTATGCAGATATTGGTCCACCATTCTATATGTATTTAATTTTTTAAACATAAGTAAAAGAAAGGAAAATATTAAATATGGAACCATGAATACACAGCAAACGGGCAAGGAAGGCGAACTAAATAATGTCATACCGGTATTAAACAAAAAATACCTCAGAAAGAAAATCGTTACTCCAAATACAAATTTAAAAAAAAAAAAAAAGATTTACAAATAGAAAGAGAGTGGGGAAGGGAGATAATTTCATTTTCAAATAAGCTTCTCATTCAAATACTCTTGAGAATACAAAGCTTGGGGAAAAATGCATGCAAATCTCTCCAATCTGTTTCAATTAAGCATGCAAATTATTCTTAATTTGTTCTGTCTTTTGATTTTCATCCTAGTAAGAGACACACACAAAGAGAGAGTGTGAGAGAAAGAATAATGTGTTAACATTTTAGAGACCCTCTCTTGTTCTTATATCTGTTTATAATGAACTGATACTGGTGATCCTATATTGTGATGATAACTATAAAGTCTTCTTGTTATGAAACATTGTACATTAGAATCGGATTCGACCCATCTCACTCATTTCATATTGTTATATGTATGTTCTATGATGATGGCTTGAATAATGTATCTATTTATTTATATCATGATATGGCTTGATCTATTTATTATTTAATAAAATCAATGTCACTGTTTCAATTTTTTTCTTCAACACTAAGAGATGGTCCATTACATGTCCAGTGTGGTGCAGTCAAGGTTTACATAACTGATTCAGTAGTTTACACTAAGAGATGGTCCATTACATGTCCAGTGTGGTGCAGTCAAGGTTTACCTAACTGATTCAGTAGTTTACACTAAGAGATGGTCCATTACATGTCCAGTGTGGGGCAGTCAAGGTTTACCTAACTGATTCAGTAGTTTACACTAAGAGATGGTCCATTACATGTCCAGTGTGGGGCAGCCAGGGTTTACATAACTGATTCAGTAGTTTACACTAAGAGATGGTCCATTACATGTCCAGTGTGGTGCAGTCAAGGTTTACATAACTGATTCAGTAGTTTACACTAAGAGATGGTCCATTACATGTCCAGTGTGGGGCAGCCAGGGTTTACATAACTGATTCAGTAGTTTACACTAAGAGATGGTCCATTACATGTCCAGTGTGGTGCAGTCAAGGTTTACCTAACTGATTCAGTAGTTTACACTAAGAGATGGTCCATTACATGTCCAGTGTGGTGCAGTCAAGGTTTACATAACTGATTCAGTAGTTTACACTAAGAGATGGTCCATTACATGTCCAGTGTGGGGCAGCCAGGGTTTACATAACTGATTCAGTAGTCTGGGGACAGCCTGAAGGCTACATTCAGAAATAAATATTTGTATGCTCTAAGGTCATTTATTTTTTTTGGAATTGTTTTTGTAATAGTGCATATTTCAAGCACAGTGCACTCTATCTCTTCTGTGGACTAGTGGAAGGAGAGGTATCTCTGTAAAGGTTTTTTTCCTGCTGCCATTTGGTGCTCAGCAAACACAACGCAACTTAGTTTGGCTTTTGAACTCGAACTCCCTTAATAGGTAGTCAAGTGGTTTAACCCTCTCAGCCACATATCCCATTATATAGTGCAATTACAAAAATAATGTAGGCTCAAGGCACTATATTCCATAACAGACTTAGAGAAGAAAAGTTAAAATGGCAAAATAATTGAAATTAATTTTGAAAAGTATTCTAAATGTTCTTTTAGAAAGAAGAGAACCTTGTAGGGAGCGAGTTCCAAACCTTAGATTTGTGTACTACAAAGACCTGCAAACTCGATGTTTTGGGCACAACTAGTGCAACTCAGGACTGAGTGACCTACAGAGTGATCAGTTCACCAACTTCATGGAGTAGTCAGTTAATCTGTAAAGACATTTTTTTATCTCCTAAATACTTTCTTAAATTTTGAACATTTCAGTCAAAAAAGTTATAGAACGTTTTACAATTTTATAAACAGTTTATTTTGTGTTCACATTATAAATATAATCACTACAATAAATCAGACATTTGTTTTTCATTCACTTTTTTTTTTAAATACAAGTCAAACAAGAATAAATAATAATTAAAAAAAAATTAGCTGTGTAGAAAATGCATCACTTCTATAAGCTAAACTAGTCTAAAGATAAGCTGTGATATTAGTTCACAAACTGTGTTTCTTTTAGAGATGCCACTTTGTGCAACAAAGGTATAACTTTTTTTTTACTTCAAACTGTACGAAGTTATTTTTTTTTTGACTAGATGAAAGGGGTGATTTGGCAAATCCTTAATTTAGAAGAGGCAAAAATTAATTGAGATTTATGGATGTGTACTATAGAGTGTGCATTTCAAACACTTCATCAAAAGTGTAAATACTATACTTATTCATCCATTATAACAAAATAACATTCTCATTAACTTGCCAGCATAAAACTAATTAGTCACCATTATATTTCAAATTATAAAAAGTCTCTATTTCAAACACTCCACAAAAAATATCTATACAAATGCTATAAAATGATCAAACTTCTGAAAAACAAAATAAAATGCTTAAAGTTTACTAACTGACTTCAAGCTATATATACAGTTACTTGCTTTAAACATGTCAAGGAAAAGCTATATATATTGTTTTAGATTAACATTGTATCAAATTATGTTCGAAGGATATTTCTTTACACTAGCAGCATTGCTCCACTTTACAAAAATAAACAATTTCTTGAACACTTGAATCCATCTAAGAATGTTTCTAATTTTTTAAAAAATGTCAAACCTGACAATAGGAGCATTTAAAGTGCAAAAGAAACCCAGGCGAAAATTAAAAGAAAGCCTCCGTAGGGTGTTACTTTTCGGATGGCCATATTGTTAGTCATTGCATGATAGTAGCAGCTACCACAGAAGAGCACAATACCAGCAGTCATTAGAGAACCAGTCTGTGGAGTAGAAGAAAAGACAAGCATTCAAAGTTTTCCCCCAATGAGAGTAATAATACAAACTTGTTTAGTTCACTTTATATTTGACTAGCTTCAATAATATATATAAAAATAGAATATACTAAGTAGGAAATGGTCATAACAGAGCTCCTCTATGCTAACGATTGTACCCTAGCTCATAATGAACATGATCTCCAGCTCACAGTCAACAAATCTGCATATGTTGCCTACTCTTTTGGTTTATCTATAAACCTCGGAAAAACAGAAGTTATATCCCAGCAGTCACCCAATATAACCTACTCAGCCCCAAAGATTACCCCAAATGGACAACCCCATAATGTGGCAGACCACATATCTAGGATGCATAGTATCAAATGATGCATCACTTTCAAGGGAAAGTCAGGGCAGGTGACATTTTGGTGGAATAGCTCGCTCCGCCTGTCAACAAATATCAGTGCCTACCAAGCAGTGGTTCTCTCAAGCTTTTTATATGGATCTGAGACATAGGTACTATACAGAAAGCAACTAAGACTTCTTGAACTCTTTCACCAAAGATGCTTGCGTTCCATCATGGACATACGATGGTAAGACCGCACAACAAACAGTGATGTCATTGTGAATGCCGGTATGGACAGTATAGAGGGACTTCTTATGGTTTGACAGTTACGGTGGGCCGGGCACATATCCCATATGGGGGGCGAACATTTGCCTAAAGTAGTCTTTCTTGCTTATTAATATAAAAATTGAAATCAAAGGATCAAGTACATGTGACCTTTAACATTTACTTTTACTTCATAGATAGAAATCTATTAATTAATGGAGCCTTTTTTTTATACATTCTTCTGAGACTTGCACAAGAAAAAGAAAGTTTACAGAAGAAGAAAAATAGATAATGTTGATCCTGTATAGTGGATAATACAGACTTCTAATTTATAACTAAAGACTACTTGATTATATACAAATAAACTAAAAGACTACATTCTTTAAATGTTAAATATTACAAAAGTTTTGTCGTTTCTTTTTAAACTCTCAATCATCTTTAAGCTGAAACTTAAAAGGTAGCAGACTCTATTGCTAAAACTTTCTGCTGGGCAATCAGAGTAAGACCATCAACTGAAGTTTTATACTTGTTACATGTTTAGCTCTTCAAGCTACAGGACAAGAGACAATTCAATGTTGGATTAATGTAGAGAAAGTGATGCAGCACTAAGTTTGAACAAACCATCATGCCTAACAAACCATTCGCTATATCTTCCAGATAGAAGGATACTGTAAGGTAATTCCAAATTAAAGAAAATGTATGCAGTGTCTTACTTGATGTGCACCTAGATCTTCATTTATGACAATATCTATTAGCACATCTTTATCTCTCCCTTAACTCACAAATGAAACTCATAAATGAATTTTAAAAATCCAAAAATATAATTTCAATCAAATTTAGAGCAATGGCACCAGAATCAGAAGTGATATCCCTTAACTATTTTAATTGCTTCTAGTAATTAAGATGGAACCTATTGGATTTTTAAAAATATATTGCTGACATTCCTAGCCCTAGGATGGTAGGAGATGGTAGTAGGCAGGATTCAAACTAGGGACCATCTAGATGACCGTCCAAAGTGCATACCACGTAATCAGACAATCTGTTCACTTTCATCTGTACACTCATTCATTCCGCTGGTAATGAAGCTACAAGCACTTTTTTAACATCTATATATTATTGAGAACCAAAAACTGGCCAGAATCGCACAGTCCAAAGCAGCACTTGCAAAACTCAAAACAATCTGGAAAGACAAAGGCATAGCCCTCGACACTAAAATCAGACTGATGAGCTCCCTGGTCATGGCCATTCTTATATGCTTGCAAATTTTGGATGCTCACTGCAAAAGTAGAGAGGAGGATCCTAGCAATGGAATTGAGATGCTTCGGAAAGATCCTAGATTTCACATACAAAGACCACAACACAAACAAAGAGATAAGAAGCAGGATTAATACTGTGATTAGACCACACGATGACTATGGCCATATCACAAGAACCTCAGTGCTCACAAAGACCTTCCTTTAGGGAACTTTACCAGGAAAAAGAAGAAGCAGACAGAGAAGGCGATGGGAAGACAAATCCAAGGCAACAGAGAGACAGAGGAATGGTGAAAGGCGGTCATTAGATCTTTTGTGGTGCCCTAATGGTCCAACAAACTAAGGGATAGGTGAAGGTGATGACTATTATAATAAGGTCCAAATTTCAATAGTAGATTAATTCCTTGTTCTTGCTTTGACACTAATTCTAAAGTTTATTTTTGTTTTATTTGTCAATAACTCATTAATAACATTTAATCAAGTCTCACAGCCAATCTTTATTACATCAGATTAATATTGAACACTAATGTTCAGTTTAGCAGCAGTTTAGCGCTATAAAGATAAAGCACTAATACAACTGAAATCAGAGCTATGACTTGTGAAAAAAACATTTTAATAAACAAGAGTTCCAAATAACCAAGTTCATAACATTTTGATAAAATAATACTTACTAGAACTGGCTTCCTGGCAAAAGGAACTGCTAACAAAGCCAGAGTGTGGATAAAGTGATATTTACTTGCAATCTCAAAAGTCTGGAAAATTGTTACACAATAATATAGCTTGATATATTAATAAATAAATATGCATCAACTTAAAGACATATATTTTTAATGTTTTGATATTGTTCTATTTAAAACTATTTAGTCTATGTTCTAGCAGTAAATATTTGAATTAACTGTTAGACCAAATCAACAATTAATATTCAGTTCTTTTATTGTTTGTTTTCTATATTTTTTAAATTACTAGTTGTTATGCTCTTCCACTGTGTTTAGTACTTGAAAATGTAACTAAGTCCAACTGGAGGTATCACTAACTCACTACTGGAACAGATAACACCGACGAAAGGCCACCAATCGATAAATAGAGTCAACGCTTTTGTTGAAACAACAAACACTTTTAATACTTAATACGGGAACCGTCCGATGTCCTCTATTACTAGCCGTCTATATAATTCTTCTTAATCTTACTGTAAATAAGAAAGCGTCTTGATTCTAAAGCGTCGCCTATAGAGTTCTTGTTTTTTAACTATCTGTCACGTCACTTGTCACTAAGTAAAACTTTCCCCCTTATTCCCTGAAACAAATAACTCAATCCTAATCATGTCATAACATAATATATTATGATAGAAAAGTGTATTTGCATTTCACTAATACATTGAATTGCTTTAATTCTTCATGTCTAGTTTGAAAACTGATAAATATTATATAGCTCAAAGGTACAATTACGATATTTTTTTAAACCAGTATGTCATCTCATAAAGGCAGTTAAAACATACCCACTATCCTCCACTATGGTACCTCAAACAGTACATAGATGAACATTGAAGTTTAAGCTTAGGAATCATAAGTAAAACCCTGCTAAAAGAAGCCATTACTTAAGTAGTCATAAATTTAAAAAAAAAACATTTTTACATAAATTAAAAATCTTTGTAAATAAAACCACTTGCCTCTTTTAATCTTTGATCTATTTCTTTTTGTCGAAAAACTGGAAAAGAAAAAAAATATAATAATATGAAAACTAAAAAAAAACAACTTGTGATAATACAATATATACAATTAGCCAACTGAATAAAATAAATGAACCCTGATTTAATTATACATACCATTTTTTTTTCTTTATATACTTAAAAAATCAAACAACCATATTCGTCCCACCCCTATGCCTATGTGGTAATGTAATTCAGCTGTTTATCTTATTAACATACATGTATACTTATTCCATCATGTGTCCTCCTCTTTAGGACCTTTGTCTACCTATCCTCCATTTAATTTCCTTTATCTACCATTCAACTGAATACTCAACACCTAATGAGAGCTAGAAAGAATGGCATCTCTAGAAGTCATAAGAACTTTAATCATTCTTGAATGTCGCTATATAAAAGGGAAGGTATTCATTATCCTGTCTTTGGTAATAGGCTCACCAATAAGAGTATAACATAAGCAAGAAAAGCTGAGCAAAATAAAAGTAAATGTTTAGTCAATTAATTTTTTAAATGTTAAAATGCTAATCCCCTATAGATAGAGGATCTTTCAAAGTAAACAAATTAAAAATATGAAGAGAATATTAACAATATGTTACTATCTTATAATATTAACAATATGTTACTATCTTAGAATATTAACAATATGTTACTATTTTAGAATATTAACAATATGTTACTATCTTAGAATATTAACAATATGTTACTATCTTAGAATATTAACAATATGTTACTATCTTATTTGAATAAATTAATTGTTGGTCAACCAATTGTCAATGAACCAATTGTCATGAATAAAATGTCTTTTTAAACCAATTGTCAAGGAATCCTGTCCTCCTACAGGAGGTTCAGGTAAGCATTTAATTCATGTCATATTTGAAGGAAAGTCGGAAACTTGAAGTCATCTAGAGAATAACTTTATATCTAAACTAGTTTCTAAACTTTAATAAATGTATAAAATATATATAAAATCCTGAAATTTAACTATTAATTTAGTAGACTGCTTATAAATCTAGACTACAGTTTTATACAGTGGCGTAGCTAGGAATTTGTCATCATTTGGGGGCCCCCCTCAAGTGGGGGCCTGGGCAGATTTTCAAATTCTCTCCCTCCCTCCCCCACCCTAGCTACTCCTCTGGTTATACTTCAAGTAGGCAATTGGACATTGTTCAGTGTGATTATGGAAATGGTATCATTTAACCCAAAGATAGTCTGATCTAGTTAAGCTTTTGTGTAAAACTTATATCTAATTTTGTGTCTGACAATAAAATTAAAAATGTTTCAATAAAAGTGGAATCATATCTTTAATATTAAAGTTTTTTTTTTTTTCATCACACTGGACTGGTCAATGCCAATATCAAGGTCATTCAAACCAACAAAAAAAAAATAAAAATATTGGGTTCAAATCTGCGCCCTCTAATTTCAGTTACATGGCTAGTAGTTTAAATTACATATGTATAATTATTATAAAATATATTAAATTATTATAGAACTAAGAATAGACTAGGTCACTAGATTATCATTATAGTAGATAGAAGATCTCTAGATCTAAATCTATTTACTAGAGTAGAGTCTTGATCAGATATAATTTTACTATTCTCTTATCTTATCTATACTTATACTAATCTATATTCTACAACTTTTTACATCAGAATTAGACTCTAGTATATACCGTGTGAGCCATAGGCACCCATTGCTACTGCAATAGCACCAGAAATGCCAGCTATGCGAATAAAAAGCCGAGCTGAGCGAGGTATGACAAACATTTGAATCTCTCGGACGATAGCCTCTTGGACTTCTTCCTTACGACGTGGTAAAATACGAATTAACCCGTTGAAAGTGCTGCTCAAGCCGCCAGATATACCGTTCCAAATATCAGCCATACGCAAATTAAAAGGTTGTTTCAAAGTGTCAAAAGTGAAATAGTTCTCGCGTTACAAGTTTGTGGGTTTATCACAACGTAGATCTAGAATCTAGATCTAAATATATATGATAGTCGGAACAATACTAGATCTAGAAATAGATCTATAGCACGGTTACGGTAACTGATTTAGACCTACATCGAATTTTTTCAGAGTAGTTTCCCTTTGAGTAAAAAAAAATGTTTGGCAATAAAAATAGATGAATCGCAATTTTAGTTTAAAATATAAATAAAAACGATAGGCCTATTTAGATAGTGCGAGTTAAGGGAATGCAATTTTATTAGCGGCCCCCGAAAGGGGAAAAGACGCTATTAGTTTTGTGTGGCCTGTCTGTCCATCTGTCCAAACTGTAATAATAAATGGCTCTAAATCAACACCAATAACAGTAAACACAGGTGTACCTCAAGGAACAGTCTTGGGCCCACTACTATTTTTAATGTACATAAATGATTTACCAAATTGCATTAGTTCATGAACAAAAAGTCAGATTATTTCCAGATGATTGCATAATATATAGAACAATAAAAACAACACAAGACAGATATTTTACAAAGAGAATTAGATGAATTACAGAAATGGGAATCAAATTGGAGCATGTCTTTCCACCCAGAAAAATGTCAGTTGTTAAGAGTAACAAAAAAACTAAAACAAATTAATTCCACTTATCTTATTCATGGCAAACCAGTAACACAGACTAAAAACGCAAAATACCTAGGTGTTATAATAAATGAAAAACTGTCATGGAATCCACATATTGATGAAACTATAAAAAAAAACTCCAACAAAGCATTAGGGTTTATTAAAAGAAATTTCTATAAATCAAATAAGAACATAAAACTAAAATGTTATTTAACCTTGGTTAGGCCAATAACAGAATATGCATCCACCGTTTGGGACCCCTCAACTCAAGAAAACATTAAGAAACTGGAACAAACACAAAATAGAGCAGTGAGATTCATAACAAACGAATATTCACATTTGACTAGAGTAACACCATTAGTAAAATAACTAAATTTAGAAAGCCTTCAGGACAGAAGAATCAAAAGTAAAGTAGCAATTATACATAAAACACTGAACCATAATCTGCAAATACAAAAACAAAATTTAATAAAATACTCTGAAAGACACAAAAATAAAGGCACATTCCTCGTCCCATATGCTAGGACAAATTTGTACAAATACTCCTTCTTCCCTAGTGCTATTAGAGCATGGAATGGGTTGCCTGAGCTAGCCAGAAAAACAAGTGACTTGGCAGAATTTAAGTCATTGGTTAATATGCATGACTAAATGCATGACGCGTATGACGTAATCATCTTCTTTTTTGAAGTAACGTCTGTATTATATAAGATAAGATAAGATCTGTCTAGAAGAGAAAATGAAAATCGGACATCATGATATTTTAGATCATTCAAAGTTCTGATGCAACGGCTACTTTTTTCTTTTCCAAAAGTGAACGATTTAATTTTTAAAATTATATATGCTGGCAGATTTTTCAAAAAAATACACCCCTTTTCAATGAAAAACTTCAGGGGAAATAAGTCTTATTTTAAAATTCATTCATAGATTCGCGCATTGGTACAAAACGTTTGCATCTAAGGCAGGGGTTCTCAACCTATGGGTCGCAATCCCGTTGTGGGTCGAATGAAAAATTGCCAGGGGTCGCTTATAATCCCCGGAAATTTAAATTATTTATCTATTTATCATTGAAAGTTTTTTAGGTCCATTCTAACGTGCTGTAACAAGCAGATTTGAATGGTACTTGGTATTCAAACTAGTTCATATCCAGTTCTGGATTGTGTTGCGCCTTCTTCTTCCATTTCCAAGAACAAATCTTTGCGCAGCAAGGTTTTCCAGCTTGTTAGTTATTAGGTCAAAATTCAGAAGCAGACTTGATACAGGTAATGACATTCGTTGTTTCGAATGAATTCCTGATCTGGTGAAACAGAAACAAGCCCAACCTTCATACTATAGTGGCTGCAACATGTGAATACGCAATAGAAAATAAAAGCAAGTCTGAATAATAACACTTTTTAAAAAAATTTATTATGATCACAAATTTATTTATCTGTAAACGAAAAAAAAAAAATACGGTTGGGGCTCGCCGCCTAGTGGGAAATTATATTAGGGGGTCGCGGAACTAAAAAGGTTGAGAACCACTGATCTAAGGTAACAATGGTAAAAGTGTCAATGGATCATTATAAAATATATTTTCCATTAATTAACTAACTCATTGAATAGAATACTGATTCAAATATCATTTTTTAAAAAGAATTTTAATACGAACTTCGTTTCAATTGTAAGTTAAAAAATATAAGCCTATATACTTTTTACCACGCAGTTTTCACACATCCTCATTAGGCTATACACTTGACAACAATCTGAATCTAAATTACAATAAATAGAGACCAGATCTACATAGATCTATTATAATCAATATGCGAGTTCTATTCTAGATATAGATCTAGTAGATTCTATATCAAGATTCCCTAACTCTAGTTAGATATATTTAGATCTAGATTCTAGAATCTAGAGACAGACTTAGACTTAGTCGACTTACTACTTAAACTTATAATGACTTAGTCTTAGACTAAGATTTAACTCTAGATCTAGACTTTAGACTTAGAGACTGAGATCTATTTCTATATCTCATTGGTCTCCTTCAGTCGTAGAACGACTATGGTTCATCTCAGAGCACACTTCCTCATGTGGCTGTGGAGCCCTATTTCGGAGAGACTCCCGTCCACAGATAGCGCAGGTTAAGGTGGCTTTTGCTTCGGTGGTAGAGGAGCTGGCCGTTTTTCGGATTGTGCGTTTTTCTTCCTGGGCTGAGACCCATGTACTTTCACTTTCCATAGCTTTCTTGGTCACTGTCTCTCTCCATCTGTTGCTGTCTAGAGCTATGTCTTCCCAATGCTCAGTATTGATGTTCACTGATTTGAGGTCACGTTTTATTACATCTATGTAACGGAGGTGGGGGCGACCAGTTTTTCTTGTGCCAGTAGCGAGTTGACCATAGAGGATGACTTTCGGGATGCGCTTGTCCTCCATCCGGCGAACATGTCCAAAACAGCGCAAACGGCGTTGTCTGAGGGCTGTAAAGATGATGGGAATACCTGATCGCGCAAGGATCTCAGTATTGCACACTTTTTCTTTCCTTGTGACATTCAAGATCCTACGGAGACATCTCAAATGGAATGAGTTCAGTTTTCTCTCTTGCTTTGCGTAGGTGGTCCATGATTATTATTATAGCTTTTATATAGCGCTACTTTCATGCTTATAGCATACTCAGAGCGCTTTGGTCCAATCTCATTTTAGGACCGGTGGGGGGGGGGGGTATCTAGGAGTTAGTTTTTCCGTGCTGCCTTTAGGCGCTCAATAAACGCAACTCTGCCAGAGTCGGGTGTCGAACCTCGATCCCCCTTCTAGGTAGCCAAGCCAAGTTAAAGCGCATTTAGCGTCTCGACCACGCTGCCATACAGCATTGTACTCATAACGCATGAGTTGTAGACTTCCATTTTGGTCATGGTAGTTAGCTTATGGTTTTCCCAAACTCTTGGTCTGAGTCTAGCGAATGTCGAGGCAGCCTTCCCTATGCGTTTTTTTCATCTCCTCTTCTAGAGACAGGTCATCTGTAATTGTGGATCCCAGATAGCAGAATTCGTTTACGGCGTCCAGCTTTTTATCGTCTATGAGGATGGAGGGTGTTTCTGTAGCAGGTGGTCCCATAACATTTGTTTTCTTCGTGCTAATAGTCAAGCCATATTCTTTACAGGCCTGAGAGAAGCGGGACATTAGTGACTGAAGTTCCTCTTGCGTGTGTGCCACTACCGCTGCGTCATCCGCGAATAGCATATCTCTTACGAGGGTGGCTCTGATTTTAGTTTTGGCCCTCAGTCTGGAGAGGGGGGAACTGCTGTGTGGGCGACATCGTTCCAACCATAAACAATGCCCAGGCTTTCATCTTTCTTATTCAAAGCCCTAACTCCAAAAAAACTGGAGAGGACACTCCAGCTTCGCCTTTGGCGTCGTCCAAACACGGGAAGTGGCAGTCACCGGTTATAAGCTCAAATGCTCAATTGACGTAGAGCAGAGCGCCAGGGGCCACTTTCGTCGGTGGGAGGGATCCTAGGATTCCAATGGACAGCTACCGCCCGCCTCAAGCTGGGCAGCCCCCAGCCAATAAGGTGCTGTCCCGTCATGCCTGTCTTCCTCGTTTGGGTACATGAGGATAGGACAAAAATCTGAAAAGCAGGCACAAAGCCAATGTACCAGTCGACATGAAGAAAAAAAAAGAGAAGCTCCACTCTTAAACTGGGCACATGGAATGTGCGTACTCTACAAACTGGACTTAAGGAAAACCTACCAGACATAGAAGATGTCAGAAAATCTGCAATAATAAACGATTAACTGTCCAGGCTCAAAGTAGACATTGCCGCCCTTTAGGAAACTCGTTTAGCTGACTCTGGTTTAATCAACGAAAAAGACTACTCCTTCTTCTGGCAAGGCAAAGCCAAAAGTGAAGTAAGGGAACATGGCGTTGGTTTTGCAGTTAAGAACACACTGCTGAACACAGTAGAGCTGAAGTGCAACGGTTCAGAAAGACTCCTATCACTACGCCTTAACACATCTATTAGACATGTGACTTTGATATGTGCCTACGCTCCTACTCGGAGTTCCACACCAGAGGCCAAAGATATGCTTTATGACAACCTTTCGTCTTAGCGAGATCCCAAATACGGAACAGGTTATCATCCTCGGCGACCTCAATGAACGCGTTGGATCTGACAACTCTGCATGGGACAGCTGTATTGGGCATTTTGGTGTCGGAAAAGTAAATGAAAATGGACAAAGGCTCCTCGAGGTTTGCTCACTACATTCCCTCTGCGTCACTAATACCTATTTCAAGACTAAACCGCAGCACAGAGTATCTTGGCGACACCCTCGCTCCAAACACTGGCACCAACTAGACCTAATCATGGTAAGACAAAAGCGCTTAAACTTTGTCAAGCTTACCAGGTCCTACCACAGTGCAGACTGCGACACAGATCACTCCTTGGTATGTTGTAAGATCAATCTTCTCCCAAAAAAAATCCACCGTACCAAGCAGATTGGAAGACCCCAATCGGATGTAAGCAAGATGTGTTACCCTGATCTCCAGATACAGTTTGCGGAATCTTTTGAACGCGAGTATAAAAATATCTCTGAAAATACAGCAACAGAAAAATGGGAACACCTCAAGTCCACCATACAAAAGACTTCCCTGAAAATCTTTGGAAGAAAGATTACAAAACAAAATGATTGGTTCGACTCTAAAGCAGTTATTTTAGCACCTGTCATCAGAGCAAAGAGAGATGCACTCGCTACTTACAAGGCAAAACCTACCCAACGCAACCTGCTAAACCTGAAAGAAGCTAGAGCCAATGCACAAAGGACAGCAAGGATCTGTGCCAATGAATACTGGGTAGAGCTCAGTGAGAGTATTCAGCTCGCAGCCCAAGTGGGCAACATAAGAGGGATGTACGAAGGAATCAAAAAGGCTCTCGGACCCTCCCAAAACAAGACAGCACCTCTGAAATCAACTACTGGGGAAGTTATCACAGACAAGTGCCAACAAATGCACAGATGGGTGGAACATTACTCTGAGCTCTACGCCACAACAAGCTCAATCTCTGACTCAGCCGTTAAGGCTATCATACAATTACCCACAATCAACGAGCTAGATGAAACACCCACCCTTTCAGAGCTCAACAAAGCCATAGACAACATTGCTGCCCGCAAAGCACCCGGATGCGATGGTATCCCCCCAGATCTTCTAAAACAATGCAAAACTACTCTAATCCAACCTCTACACGAACTGCTTTGCAAATGTTGGCAAGAAGGTGCTGTGCCACAAGACCTGCGGGATGCTAAAATCGTTAAACTGTATAAGAACAAGGGTGACAGAAGCGACTGCAACAATTACAGGGAAATCTCCCTCTTAAGTATTGTAGGCAAAGTCTTTGCTCGAGTGATACTTCCCAGGCTACAAAAACTCGCTGATCGGGTCTATCCAGAATCACAATGCGGCTTTCGCTCAGGGAGATCCACGATTGACATGATTTTCTCCATCCGCCAACTCCAGGAAAAGTGCAGAGAACAAAGGATGCATTTGTACATAGCGTTTATTGACCTGACAAAAGCCTTCGATCTAGTTAGCAGAGATGGCCTCTTTAAAATTTTACAGTTAATAGGCTGTCCACCCAAGCTACTAAATGTAATCATATCTTTCCACCAAAATATGATGGGTACAGTGCAATTCAATGGTGCCATCTCTGAAAGTCTCAGTATAAACAGCGGAGTTAAACAAGGATGTGTCCTGGCCCCAACCCTCTATGGAATACTATTTTCACTGCTAATCCACAACGCGTTTGACAAATCCACTGAAGGCATCTATCTCCATTCCAGATTTGATGGCAAACTCCTAAATATTGCCAGTTTCTAGATCTAGGCTTCGACTTAGTCTGTCCATCTGTCCGTCCGACCCGTTTAGATCTCGTAAACTAGAAAAGATAGTAAAAATCCAACATCATAATATTTTAGTTCATTCAAAGTTCTGATGCAACGGCTACTTTTTTCTTTTCTGAAAGCGAAAAATCTAATTTTGTAAATCACTTATGCAAGCAATTTTTTCATAAAAATACACACCACTTTTACAACTATTCACTATTAATACAACAGTTATTTAGATTCCTTAATCATGGCGCTACACTACAATCAAATTTAAAGACCTCAAGAACCAGTTTTCAATACCGTGTAGCGCAGATACTGATTCAGCTCCAGAGAAAATAACTCCATGCAAATTAAGTTCTAGCCAGTACTCTTTCGGGAGTTTAATGGTTGTCAGAAGCTGTATTTGCACACTTTAAAAAACTTTGCTGCTGAACTTTCACATTTTTTTGGGTCCACAGACATTTTTGAAGAAACTTATTTGTGTGGAAACTAAACACGTGTATGTATAATCACATGTCGATGGTGAAATCAGTCACAATGATAACAACTAGTAAGCTAGTTCCACAGTTCGGAAACATTACGCCCGAGTGTAAACAGTTAAATACTTCACATTAGGCCTAACTGTACATTTGTGTGAAATGTTGTGATGTAAAAAGACAATTGCAATTTTTTTTTAATCGTAAAATTGGTTTCAGAAATTGCTAACTCTTGTTGTAATTCCTTAATTAAGAGTATGAAAAAGAGAATAATACAGTATGAAAATGGATTAAAGACATTATACTCACTTGGCTAGCGTATTTTGTTAAAGTTGTAAGTATATATATATATATGTGAAGTCCCCATTTCCAAAAATTTAAAAAATGCGGCCCTTGATACATAAAGGTTGCCCACCCCTGCCTTAACATCATCTGCCCCATAGATCTCAAGGTCTGAAAGGGGAACTTTACTCTTTTTGTTTTACTACACTAAACGTGTCGCGAATATAGTTGCGATGTTTATACACAAAGATTAGGAATACGGGAAACTTTCTATAACTTAAACTCAGGCGACAGACAAATGAAAGATGTGAGTAATCTATAAGGTAGAGAAGCTTACAAGACAAGAATAGAGACTTAAGACAAGAATAGTGATTAAAAACAATACTTGGGAATGAAGACAATACTAGAGATTAAAGACAAGACTAGAGATAGAAGACTAGCAGATTGAAGAAAATATAAGAGATTGAAGACAAGACTAGAGATTGAAGACTAGCCGATTGAAGAAAATATTAGAGATTGAAGACAAGACTAGAGATTGAAGACTAGCAGATTGAAGAAAATATAAGAGATTGAAGACAAGACTAGAGATTGAAGACTAGCAGATTGAAGAAAATATAAGAGATTGAAGACAAGACTAGAGATTGAAGACTAGCAGATTGAAGAAAATATAAGAGATTGAAGACAAGAGTAGAGATTGAAGAAAATATAAGAGATTGAAGACAAGAGTAGAGATTGAAGAAAATATAAGAGATCGAAGACAAGAGTAGAGATTGAAGAAAATATAAGAGATTGAAGACAAGACTAGAGATTGAAGACTAGCAGATTGAAGAAAATATAAGAGATTGAAGACAAGACTAGAGATTGAAGACTAGCAGATTGAAGAAAATATAAGAGATTGAAGACTACAGATTAATGATATCAATTATGATAAATGAGTAGCGATTGACGACTACAGATTAATGGTTACCGCTGTGTACAATGAGTAGAGATTGAAGACAAGACTAAAGAGTGAATGTGTTTCTCAAACAAAACAAGTTTAAATAATATGAATAAATTGAAAACCTCCTTACGTTCAAGATCCACAGACGTATGTTCATTGAGGTTTTTCACTTCTGAAATACCACAAAAGCACTCTGGATTAGTATAGTCATAAAACATAGTATATCCAACTTTGTCCTGCGAGTAATGATTTTAGAGGTAACTGCACATCTTATATAAGCATTTACAAAAATATAGTGGATCACTTCCATTTGATGTAAATTTGAGAGAGAGAGAGAGAGAGAGAGAGAGAGAGAGAGAGAGAGAGAGATACAAGGAGGGAGAAAGAGAGAATCTCTTGATCTTAGGGAGTCTCTGAGTCCACCAATCTCTAAGGACTCTAATAGGACCCCGACTTGATGACACTGCAGCGAGTGTTCCCTGGAATCTACATGTATAAATAAAGACAGGATGTGACGTCTCCTCACGTGTTATTCCAGAAGATACAAGCAGTGTTTGTGCAACTTTGGAGAAGCGATTAGGGACTCTATATAAGCCAGAAAGTTAATGTGAAAGTCAGTCGTGAGTGAGTCGTCGGTACTGTTGTCTACTGTGCGAGACAGTAGAGGAGAGATGTGTACGACTCGATGCAAGTTAACTAGGGTAGAGTTAACTGGAGTGGACTACTGTCGTTAAAGTCTATACAGCGAACTACAGTGGACTTGAGCCGTTACAGTCGATACAGTTGATGTAAGACGTGTGCGGTTCTGATTCGGTAGACTTGAGTACGACTTGGTTCAGCTTTGGGAGACCTGGAGCGACACTGGGAAGTGTGTCGTTGGTCTGTTCTGTGGAATACGGCTCGATGCAAGTTGAGAAGAGATGAATTGCAACGAAGTGAAGAGATGAATTGCAACGAAGTATAGCTAACTGTAAACTGACAGATATTGTACAGTCTTCTACGCTACATGTTACAGTAACGAATTGTTAGAGTTAATAGTCATTAAAGTTATATGAAACTGAAAGTTGAGTCGTCAAGTTCTTTGCAGTGTTTTTATTTGTGTGCCTACTAATACATTTAGCCAGAAGATTCAGAAATACGTAACAATATTTTGAATTATAGACCCCTTCTACAAACACGATACAACTAATTCCCTTTAATTTCAGCTACATGGAATCAATCCTGTCTGAGAATTCACTGATACGTTTCCATGAGAGGCTGAACGTGATCTCGAATGTGGCTTCTACTGACGTAGGACGAGCCCTGGCCTGGGATTTCTATAAAACAAACTTCAAGAGACTGAAAGAATTGTAAGTTACTTTAGTTTACATCGGATTTATCCCAATGTCTAGATCAGAGTGTTTCCCAAACTGTGTTCCGCGGAGCCGTAGTGCTCCGCGAAGTCTGAAATAGGTGTTCCGCGATGTGCTGGAATAATTCAATTGTTTGCCATGATCTGAATTAATTTCGTTCAATACTCAGAATGTGCGAAGTTAAAACGGAACAGGGTGGCTAATTGCACAATTACAAGTGGCGCATTTTACCCTCTAGTGAATATCCAGAAAAAAAAGCTGCCTGCTTGCACACAAGGATTATAGGCGATTTCTAGAAAACAAAAAGGTTCAACAGGAATTTAATTGACCAGCTATTACGAAGCCAAAGATCGACCGACATATTTATAAAACTCTTGAAAACAAACAAAACAACAGACCACATTTAGATTTATGTTATTGTTTGAGTCAAACTCTACCTTGTACCTGTACAGCCTTTGGTTTTCTTACTTTTTGGTATTTTTTGTTTAACCTGTTTAAGCTTTTCTTAATTTCAATTTCTTAATTAGTGGAATCGACAAAAAGTTCAACATTTTTGAAGAACCTATTGGCCGTAATCGTCACTCTAAGGAAAAACCAGACGGTCAGACGTATTTCTGGAAGCAAAGTCATGTCTAGAAAATCTTCAATTAAATAAAGTTAACCAAAGTAAACAAAACCGACTATGACGGGTGGAGTTTCTGAAACTGTAACCTTTTGCTAAACAGAATTTTTAGATTGTTCTCTTCAGAGATATCATTTTCTTAACACATTAAGGGGCTGTGTGTGGAAGCTCGGAAGCAAAAGGTTGACCACCCCTGTGCTAAAGGTAAAAATTGAGAAACACTGGTCTAGATCGGTTATTCCACTTTCAAATTCCCACTCCCTCCCTACCCGCCCCTTTCTCCTTATTTTAAAATCTGCATTCCCATTCCAAGCATTTCTTTTCCGAGGGTCTGCTCCTTCTCACAAACATCCTGCTCCAGTGTGGCTGCGCAGGCACATCTAGAGGTTCCATAGCTATCGGACTTCTAAACCCGGGTCTCATTTCCCATTCCCCTCAATTTCATCTTGTTCTCTTTTCTCTTGTTCCCTCTTCTCTTGTTCCCTCTTTTGTCCTTCATTTCCCCTTCCCTTCAGCCAAACCAAATGTCTTTTCTAACATAACGTCATAAAAAAGTGCGTTTTAAGGAATAGGAGCTGCAAGGTGTCCTAACATAAATTGGTTACTGAGTTCTCTTAGCAGACAGGCGTGGAGCGCTTGACCTCTGGTCCTCTCTAAAGATTTTACAATTTATGTAACCTTACTGGGTTAGGTCACACTATATCTACATTGTGCAACGAAACCCCCCGCACTTCACTCAATATTTGTTGCCGCTGGAGGCTGACCGCCTCGAACTCTGTACTCTCAAGCTCATGAGTTCTGATGACGGTGAGGCAGCTTGTTTACACTGGTGTACCGGATCTTTCTTGAATTCCCATCCTGGTACTCAAAGTATCGTAGCATTGAATAAGTTTCAAAGTATCGTTGCATTGAATAAGTTTCAAAGTATCGTTGCATTGAATACGTTTCAAAGTATCGTTGCAATAAATAAGTTTCAAATTAAAAAGTTTCAAAGTATCGTTCAAATGAAAAAGTTTCAAAGTATCGTTCAAATGAAAAAGTTTCAAAGTATCGTTCAAATGAAAAAGTTTCAAAGTATCGTTCAAATGAAAAACTTTCAAACTATCGTTGCATTGAATAAGTTATCTCCTTGGTTCACGGAGTACCCAGATGTGGACTAGTTTTAGCTTCTGTTGTTACCCAATTTGCTTCCACAAAACAGATGTTTCCACCAAGGTGACACATTGAGGCCACAACAGCCGAAAACCACGGTTTCTTACACACAAATATTTTTGAGATTTTCAACTTTTAACTTTTATTTTGTCTGTTCTCAGCTACGGCTCCTCATTCTTCAGCTGGCAGAGATTGTTGGCGTCTTTAACTAGCAATTTCAACACAGCAATAGAGCTGAAAGAGGTACTGAATATACAAACACAATTGTCCATTTGATGTTTGTGTAGGTAGAATGTTGAGTTATTACTAGAATGGACATATCATTTACTTAATTCACAGCAAAATCTAGATCATCTTGAATAGATGTTTCAGAGAGAGAGAGAGAGAGAGAAATGAAAAAGAAGGAGATATAATAGAGAAAGATATAAAAGAAACATGAGAGAGAGAAATAAAGAGAAAGAGAAATAAGAGAGAGTAGAGAGAGAAGAGAGATAAAAGAGAATATAGAGAAAGATAATAGAGATAGAGGGAAAGATAGAGTTAAGAAAGAGAAAGATAAGAGAGAGAAATAAGAGAGAAGAGATGCGAGAGAGAGAGAGAGAGAGAGAGATGTCGATGTGGCTTCTACAGTCTACACCTCAAAACAATCATATGAAGTAATTTATGTATAACCTTTAATTCTTCTGTCACAAAGCTTGTACCAACTCACTCAGTCTGTTTGTCGAGTAAAAAGTTTGAACACCCATTCTCGGATCAACTTCAAACTTTGAACAATTATGCATTTTTGTAGACAAAAATCAACCTAAAAGAATTAGCCATTTAGTAAAAAAAAAAAGGTAATATATTATGTAGTGTGATACCGACAACGGAAATAATTTCTTTCGTATCCACAGATCTGGTTAAATATGTCGGGTTTTGTCCTTTAAATATTTGAGCTCGTAATTCCTCCTTAGAAATGTAATGATCTGTCAAAGTTTAAAAATAATGCATAATCATTATTAATTTGTACCTAAATAAAAATGAATTATTTAAAATTTACCAATTGCACAATTAACCATTGGTAATTAATTATTTTGTGTCATATCGAATAAGGGAAATAACTTCTTTATATTAATTGCGGAGTTTTTACCCTCAGATAAATTATTATTATAATAACAAAAATTGTTTTTTTATACTATGCCTGGTTTCTTGTGTAACTAGGTCATCAAATATTATAATTGTTAAAGCAACTCAGATAATGATTTGCGCTAAATTTAGATCCAAATAAACTAGTACCAAATAAAAAAATCTAGTGTAAAAATATTATTATCTATCTATCTATCTATTATCCCTACATCATCCACACACCCATTCATCCCTCCAACTCACTTACGCCCATGCAAGTGATGACCACATAAGTAGAAGTGTTAAAATGCCTAATAAAGAGGCCAATAGCCAAAAAAAAAGAGGCAAAAGCCCGAAAAAGAGGCAAAAGCCCAAGGATTCCTAGGATGTAGAAAAATAAATGCTTCAGAAGATTGAAAAGTTGTTTCAAAGTAGAGAATTTTGTTCTCCATAGTATTGATCTTCTCTGTTGATTTCGTTCTAATGCTATTCCTCAGTTGACTGACTTCCAGGCTCAAGAAGAAGGCAATCTATCAGAAATAGCAACGACATTGTCACAGGCCATTGACAAGGTTAAGGCCAACATTAAATGGATGGAGAACTACCTACCACAAATTCGCCAGATAATTACAGAAAAACTAGCCCAATCAGCAGATTGTCAATGATTCTATCTTGAGCACTATATATATATATATAATAAATACGTATATATTGGCCTAGGTTGTCTGTACACTGTGGTGGAAAACATTCAAATTTTGAAGTTTCGTTACAAACCGAAAGTCATTAGGTTTTCCATTACACTGAGATATTATTTTTTCCACTGACTATAATGTATTGTTCCTTCTGATTTCAATTGCAAGAAAAATGTTTTTATTTCATGTATATATTTCAGAAATACAGATATTTTTTTTACTATATTCAATAAGTGTTCTTTGTTAATTTCCCTTATAAAAGTTAATTTCAGTTATCTTCTCTTTAGTTACGTTCTGATCTTTGAGGTGCTGGGTAACATTCTTTCATTATTTAGCAACTACAAGAAGGGAAAGCGATGTGCGGAAACGTTGAGCCAATCAAATGGAACCTGAAAAAAAAGAGGCTAAACGTGCTTTTGCCACTTCTTCTGTTATTGAAAATAGTTCCGCCGGAATCAATATCTGAGCTCTACATGAAAGCCTGGGGTTAGACTTTTTGCAAGAGGCTATTTGAGACGTATGCCATTTTGAAGCATTTAATAAGTTGTGCAGTGCTTATATCAATTATCAGTTCCAGCAATGACAAACGGTATAGTTATAAAAAAATTATTAAAAAAAATTATCTTAATATGTTTATATTTTAATGCATAACAATATATGAAAAACATAATACATTTTTGTAAATACAATCCTGTAGATGACGTAAAAACTACAGAGATACAATAGATTAGCAATACTGCTTTGTACACTATTTACATCATTTATTAACAGTATTTATTAGCTATTATGGGGGTTCGGTGGTAGAATGGTTAAGCGCTTGGCTTCCAAACCTGAGGTCCTGAGTTCGAATCTCGGTGAAGATTGGGGTTTTGAATTTTGGGATTTTTAGGGCGCCCCTGAGTCCACTCAACTCTAATGGGTACCTGACTTTAGTTGGGGAAAGTAAAGGCGGTTGGTCGTTGTGCTGGCCACATTATACCCTGCTCGTTAAATGTTGGCCAAAGAACACAGATGACCTTAACATCATCTGCCCCATAGATCGCTTACAGAGCAGGGGTAAAAATAGCAATAATCTATATAAAGAAATTTTTAAAAAACTTGGAAAGAAATCTATTTAGAATTGACCCCTGGATGTTTTATTAGGAAACATTTATAATTTGACAATTACCTTCTCTTTATGAAACACATGTACAACACAGAGACCTACCTATAGCGTCAAAATAATACAAATTGTCTGTTTAATAATGTGCAGTTATAGAGTGGGCCTATCATTTTATGAAAAGCAGTCAAGTTCGGATGAAATAATGTTTAAAAGAGAGTTTATAAATGTGAATTTGTTTGTGGTACTAGATGGCCGTCAACATCCAGGCCAGAATCAGCAGGTACCCTCCATAGGGGGCTGTATGTAATGCGCTTTTGTTTCCTGTTAGAGCGTAATAGTAACAGCTGCCACAGAAAACAATGATGCCAGTAGTCATAACTGTGCCTGTCTGGAGATAGTTATAAATAATGATTAATATTTTAAGGCACGTAGCAAAATAATAAAATACTACACGCGTGTGCAATGTGTGCTTACAAAAAGGGGAGAGTATCATTAGAGTCCTGTCTGATATAACGGAAGTAGGAGAAAATGCAAAATATTTGGTCACAAAAAATGATCGCAAGCTGTGCACATTAAATCAGATTTTTATGCTAGCAGAAGTAAAGCAAAAAGAGAACATGTTCTCATTTTTTGGGGGGTTAGTGTCCTTCGTCAGTAAACGCATCAGGCCTATATTTCGAAAATGTCCGGCTCTCAATTTGCTGTTTACTTCAACTTCTTAGTATCAACTGAGCTGAAACTTTCATACTTTTGGCTTAAATGGACAAAACGAACTCTAAAACAGTAGAATGATAAGATTTTCGTTCAAAGATTAATCATTCATAGCTGTTCATTAAATGAGCGCCTCAAGTTCTTTTTTTTTTTATTGTTTTGTTTTTTGTTTTGGCAGTCCCGGGAATTATCAGGGCCGGCCATACGAATTGCGGAGCCCAATGTAACGGATGTCTGCAAGGCCCCCTCTTCTATTATTTGTTTTTCAATAGCAAGTATGACTATTACTTAGAACATTATACCAACATTTGATATACAACATACACAGGTAGCAACTCAAACGCAATAGGCGCCAGTGGGTTAATTAAAGTTAAGTCACTCCTACGATAGGCCTACACTAAATATGTTCACCCTTTAAGTACTACATCTTTCTAAGATCCATGACGAAAGATGTGAACTTTTAGTGAAAAATTTTGAGCTTTTGCTAAAAGTCGTTTTGTCTGAAACTAAGGAACTAGATCTAGCAGCTTTATGATAGATTCTTTGATTAGAAGAACTGTCAGGAAATACATTAATTGAAAAGCTAGTTTTAAAATGTACTTAGTCTTGTTTTTTTTTCTAAATAAGGTTAGGGGTTAGGGCTCCCTTTCTTTGTCCTATTGGAGTCTAGCTGACTGGCAACCTTCATCGAGGATATCTATTCTCGGTCTGACCCTAGTGAAAACGTCAAGGAAAAAGAATGTTTACTATTACATGTTCCAGCGAGCAAGCATGAGACTCGGGAGACAATGAAAGAAAGCCTTCACTTAACTGTTTTATACGCCATGATGTCACTCTGTGGGATCGTATGTTGCGGTGACGGTCCTTTCACGGTTAAGAGTGTACATTATAGGAATAATTCTTTAGTGAGCTCGGACTCTAACCTCGCCGAAAAAAAGGGAACACTAGTGGGGCTCAAGCTGTGGTGACCCACACAAAGGTGCTTAGGTCTATACAAGATTGCATAGTTAGGTATTGTTTGTTTCAAACTTACTTTAAAGCGGCGACCTATAGAGGGTATTAATTCAGCTTATACCATCACTTCAGTCAAGTAAAGAATATTTCCCTTGTTCCAGATACCAAACAAAATAATTAATTACCAATAGTTAATAAACTAATTGGTTAATTTTTTTAAATTGATTCTTGCGATGTCAGATAAAAGAAATAATTGTCAACAATTTCAGCTATCAAAAAAACGTTTTTAGAATCTTCTATATTTACCAATCTGGGCCATCGACAAAAAGGAACAGCAAGTAGAGCCAGAGTGTGAATAAAATGTTGTCTGTTCGCCATTTCAAAATTCTGTAAAAAAAAAAAAAAAAAAAAAAGTAACTAAACAAACATTACCCTCATCCATTTGACCTCACTTGTTGTTTCTTTCCTTAAACACACTTGACTGACTTTACAATACCCCTCTCCTATCTTTTTGTTTGACACATTTTTTGTAACAGCCCCCACCCCCCCTTTTTTTTCCCATCAAAACATTTTCCTAACTCCTAACCTAAAGAGTTCAAGCTGCTAATCAAACTTTGATTTTGGATTTGGAATTTATTTGATCTGAAAGTGTCCCTTAAGACATTAACTGAAGCTTTTCATAGAAGTCTCTTGCCAAGAATGTCCGTGATCGCACTGACTATTATGTCATGTTTGACAAGTTGCGGATGATCCTTCAAAATTAATACATTCTAGACCATACCTCTTTTAAGGAAGGCAAGATCCGAACCCGGGACCATCGAGTCGACAGCCCAGAGCGCATAGCACATTACAGGCATCTAGATGCCACATTTTATAAGTCAATGTCATTGAGCCAGCGTGAAAAAATATGAACCCTAGAAACTTTTACTCGTGTCTAAAACTCGATTCTTAGACAAAAATCAAACCCATGTTATATTTATAAAGCCATTCAGAGAAGACGAGTGTCCACACTACAGGTAACGTTATTTTAAACTGACCTGTTTGATTACACTGTTAACTCTGTATGACTGGTAGCCTGGACATCAATAAAAAGAAAACAATAATTGAGATGAATATTTTCCAATTGTTCCATGCTTTTAAATTAAGTAATTAGATATTTTTTTTATTTTAATTTGTAAGTAGCAACGAACAATTAGCATTGGATTTGACGGTAAGCTGAAAATTGAATATAAATAAAACGTTTACTTACTTGGACTAAACTCGACCTGAAAAAAAAGGTTATCTGTTAAAATAGGTTAATACTTTAAAATGTAATTCGTAAGTATTGATTATCCGTGGTCAATTATATCATGTTCCGTCATTATATCATGTTCTGTCATTCCGTCATTATATCATGTTCCGTCATTATATCATGTTCCGTCTTTATATCATGTTCCGTCATTATATCATGTTCCGTCATTATATCATGTTCAGTCATTATATCATGTTTAGTCTTTATATCATGTTCAGTCATTATATCATGTTCAGTCATTATATCATGTTCAGTCATTATATCATGTTCCGTCATTATATCATGTTCCGTCATTATATCATGTTCCGTCATTATATCATGTTCAGTCATTATATCATGTTCAGTCATTATATCATGTTCAGTCATTATATCATGTTCCGTCATTATATCATGTTCAGTCTTTATATCATGTTCAGTCATTATATCATGTTCAGTCATTATATCATGTTCCGTCATTATATCATGTTCCGTCATTATATCATGTTCCGTCATTATATCATGTTCAGTCATTATATCATGTTTAGTCTTTATATCATGTTCAGTCATTATATCATGTTCAGTCATTATATCATGTTCAGTCATTATATCATGTTCCGTCATTATATCATGTTCAGTCAGTATCTGCGAAGATTTCCTGACGCAAACTTAAACTCTAGTCACACTTCTAACAGTTCTACTGTAGGTCGGGATATAAACTTGAGGCCCCCCCCCCCCCATCTTTAGTTAGGTAACCAAGCGACTCATCCACACATTTCAAGCACTGGGTCGATTATTGTGAAGGCTTTTTAAAAAATGACACATTCTGTATCAGAAGATGATCCCATACACAATACTGTATGAGAGGCTAAAATATCTTCATGCATATTTAAAATGATGTCTAAACTTTCTTTGAATATACTTATTAGCAGAAAGAAATGCGAGGGGGCGGGGTTTTGTCTTGACTTATTTGGTCAAAACTTATCTACTAGCTCACTTGTCTTGACTAGTGGATCCCTTAGTCTAGAGGCTAAGTACGCTTGAACTTGGCTTGTCTTGGAGGGGCTTGAGGTTCGACACCCGACTCGAGCAGAGTTGTGTTTATTGAGCACCTAAAGGCAGCACGGAAAACCCTCTCCCAGATAGCCCCTCCTCCCCCCCCCCCACCGGTCCACAAATGAGATTGGACCATAGCGCTCTGAGCATGCTGTAAGCGTGAAAGTAGCGCTATATAAAAAAAAACTGCTAAAGCTAAAAGAAAAGTTATTGGGCCTTTTTCAAGCCTAAACAAATGGATCACTTAAACTTGGTCACTTTTTAAACCAACCAATATTTTCATTCGTCCACAAAGATATTGGGTCAATTACCTGAAGTAACCAAACATGCCACTCGTGTCAGCCAACAAATAATGTCACTCGAGCCAAGAAATATATTGCGTCACCTTTACCAGCTAAACGATTGGTTCAGTCGGCCCGACTATCCCACTGGTTCATTTGACATAGATAACTTATTAACATAACACATTTATAGCCAAAAGTCCAACTTACATTGGAGATTACTTCCTGTGGCTCCATTGGAACTGGTGTATACAAGACTGAAAATTTAACATAAGAAAAAACAAACTTGACTTTTAACTGAGAATATAGATCTAGTCTCATTTAATCTTTTGCCCTAGAGATGGCAGTGCTAACTCCTTACGCCCAGCTCATCCTCAGCACGGATAGTTCTAAGTCATCTGCCTCTCCTGCATTCATTCCATTGTCTTCTTATGGGTGCTTCTAATTTGATAATAAGCCTTGTTAAGTTTTCACTCCATATGTACCCCAGATAGTCCTTTACCCTAGGGACTAAACGTTTCTAGCTGTGTTGCATATTTCACTGAAAGGACCAAATATTTTAAACTCGCTCTCCATTGAGCCCAGGCAGCCCGGATATACCACAACAACCACATACTTTTGTACTTTAGACCACACAACCACATGCTTCTCTACTTTAGACCACACAACCACATGCTTCACTTACTTTCGACCACACAACCACATGCTTCACTACTTTAGCCCGGAAAAAAGTACATTTAAAATTATTTTGCCTTTAATTCTTGTTGACGTCTTTTATGGGTCTTAAAGCACCGCCTTGAGCATATGTTTGGGCTCACTGTTTTGTATTCGCCATTGAGTTTCCCCCTGTATTTCCCACGTCAAATGTCTCCCGAACTTTAAAGGAGACTGAGCAGGGACCCCCCCCCCTTTTTTTTTTCAGGAAACTTTTTAAAGACCAATTATAGTGCTAGATTGCCTTACAAGTGATAGAGGAGAACAACTGGACTTAGGAAAGAGACAAATGAAGATTTCTAAACAAAGAACACATGATACACGTATGTAACCAAACAAAAGAAAGCTAGTGCAAGAAACAGGCTTAGTCTGCGAAAATAAATTAATTTGACCACCGACAGAAGTTTCTTCTGCTTTAGATGTTGCCAAATGAATAGATCACAGCTAGAGCTGCTTAGCCACGTGAAATACTGCACTCTAGATAAATCTTCGGACTCAAAGACAACATTTATAATTATTATAAGAAATTAAGTTATTATTATCGTGAATAAAAGGGTATTTAAAGGACACTCCATCTAGAGAAACTTACCTTCCAATCCATACATGCACATTATCGCAGCAATAGCTCCAGAGACAGCAGCAAGGCGTACAAAAACTCTGGCTGTTGGCGGCAAATTAATGATCTGAAGATCCTGGATAAATATTTGTGGTATTTCGTTCGGCGGCAATTGAATCGACTCAAAATGAATTCTTTTGGCCGCTTCAAAAAAAGTTGCTGGTAATCTTAAATACTCCATTAGGAAGACAACATTGGTAAATATAAATGTGATATTTTAGTTAGATTATTGTTTTTACATTACCCATATCTTTTGTGTACTCGCACAAAGAAGAGTTATAGAGCTTGTGTTGACTATCCTATGACAACAATTTAAAAAGTTGGACTGAATTAAGAAAATGTTTTAAAAGTATAATAAAGCTTGACTTCATTTTCATGAACGGACGGAAGGTGTTCTTCTTAGAAGCTACTTACTAGGAAAGAGTTTAAAGCTTCAACTAAAATAAAAAGATATATCCCATCCTTACTGTGACTCAAGTTATCTACTCTCGCTCACAGTTTGTGTTGTCTGCTGTTACCACCTCCTTGAAGGGATCTAAACTTTTCTTCAGTGTCCCTGACTTTCTTTATATCAAGATGTGATTAAAGCGTTTCCAGTTCATCCCTCGATCTCGAGGAAAACTTCTGTAATCCAGGTGGCTGGGGGCTTTTTTTTAATAGCATTCTTATCATTATATTTCTATAACAACTAAACGACTTTGATAAATTATTTTGTAACTTTTGTGCACCCTGATGAGACCTATGTGAGCCCGGACTGTTCGGCTGCACACTGGGCAGGTTATTCCAGCTGGAGCTAGTGTCCTTGATCTTGCTTTTCTTCTCTGGCGCTTCTCTTCTGCCAGCGTTGTTCTCTTTATCTCAGCTATTTGTGCGCCAGTTTTCACAGCGCGACTCCATGATGCTCTGTCATGTGCTTCCGTCTCCCAGGTGCCTGGAGTCAATGTTTAACGGCTTTCAGAGAAGTTTTGAGGGTGTCCCTGAAGCATTTTCTTTGTCCACCTTGGGACCGCTTCTCTTTCTTCAGTTGACAATAAATGAGTCGTTTCTATGTTGATATATCATTGGAACGTAAGTCTAGAACGTTCGGCAATAATGTAGACAATAACTAGACATCCAACCGCCGTCATTTCTTATACAACACCACGTCTGAGGATCTGTTAACTTTGGCAGGCGAAGGGGCAAAGGTGGCGATAAAAAAAAGTTCTACAAAAAGATAGAGGCACATTTCTTATTCCATAAGCTAGAACAATTTTGAAAAAAAAGTGCACTCTCTTCCCTAGTGTCATTAAAGAATGGTATGGCCTGAATCAACCAGGAAAACCAACGACGTAGCAGAGTTTAAGTCTTGTAAGTATTACCGTGATCGATTTGTGTTAAATGCATTTCTAAAAAAAAAAAAAAAGTTGAACGACCTGGATTCGAACTCAAGGGCTCTAGCCTCCTCAAGCCTCTTCGAGAATGTGTGACAACAACTGACCCAGAGAAACTAATTCAACTTAAACCATCAGTCAAGTACAATTTCTTTCCCTTGTTCAATACCAAACAAAATAATTGATTTCCAATAGTTAATTAAATTTATTTTTTATTGATTCTTATTTTGTCCGTTGACTCGGATAGAGGTATCCTTCGCACAAAATGTTTCTCCCTTGTTCTAAAAACTGTTTTGTCTGGTTAATATGGTAGTTTTACAACCTTTGTTAAAAATGTATCGCCTATTACAAATAGTTGCTTGATAGAACATCATTCACTTCGTTGTCTAGCTGGCTTTTCTCACTCTCAGGATAGATAAGGTTCTCATCGGCTAAAAGTCTTGTGTTATGATTGCCTGTGAAGGATGTACACATTGTCTTTTAGAAAGGTTAAAGCGCAGACATTTTTAAAACTTGTTTATGAAGCAAATACATGAAGCCTCATTTTGAGCCACAAAGGTCACATGTAGCCCTCGGGCCGCATATTTTATTTGTTGACCTAATATATACATTTTTTTTTCAACTGTAGACAGTTAATCAGAAAATATCAAATACTACACAATGTATACCTTTTTTTTTTCAGTTTCCAATAATCTGATAGATAAAAAAAAAGAGAAAGATCACATAATTTCATCAGCTCAACAAGCTTACAGAAGCGATCATTGTGTTATTTCTTTGGGCGCATCTGAGTTCTTTGATCTATTTGTAATTTTAACCTATTTGATTACCTAAAAATAACAGGAATTAGTATTTTTAAAAGACTTTAACCAGCGTATCTAAGGCTTTCATGTTTTATCTTTTAATATTAGAATGTTTGTGTTTTGATTGTTAACTCTTTCTCTCCGTGATTATTTATAACATTCTGGTAGAATCAACGTTGGTATCGTCTGTTAGGAGAGAAAGAGTTAACTTTTGGTGTCAGAAAAAGAATGTAACACAATTAGTGAGAATTAGGTTAGAGATAACAGAAGAAGGTTAAAGCTAGATTTAAAATAGAAAGCAATTAGGAACTCAGATAAGAGTCATAGGTTTTTAAGTGAGTGATTCTGTACTAGGGTGCGTGAGTAGCTACTAGATTGAGTAAATGCTAGAGTGAGTGAGTGACGAATAGATGAAGTGTGTTAGTAAGAAAGAGTAATTAGATGGTTCACTTTTGAAAAAGAAAAAGTAGCCGTTGCATCAGAACTTTGAATGATCTAAAATATCATGATGACCGATTTTCAGTTTCTTTTCTACTTTCTGAAATTTGGAGGGACAGATGGACGGACAGACAGACCACACAAAACTATTATAATAGATTCTATTCTCCTTTTGGGGGCCGTTAAAAAAATCCAGGGGAAATTGAAAATATATACTTTTGAAGGCTGAAGAAAGAAATAAAATAACAACAATGTTGAGGACACTTTAGCGAAAGATAACTCTTAACAAGCAAGCCAAACAATTGATGACTCTAAAGCCAAAGGCAGTCTTTTTATGGTGAGCTAAAAGGTGGTCGACGTAACACCGAAACGCTTCAAAGACCAGCTAAGGCGCCAACTTGCCTTATCTGACATATAAGAGAGCACCTGGTTGCATGCGGCCTCAGAACGAGACAGCTGGAGGTCACTTACAAAGGTCGCGTGAGACCAAAAGAAAATCCGCTACCGAGGACAGACGCAGAAGGCGAAAAGAAAATTTAAATCGAACACATGCGGACCATGGTTATGCTTGCCCTTCTTGTGGCAAAATATGTAGGTCACAGATGGGGCTCCGCAGCCACGAAAAATAATGCATTCCTCACTAATCTTCGGACTCAAAGACAAGCCTTATTGTTACCTTGACATGTTGACATGACATAGTGACTTCACGTGGTGACTTGAGATGGTGGCTGAATATGGTGACATGACATAGAGACTTCACGTGGTGACTTGACATGGTGGCTCAATATGGTGACATGACTTAGTGACTTCACGTGGTGACTTGACATGGTGGCTCAATATGGTGACATGACTTAGTGACTCAATATGGTGACATGACATAGTGACTTAACGGGGTGACTTGACATGTTGACTCAATATGGTGACATGACATAGTGACTTTACGTGGTGACTTGACATGGTGGCTCAATATGGTGACATGACATAGTGACTTTACGGGGTGACTTGACATGATGGCTTAATATGGTGACATGACATAGTAACTTAACGTCGTGACTTGACATGGTGGCTCAATATGGTGACATGACATAGAGACTTCACGTGGTGACTTTACATGGTAGCTCAATATGGTGACATGACTTAGTGACTTTACGGGGTGACATGACATGATGGCTCAATATGGTGACATGACATAGTGAATTTACGTGGTGACTTGACATGGTGGCTCAATATGGTGACATGACATAGTGACTTCACGTGGTGACTTGACATGGTGGCTCAATATGGTGACATGACTTAGTGACTCAATATGGTGACATGACATAGTGACTTAATGGGGTGACTTGACATGTTGGCTCAATATGGTGACATGACATAGTGACTTTACGTAGTGACTTGACATGGTGGCTCAATATGGTGACATGACTTAGTGACTTCACGTGGTGACTTGACATGGTGGCTCAATATGGTGACATGACATAGTGACTTTACGGGGTGACTTGACATGATGGCTTAATATGGTGACATGACATAGTAACTTAACGTCGTGACTTGACATGGTGGCTCAATATGGTGACATGACATAGAGACTTCACGTGGTGACTTTACATGGTAGCTCAATATGGTGACATGACTTAGTGACTTTACGGGGTGACATGACATGATGGCTCAATATGGTGACATGACATAGTGACTTTACGTGGTGACTTGACATGGTGGCTCAATATGGTGACATGATATAGTGACTTCACGTGGTGACTTAACATGGTGGCTCAATATGGTGACATGATGACTTGAAATGGTGATTTGGCATGGTGACATGTTGACTTGTACATTTAAGACTTTTCTTCATAAATGAAGATTATTAAGGACCATTATTATGTCCTTTCATTATTTCCTATTATTATGTCCTATCATTTTTTCCTATTATTATGTCATTTCATTATGTCTTATTATAATGCCGTATCATTATGTCCTATCATCATGTCCTTTCATTATGTCCTATTATTATGTCCTATCATTATGTCTTATTATTATGTCCTTTCATTATGTCCTATCATTGTGTCTTTTCATTGTGTCTTATTATTATGTCCTATCATTATGTTCTATTATTATGTCCTATCATTATGTCTTATTATTATGTCCTTTCATTATGTCCTATCATTATGTCTTTTCATTGTGTCTTATTATTATGTCCTATCATTATGTTCTATTATTATGTCCTATCATTATATCTTTTTATTATTTCCTTTTATTATATCTTATTATTATGTCCTATTATTATGTCTTATTTTTATGTCCTTTCATTGTGTCCTATTATTATGTCCTATCATTATGTCTTATTATTATGTCCTTTCATTATGTCCTATTATTATATCCTTTCATTATGTCCTATTATTATGTCCTATCATTATGTCTTATTATTATGTCATTTCATTATGTCCTATTATTATGTCCTATCATAATGTCTTATTATTATGTCCTTTCATTATGTCCTATTATTATGTCCTATCATTATGTCTTTTTATTATGTCCTATCATTACGTCTTACACGTCTTTTAAACTGGGCCATCCAGAAGATCTTCCGGAGCGCAGATTTGACGACCAGGCAGCCATCTAACAAATTGCATTAAAATGCATCAAGAGCATTATTTAAAAGAATTTAAAAAAAAAAACTTACATTCTTAAATTGCTTTCCCCTCCCATTTTTTAAAATACAGGTGATAAGACAAGGGAGGCGATCTTTCACAACCGAGAGTTATCATTAAATTCAATCAAAAATTTTTTTTTTCCTTTTATTTTAACTAGAGCAAGAGGACGATTTGAAGCGTTAACCCATTAGCAAGTTGTGCCCATTATGTATGCCGAGACTAGAAACAGGTCGAGAGAAATGACCACAATACCGGTTTTAAGCAACAAGGCGGTGGTGGGAAGAGAAGAAGGTCTTAATGTATGGTATGTAGGGCTTAGGGCTAAATCCGAAATTTTTGATCGCTAATACCCTCAAGTTTGAACACACTAGGATGATGGGTCTATTGTGTGGCTGAATTTAGATCTACACATTCGGCCAAACTTGTCCCTTTATCGGGTCATCATCTCTGGATGAGTCTAAATGTTGGGGGTAAGACTTCAGCTTCGATGTTTACTTTGTCGAAGTCCGTGCTATGTCTATTTATTGTCGAGATTCAGACAATATTTAACCCTTTCTTGCGTTTTTGTTTAGTGTATTTTGGAAACGTGAAATGAATCAGTCTCTATGACAAACTCTAAATACAAAATAAGAGTTGAAAGGATTGTGCCTGCATGTACTGTTCGTAGTTTGTGTTTCTCAAAGGGAATATCTACATGTTCAATAAATGTATAGTTTTAAGGACTTTTTTGTGTGTTCTCCATGGGATAGGGACTACCAGGACAAGTTAGAGTAAGTCAACATTTAATAAAACTAGACATATATACCTGATTTAAATCACAAATTAACGCTATAAAAAAGATGTAGTTCTCTTTTCACAACGTAGGGTGACTATACACATACTCTTACAATTCTTTCTAATACCTTTTTTTTTAGCGCTTGTCTCTCTCTCTCGTCTTGTGTCTCCTTTTTTTTGTTCAATTTCCACCTTTTTCTCTCTCTCTCTGTCATTTTCTTTTATCCTCCTTTTTTCTCAGTTTTCTCTTTTCTTTCTTAGTATCTCTTCCTCTCTCTCTCTCTCTCTTTTTTTCTTTAACAATTTTCTTTATCTCTCTCTTTTTCCGTCTCTTTTCCCTCGTTTTCTCTTTCATTATGTCTGTCTCTTTTTCTTTCTCTCTTCTATATTCTCTCTCTTTCCCAGTGGCGTAGCTAGGATGGCTGCCTGGTCGTGCGGTTTGCGCGCTGGATTGTCGTTCAGATTTATCGGTGGTCCAGGGTTCAAACCCTGCCCGCTCCCATCCCCCGTCGTCCTGCGGGAGGTTCGGACTAGGAAGTAATTATCTTCAACTCTGAAGGAACATCCGAAACATGTAAAACATTTTACAAACATTTTTTTTAGGGTTGGGGGGGGGGGGAGAATTTGAAAATCTCCCCGGGACCCCAATTGAAGGGGGCCACTAGTGAGTGTTTTTTTTTACAATAAAAAAGAAATATTACGCAAAATGTAGGAGCCCGCAAAGAGGTCAAGCCCCCCCCCCGTCCCCAAACCTTGAAAATTTCTAGCTACGCCCCTGCTCTTTGCCATTTAATTTTCAACATTTTTATTGTTTAGTTTGTGTGTGTGTGTGTAAGTGATCAGATTCTAGACTTTGTTAAATCTTTTTTAAAAAAGATCAGTGTTTCATATGTTTTATTAAAACAAAATGCGAGATCGTAGAATTATATATACTACTCTGGACAAAAAGATTTTTTAGCACTACAAAAAATGTGAAATTTTTTTTAGAAAGTTGGATCAAGGCGTTGTTTTGTAAAGTAGTTCAAAGAAAAGAAGCAAAGTTGTTTTTGTTTCAACCCTAACCTACGTAACATATAATTTAATTTTTAGATCTAGATCTATAAAACATCAAAAAATAAGAGTACTGTCGTCTCATAATTATTATTTGGCAATTTTTAGATACATAATCTAGAAAGATCTAGGTAATCAATCTATTTAAATCAACATGAATTATTTCGATCTAGGATTTTTGAAACATTATCTCAATGGAAACAAACAGGAAATGGCTTTGTTTGGTATATTTGCGTGAATATCCGAGAAATGATTTTGCATTATTTCTAAACTTTGAAAACTAAAGATCATTACTTTTCTAAGACAGAAAAGATTTATTGGGGCGACTTCCCTTAGCGCTTAAAAAAGAGTTTACGTACATAAAAATCTATATTTGTATAGGTCTGTGAAACGATCAGATAAGAATTTATTTCCGGTTTCCAGTGTAGTATACTATGTAAGTTGTAAGGCTCCCGCGCGGTGTTGATTCTTGGAAATATAACTAGTGTAGATCTACGTCTGACTGGAAGTAACGCTGAACTCAAACTACTTCAGTAACACCGGCGAAAGGCCGAAACAATCAAAATATGTAGTCGACGCTGATGTTGTTCTACAAATATATTTAATAATCAAGAAGGGAATCGTCCGATGTCAGCTATGTCCGTACATCCGTATATCTTTTGTACTGCTCTCCACGAAGCGTCTTCTTTGTAGCGTCACTTTGAGCGTTCTTGTTTTTTAACCAACTTTACGTCATCGTCGCTAAGTAAAACTTTACCCTATTCCCGAAACAAATAACTCATTCCTAATCATGTCATAACAAAGTCTATGTTTAGGACGCTTAGAACCAAAAATGAAAATTAAGAAGACGAAACAATATCTACAATACGCTGATTATTGTTTTTATATACAACAGTCGGTACAAAAACCTTTCCTGAAAACTTGAAATATCATAATAGATATAGAGTTCGATTCCGTCGTATTTATAAACAAATGCATGCTCTCTGTTAGAGAATTCATATTTACTTTAACATAATTGCGTAGTGAATGGTAGTAAATAATATACTCTCTAGGTACAAACTATTTTATGATACTTATTAATGTTTTGTAAAGATAATATTTCTTTAAAGAAAAAGAGTTTAGCCTTATTTGACCCTGACCTTTGTTAGCTGCGTCCAGTGGTAGGAAAGGTTTAAGATAAAGAAATCAAATTGAGGCGCATTATGATTATACATCTGGGGGCGTGGTGTAATGTAACCGCTTGGCTTCTAAACTTGAGGTCCTGGGTTCGAATCTCAGTGAGGACAATTGATTTTGAATTCGTGATTCCTAGGGCGTCCCTGAGTCCACTCAGGGAAAGTAAAGGCGGTTGGTCGTTGTGCTGGCCACACGACACTCTGCTTTGTAGCCGTTGGAAAAAGAAACTGATGACCTTGACATCTTCTGCCCTATAGATCGCGAGGTCCGAAAGGGGGGAACTTCACTTTTTATGATGCTACTGAATATAATCTTTATCTTTTTCATCTGTTCCTTCACTTTCGTCCTAGGAGGTGTTGTAAACGTTTGTGTGATTACATTGTCCATCCAGCTTTTCCTCAGACGACCCTTTCTTTTAGTGTTCCCCTCAATTTAACTTCAAATTGACTATTGAAAGTGATCCCCGTCTTGCAATATGCCTAAACAGCTCAGTTTTCGTCTGTCGTTGCTTTTCATTCTAAATCAATCATAGTTTCTTTAATATTTTTTTAAAGCAAATATCAACTCACTCTGTCTGTCTGTCTGTCTGGTAAAAAGTTTGAACATGTTTTTTTCTCCCGTTTCCCGTACTTGGATCAAGTTAAATCTTTGCCCATTGAACAATAAAAAAAAATTGAACAATTAGTTAATGAATTATTGGTGATTAATTATTTTGTTTGATTTGTAAACAAGGGGAATAAATGCAAACGCTACTAAATGAGAAATGTGAATATATGCATACATTGGCGTAGCCAGGATTTTTTCGGCGAAAAAAATATATATTTATATATATGTTTGTATGGATGAATGTGTGTGTGTGTCTACATAATTAATCTATATTACATTCTGACCCTTCATTCTTTTGGAACACGTTTATTGTGCCCTAGAATAGGTTCTTCCTGGAGTTAGTGAAAAAATTGTAGACTCCTCGCCCTTGACCGACGCCAAGCACTATTTCTGGTATTGAAAGCCAACTATTTGCATATTCTGAGGTACCTAGAGTGCATTATTTTGCTAATAAAAAGTTTTATTTTAAAAACCTTATGTGCTATTCTTACTGACTTAGACCCTCCCACGCCGTTCGGTGCATTTGCTGGCAAGCTGTTTCCACAAAAATCTGTCACTGGCAATGTCTGAAGCCTCTTCCCACCTGCTCTGAGGAGCTCAATGAAAGTGTGGCGCCAAGTTGTACTAGGATGTCATCGCAACTCTTATTATGCGTAATTCATTTTGTCGGAAAACATGTCCCGCAAACCTCATGCGACGTTCTATCACAACCTTAATAAGGGGTCGACTCGCATTTCGGCATAGGATTTCCTTGATTTAGACCCGATCTCTATAACTGGCTCCTAAAATCCGTCTTAGCCATGTTTGTAGAGCCACATTTAGTGCTTTTCAATTTCATTGCACTTTATTAATGGAGCCCAGCCACGGTAGACTTGTGTAACTTCTCTTGACTACGATCTTGGAATTAGGTGACTATTTTACTTTAGATGTTATATCGAAAAGGGAAGTTTTATCGTCAAAATCATCTGTTGGGTTTTTTTTAACTAAAATATATCTGGATTTTTTTAAAATTCAAAACCACATTTAGCTACGGTCATAGAATTCGGTGACTGTAGTTTGCTTTAGAAATAATATTGAAAAGAGAGGCTTTCAACCTTAAATTCGCTCTGTAGGGGGGAATTTTAAACTCAAAATTATCTTGAGGGGTTTTAAACTTTTTAAAAAGCCATCTGGAGGAGAGGGGTTGAAACTCAAAACCCCTCCCATTGGCTCGGCTACGCTAAAAGAATTTTTGTGTGTAATTTGCTTTTTTTTTTATATTGAAGAGGTATTTTTTAGCAGCAAACCCCTCTGACGGGAAATTTAAACTCAAAACACCCAATAGGCTTGGCTATTGCGAATTTTTAAATTTTTTATTGTGAAGATTTATTTTTTAGCTTCAAATCCCGCTGGCGGGGGGTTTAACCTAAAACCCCCTTTTCCTATGCTCATAGCATTTTGAGTGCGTAATTTGCTTTTTTTTAAATTGAAGATGCATTTTTAGCTTGAAATCCAGCTGAAGAGGGGTTTAGACTCAAAACCCCTTTGGCTACGCTCATACAATTTTGAGTGTGTAATTTGCTTTTTTATATCGGAGAGGGGTTTATCGTAAATTTTGGAGAGGGGTTTAAAATCAAAATCTTGTGCTCTTGGAATTTTGGGATTGTCTTTTGCATTTTTTTTTGTTTTATAGAAGAGGGGGATTTAAATGCTAAACCCCCTGGTAGGGGGTTTTAAACTCAAAGCCCCATGGTATGGGGTTTCAAACTCAAAACCCCTCAATGCCCCTTGATAGGGGGTTATAAACTAAAAACTCCATTGGATGTGCTAGAGCAAGTGATGGTTTAGTATTAAAAAGATCATATAAAAGATCATATATGTATATATTTAATCCCATTTTAAAATTTTGACACGTTTAATCTCCTTTTCCCACTCTCAGAATAAGTTGAATTTTGCACGATTATTCACAGTCGATAATAATACAGGAATCAATCCAAAAATTAACTAATTAGCTAATCATGTAGTACACATTCATTAATTTTGTTTATATAGCAGAAAGGGAACTAAACCCTATAGGCCTAATTGTTAGATAAATGGCAGTAATTAGCGGTTCTTCCTCTTACGTAAGCTTTGTTTTTAAAAACTATTCTTTTTTTCTGTTACATGTTTAAATTTGGATCTGCTGTTGTTTAATATTTAGCAGAACGTTGGCAATTATTTATTATTATAACGCATGTTCCTTTTTGTTTCAGAGATTGATCTGGTCAAGATGGGTCCATTTTGTATTAAACAGATATACTACATTATACATAAAATAACTTTATTGTTTTGTCGATTCTTGGCCTATAATTGAATGGAGCCTGAAGATCATGATTTGGCTCTGAATATGAATACACTTTTGGGTCTTGTGTTGGAAATTTAGTCATTGTCCATCACAATGTCGTGGTCAGCGTATTCAGGACATTCAGGGAATAGCAGCCGCAGTGCTGGAAGTAGCACATCCATGTCTCAGCCGGATCTCAGACCAGCCATCAGAGGGGGACCTGAGAATAAACGTTTCCCTGTAAGTACACTCTACCTAAAACTTTGTGAATGTATGTGTGCGCTTTGTGTGTACATGTTTGTGTATGTTTTGGAATGTGAGACTCTGTATATGTGGGCATTTGTATGTACGTGTTTCTGTATGTGTTTATGTATGAGCTTCCTCGTGTTTTTGAAGTACTTTCAGATACATAGTATTGGAGCATTTTTTTTTCCCACTTCAGATATGTTTGTTAGCGTGAATGAATGTGTGTGTGTGTGTGTGTGTGTCGGGGTACTAGGGGTGGGGGTGGCAAATGAAGGGACATACTAATGTCACTTTCAATGTTACTGTCAATGTTACTGTCAATGTTACTGTCAATATCACTTTCAATGTCACTGTCAATGTCACTGTCAATGTTACTGCCAATGTCACTGTCAATGTCACTGTTACTGTCAATGTTACTGTCAATGTTACTGTCAATGTCCAATTTTTGGTGCAAATAATTTTGTGTCAGAACATTCCATGATGATTTGATTTTCTTGACGAAAAAAAACTAGAAGTAAGTATTAGGCGTGGTGGCTGTCAGGTAAAGCGCTTGGATTCTGAACGTGGGTCCCGGGTTCGAATCCTGGTGAAATTTCGGGATCTTTGGGCGCCTCTGAATCCATCCAGCTCTAATGGGTACCTGACATTAGTTGGGGAAAAGTAAAGGCGGTTGGTCGTTCTGCTGTGCAAATGATACCCTTGTTAACCTTAGGCCATAAAGAAACAGGCGACCAATACATCATCTTCCCTATAGATCACACTTTACTTTAAATATTAGAGCCTGGGCCTTGACAGTCGAGTAGTAAAGCGCTTACATTTTGAGCCGTGGATTCCTATATAAGACTTCAATCGTGGGACAGAAAGAAGACAAGCGAGACATTATCTTCTAGACGGATCTCAAGGTCTGAATGTTGAAATATGAAAGTAAATTATAATTAGATGCTCCAAAGGGAAAATAGTCTTGACACACATCTGTCCTGGCCATTTCCCAAACACTTGAAGGTCATGGCAACACAGTTTGCAGATTGTAACACATTTTACTGACATCAATGTTGGTTATTTAGTCTGGTCCACTAAAAAAACCGTAATGATAAATGTTGGGTTATGATGCAACGCTGTGTATTTCAGCAACATTATTAAATTTTAACATTTAATATTTGATTTTTAAAAAGCTGAATATAGTTGAATAAGCTATAATAATGAAATCAAATTTTTTCATATTGATTTTATAATTAAATTCTACGAATCACACTATAAATATATATATATACATATATATAAAATGCAACGGCGCCTGGTAGTTACATATGCCCAACCTGCAACTGTGTATCAAGGATTGGCCTCTTTAGTCACACAAGAAGTTGCAAAGGGAAGTTAGTGTTAACCTAAACATAAAATTCCACAAATACCTTGGCGGATCCGGTGGGGGGGGGGGGGACGGTAGGGGCGATCCCCCCCCCCCCCCCAAAGGGGGAGGTGGACGAATTTTAGTATAGAATTCACACAATTTGTATACGAATGTATTACTTTTGTTAATAATATATACTAATTATTTATATTTCAACCTATTTTTAGATTATTTCGCCCACCCCGCTAGTATGTTGGCCAATTTGGTGGGGTTAGGAGAGGGCAATGGTATAAATCCCGCCCCCCCACCCTACACTTTCGAGTGGGGGGGCGGTCCAATGTATTTGTAGAAATCACAGGTTTCTAACAGAATCAATTGAATATCAATATGATTAAAACTTGTTATTGATATTTTTACCAATCTTTATATTATGTCGTTCCCTGTTTGTCGATTGGGGGGGGGGATGGCGAAAATCTCTACTGCCCTTTCCACCTAAGCCCTTAGAGTGGGGGGGGCGGTCCTTTTTTATGGAGAAATAATAGTTTGTGAACAAAATTAGCTGAATATCTATATAATATAAACTACGTATTGATAAGTGAACCCAATTGTATATTATGTCGCGCCACACTCTAATCTCAAATGTTATCATTAGTAAATTTAAATGAAAAAGGGTTGTACCAGGTGGGAGGGGCGATATATGCAATCGCATTTCCCCTATCGGACAAAGCAATACTTTTATGTTTTTGTATTATAGTTAAGAAATTACAAAATAAAAAAAACTGTCACTTATATAATTTATATTTACTATAAATTAAATTTTTATATCGAGTCGCCCCACGCCTATTCTTTAATGCCAAATGCAATCTTTAGCAGAAATTATTAAAGGAGCGAGGATTAATCATTTACACTCTCCCGCACCACCAATTTCCAGACAGAGTTTATGTAATTTCACATGAATTTATCATAATTATTGTAAGAAAGACTTTGCATTGTAAAAGTTAGAATTCAAACTTAATTTTTCGGTATAGGAGTCATGATTGAGATGAGTTCTAAACCCTCATAATATTTACCTAGTCGCCTTTTTCCAACCTTTACTCAATCTGATATTTTCTAGTTAAATAAATTTTGGTCTATAACTCACAGTTTATACTTCAATTTTATTGAATATTATTTATCGATTTTTTTTTTTTTGGCGGCCATCCCCAAAGAAAAAATCTACATATGTGGGGTATCTAATATTTCAAGGAACAAATCGGTTTTATTTGCCTATAAATTCATATTAGAATATTTTTCAAGTACAACATTATTTAAAAGGTCCATTTTTTAAAAGTATGAATAATGAGCTTTAGGTCAGGAGAATGCATTTCTTTTGTGAAGTATGCAAGAAAACGTTATTGGCGTCGGGGCTTCGCCCCTAAACACTGATGAATAATGAGCTTTAGATGTCAGGAGAATGCGTTTCTGCAATGAAAAAAGCAAGAAAACGCTTTTGGCGTCGGGGCTTCGCGGCGAACTCCACTGATGAATAATGAGCTGTACTTGCCAGGAGAATGCGTTTCTGCAGTGAAAAAACCAAGAAAACGCCACTAGGGAACCTTATAGCGCTACCCCAGTTGCTTATATTTCCGATGAAGTTTGAGAAATGCTGCTTTTTTATTCTCATACATATGTGCTGTATACATGTTTATGTATAGGGTTAGGGTTTACTGGCCGTTAGGGTTAGGGTTTGGAAAAAAATGCCCCCCCCCCCTACTCCACAGTTCTGGATCCGCTAGTGCACAGATATATATATATGTGTATGTATGTATGTACGAGGAAAGGCAAGGTAGATAACTTGTAAAACTAAATTTTCATGTTTTTAATTATAATTTGTTTCCCTTGATACTATTTAAACAGCACACCGCCAGAATAAGCAACAATTACTTTCTGAGTAAAACTATTTGTTAATGAATCACAATTACAAATGCACCAATTTGCATGCATGTGAATAAATGTTCTTAACACTGCAGCTTTGATGTGCAAGGCAGACTGGTTGTGTTCAAACTATGGTCATAATGATCTCGGGTTTGGACCCTGCTCATCTCGTCCTTTTTTCTACTCCCATGGAACCTGATGGCCAGTTGGATTTAGTCTTTTTCAGGAAGTTGCTTTAATTCTCAAAGATCGACATTATTAATGTATTTTCAGTAAAAGTTATGAAAACAGATCAATGTGTAATTTTTTGTTTTTATTTCGGAATAGCCCTTCCCATCCTGCTATGATGTTTTAATGGGTGCACTTATATATGATATATTTTATTTTTCGAATCGATAATGTATTACGCAATTGTGTATAGTCGCATAGGTTTAGAGTATTACTACTTTGACCTGCTCTGGTATGGAAAGCAGCAATATTTTTTCCACACATATAGTAGGTGTTCCTTTCAAGTTAGTTAAAATCTTAAGAACCTAAAATCAAGATTATCCCATTTTAAAATGTTGGATATCAACATGCAACAACTTCCACTGCTACTAATGGTCGCCTGAAAGCAAACTCTTTACTTTTGAGTATATTTACTGTAAGCATCAGCTCCCTTTGATATCTTGACGCTTTCGTCATTAAATTGATTACCTCCCCTGTTCAAGCGCGCACGCACACGCACACCCACACACACACACACACACTTCGTGTAATTATTTTCTAATTATTTTTAACGTGAACAAAATGATAGGAGATAGGTGACATGCGCAGACTGGAGGTAAAACAGAATTGGGGGAGGGGGTATTCAAAGATAATGCAGACGCGTGTTTGGTGCACTATGTCGCGAAACTTCAGTTGCAGACTTGACGGAATATCTGACAATGTCAACTCCATCTCGACATACGCTAACGGCAATTTATTTATTTCAAGTTTTATCTGTGATATTTAATGACGTATTTATACAGCTAAAACAACAGCATTCGTAATCACAAATGTATTAGTAGCATTTTTGTTCTTTGTTACATACACATCGTCTGCCACAGTCACGTGGTTCATGCCCATTACCATAACGCAGAGATCCTCAATGATAGTTCCGCTATGTCATCTATCATGAACCTGCATCTTCAGCCGTGTAGGGGGAAAAAAAACTCAAGTGATCAACCTTCATTATTCAGAGTTTATATGTAGACTGGTTTAGATCTAGTTACACCCATATTTTAATATGGCCTTTTGGGTCTGGGGAAACAGTTGATTGCTTAGAGATAATCTATAGTGAAAGTCTGTAATAGATCTTATTGGGACGAGCCAAGCGATGTTTTAACAATGTTGGGTTGTGAGAAAAAAGGATTGGCTCACCAAATCTGACGACTGAATTAAAAGACATAGAATTTACTAAAAAAAATCTTTGATCTGGTGACGTCATTTTAGCTGGCGTATTGGCCGCGGGGGCTGATAGTTGATATAGACTTGCATACTATTTATAACCTAAGATAGAGCGATGGCTTGAATCACGGTGGATTTGGGTGTGAATCTACGGTACTTGGGCGTAGTGAAATAGTTTCAAAGTTTAGGTTGGGCGCGAGTGGGCGTTTAAAGAACTGCAGGCCACAATAATAAATAAGAAAAGATTGTCAGAAACATGTCGCTGTAGAGATCTATTCCTAGTAGCCTGCTTTAAGGACGACATTGTGACATGAAGAGGGAATATTCTTGGGACTGTTCGCGAACATTTCCACGTCTTCGTCAGTCTCTGAAGGAGACCAATGTTGTCGATTGGAATCTTTTGGTTGTCTTTTAATATGAACCTCGTGCGATGTTACATATCTCTGTACAGGGCTGGAGGCGCGGTGGCTGAGCGATAAAGCGCTTGGCTTGCGAACCGGGACCCTGTTTCTAATCCTGGCTAAGACTGGGATTTTTTATTTCGGGATATTTGGCGCCTCTGAGTCCATCCAGCTCTAATGGGTACCTGACATTAGTTGGGAAAAGTAAAGGCGGTTGGTCGTTATGCTGGCAACATAACACTCTAGTTCACCGGAGGCCACAGAAATAGATGACCTTTACATCATCTGCCCGATAGATCGCAAGGTCTGAAAGGGAAAACACTTTACTTTACTATACAGGGCTAGAACTCTAGCAGGGCCTGTCTTATGCGTAATCAAACTAGGCAGCCGCCTCGCACAAAACTAATGTATTTTACAACAGAAGAAATAGCTAACCTTGTACCTATTGTTACTGTTGAAGTACACTAGTCTGACCAGGTTTTCAATAAATTGCGTAATTATTTTTTCGCTGTTTATTTTTTAATTTTTCTATTTCATTTGGAGGCCACCAATTCACTTGGCCTCGGGCCTCCACTGATCTAATATAGGACCTGCGCTCCCCTTCCCCTCCCGCATGGACCAACACCATCGTTCTTAAGTTCTTATGTACCTTTGAAACCTCTATGATCTGTCCTACCAACCCGCAGTCGTAGAGTAGGTGCTGACCTACTTAACAAGTAAACTGGACAATGTGCATTCGAGCGTAACACCGTCCCTGGGGTTTCTGAAATAAATTTTTAAAATGCGTTGGAGCTAGAGGCAAACATATTAGGAATAACACTTAAAGCTGGTCGAATATAGATCTAGTTAAGATGTCCGCTAGTAAAACTGTTGAAGGTTGAAGAAATGCACTCAGGGTTTCTGCTTAAGGCATTTCTCTCAAAATAATAAAAGGGACAGTACCCCAGTTAGAAATGAAAATACAAAACATGAAAGAAAGTAAAAAAAAAAGTATGTATCATTACCTTCAGGACAATGTTCATTTGAAGTGTTTGATTCTGAATGAAATCTATTTAATTCTACATTTGATTTCACTTCACTTTAAAAAAAAGTTACAATCTTCAATTTTAAAAGAAAACAAAAATTAAGTAACTAACAATTCATCCGTAGCGGCCCCCCCGATAGAGGAATAGTCGCAAATAATTTTATATGGTCTGTCTGTCCCCGTCCGTCCGTCTTGTTAAGATCTCGTAAAACAGTGATGACCAACCTAATTCGACGGGCGGGCCATTTTCGTTTCCGACACTCGTATCGCGGGCCACATGACCGATAAAGTACAAAAAACGAAATGAAATTGACCTGAAACAATTTAATTAGAAACCTGTGGATCTGTTAATGGGATATTTCAAGTTGATTTTTGTTTTTACGGGTTGGAAAATGGTTTCACATCAATTCTCATTGTAGCTATTTTACTACCGACTCATTTTGTTGTTCTTTTTGGTAAATATTCCCATCGATCCTCCAATTTCCATGCGTAGTTTAACCATGGTTTAACAATCTTTCATTTGCGGTGCAAAGCAAGAATGGCGTCATAGGCCTATTTGTTTTATAATGCCGTTTATCTTTTTACTTTTTTTTAAAACAGCCACACTTTCTTTACAATTCAAATATTTTGGATTATTATTAGGTTCCACACAAAATAAATATAAAGGAAAGATACGTTCACTTTTCCTGTAAGGTTCTACATTCAGTCATGGCTTAATGAAGCCTTCCTGTCAAAAGCTTACTGGTTGAAGCCAGTTATTCGCCTTCGCCTCTTCTCCTGTAAGTGAAAACTGTTCCACAGACCCAATATTTGAGCCGCACTCGAAAGATCAAGAAATACACTCTTTGCAAAGATTTTTGAAATGATACTTACGGTCTATTTAATTAATTACTATTTAACGTTTAAAGAAATACTTCATAGAACAACCAAGTCCTATAAGAAACATAATGTCCGTAGCAACGGAGGATAAAACCTAAATAAAAAATCATTTCCAGTGTGTTTGGTGATTCCAATAATAAATATCAATTGTTATTGTAAGTGGTTTCAATTTAAATTTTATCCATAAAAAAGATCTCTATAACTTGAAATGCACCTTTAAATTACTTTTTCACTCTTCGACTCACTACAGTTAGAAATTATTCGTTTTCAAATTGCAAAAATGCAATATAAGATGCAGAGAGGTCTACTGAAAACCAGAAAACATGGTAAGGGGTCTATGAGACAAAAAAGTTTGGGAACCACTGAATTATATAATCATTATATGACATCAGTTCAGCCAGGTTCGCATCTAACTTCATCTTCACTTTCACCTATCCCTTGGTCTGCTGGACCGTTGGGCACCACACGAGATCGGTCAACCTTCTTTCTCCATTCTTCTCTGTCATTTGTCCTTGATAGAATTTCATTCTGATATTCTTTAAAAAAATATTGAAACCTGCCTTTTTTACTTCGGGGCCGATTTTGAGTTTGTGTTTTCACACACTCTCTTTGTAACCTTGTTTTGTATCTACCTTAATTTCTTTTACACAATTATTAATTCATCCGTTCTTTTTCTATCTCTTTTTTTCACTCTTTCTTTCTTTCTCCCTCTATCTTTCTCTCTATCTTTCTTTTTTCTCTCTTTTTCTTTAACTCTCTCTCCCTCACTCTTTGTCGTTATGTCTCTCGCTCTTTCTCTGTCTTTTTCTATCTCCCTTACTCTTTCTCTCTCTCTTTCTATTGCCCTCTCTCCTTCTCTATTTTAATTTCTCTTAACACTACGCTTTTTTCTCTCTGTTTCTCTTTTCCTCGTTCTCTCTTTATCTTTTCTCCTTTTTTACAAAATCTTTATCTCTCCATATCTCGTTCTTTTTTTTCCCTGTCTTTCTTTTTCTTTCTCAGTTTCTCTTTCTCTCCTTTACGTTTTCTCCCTATCTGTCCTCTCTTTCTTTCTCTCTTGTTTGTTATTCTCTTTATATCTTTTTTCTCTTTCTCTCTTTTTTATCTCCCTCTCTTTATTTTTAGCGGCTCCGTAAGGGGAAAAAGCCGCTATTAGGTTTGTGCAAAATGAAATGTCCGTCTGTCCGTCTGTCACACTCAGATCTCGAAAACTAGAAAAGACATAAAAAATAGTATTTCACCATTAAATGCGGCTTGAAAAGTTTAGGTGCAACGGCTACTTTTGGTTTTCTAAAAGCAAACCGTTTAATTTATAAAATTAATTATGCAATCGATTTTTTCATAAAAATACAGCAATTCTAAAACAATAACGTAAATGTAACGGAGGCAATGTTACAATATGCCAACAGAGATGCACAACTTATGCATATTTTCAGTATCACCAAGTCAAATATTTTTATAAAATGTACTAGAAATGTTTACAACAAATATAAATATTAATTAAAGGTGTTTTTTCTGGTCAACTAGCTGCTAAAATTAAAAGAATACATTTATGTTTGTTTACAAAGGCTAAGAATGCACTTTGTATGTAAATATCACGCACATTTTTTAAAATGGATTTTTTATGCAGCGACTTTCGTGTAGTAGCGTAAAGCCCGGCCTTGAAATGGTGCAATACTAATTTCTTAAACTTTTTTAAAAAATCAGATTTATTTATTTTTTGCTTAGTGCCCTCATCAGAATAAAAAAGGTTCATTTTTGTGCTTTTTGTCTGTCGGTAGGTCTGTCCGTCACGATTAGATAAAAAAAACAACAACTCTAAAAGCTATTGAAAATCTGATTTACCCTTTAATGTTCCTCCCGTAACATCTCAATAGTTATAAGTATCTAAAATTGATTGTTCCGGGTTTTTTTGTGCAATACTAATCAACGCCAACAAATGTTTGTTTGCTCTTCTAACTTATATTACATTTAATTTCCATGTTTAAACGTTGCAAAAACACATCAATAATATGTTGTTCCGTTTTTTATGTAAATAGCTTATTAATGCTAAATCAAAATCTCTATACTGACTTATATTTCATTAAGTGTAAAAATGTTCCGGATATTGTTTTATAAAAAATGAACTATGTCAAATGATTGTTTGAAATCGCATAATTGACTAATGTTACACGTATATTATTTGACAATGCGTCACCATAATTTGATTATCGATATCAAATTGTTACGTATTTTCATCTTTAGACAAATTTTAAAAATCTCGACAATAGGTTTGTTCAGGGCTTTAAAAAAAAACTAATTTACTACAATTGATTACGGAAAATCACTTTTTAGACATTTAATTTTCTTGCTGAAACATAACATAAAAGTTTAGTAATCGATAAAGAATGTTCCGGATTTTGTTATGAAAAGAAATCGACTTACATTTTCTTACAAATCGTCGCCAGAAATGTCCGAATTTATTTAAAAATCTACTAACGCCAAATAACTGTCTGAACTCCCTCTTCTAATTAATAAACAAATAATCTTCTCATTTACGAAATAATGTTATTCCGGATTTTTTTGAAAAATATTTTAACTCATTCTCTCTTACAGTACAATTAATTTTCTACCTAAACCATAAAAAAATCTAATTATCGTTAATATTATGTTCCGATGTTTAAGGAAAATAACATCCAAACACCAAAGTAAGGTATGAATATCTCTCCAAAAGGCTGTAGTTCTTCTAATTTTTATACGAGACCATCCAACGTTTTCTTTTACTATTTATACAAACATCCGGAACAATCTATTATATAAACTTAAATCAATTGTGTTCATACCTAAAATTATTGCGATGTTTTGAAACGTAAAATAAAGGTTAATCAATTTTTAATAGCTTTTAGTCGTTTTTTTATTTATATTAAGATGACGGACAGACCGACTGACAGACAAAACGCAAAAACAATGCGGCTTTGATCCTCTTTCAATAAATTCTATTAGAACTCAGTGCACCAATGTCTATGAACCTTCGTTAAATATCTCGTGTAAATAAAGACATTTTTTTATGGTACCGGTACTAGCCTATTGTGAGGTCATGGCATTCGTTTTTCTTTGACGTCATATGAATGGACTCTTTAAATGTAATGCTAAAAGAACGCACTCGGTGCACCAATGTCTATGAACACTCGAAAAATTGCTCGTATTGGTGAAAACATATTTTAGTCTAACTAAGCCGTGTGACGTACTGTTTTTTTTTCCTTTGACGTCACATGGAATGAGCTCTTTAAATGAAATGCTAAAAGAACGCACTCGGTGCACCAATGTCTATGAACACTCGATGAATGGCTCGTATTGATGAAGGCGTTTTTTTAGTCTAGGCCGTGTGACCTAGTGTTTTTTTTCCCGTTGACGTCATATGGAATTAATTCTTCAAATGAAATGCTAAAAGAACTCGGTATAGTAATGTTTATTAAGCCTCGTTATGTGACTCGCATTTAAAAAAGGAATGATATCTTGATTTAGATCTAATCTACATTTTTAGCGGCCCCCGTAAGTTTAAACTAGATCTAAATTTTTATGACAGTATATCTAGATCTGGATTTATATTCTAATTAAAATTATTTTAGAGTCTAGATCTAGAATTTCTAGATCTAGTTTAGACTAAAATAGACTAGATTATGATGTAGAATTTCAATTTCTAGACTTAAAGTGTAGATTTTGATTTCCAAACGTTTTGATAATATTGCAATGTTATAATAGGGCCTATACTAAAACTAATATACTATTTTTAAATTTAATGTTGCATTCAGTCTATTGATAGATTATCTAGGATATTTTTTTTACACAAATCTTATCTAAATTACAGCTACAATATTCCAGGTTCATAGTTTAGATCTAGATCTAGTAGAGTGCTAAATCAGAAGTTTAATTTAGGTAGATCTACATCCTCATTCTAGTTCCATTTAAATAAAAATGCCAATATCTCTGTTGATAGGCCTAACTATGCTGAGACATCGAAGTAAAAGCACGATATATCAGTTCTTTTCTTTTTTTTTTGTTTTTTTAATTACAAACCTCCCATAGGACGACGAGGGATGGGAGCATGCAGGGTTTGAACAAGGGACCATCGATAAATCCGAACGACAGTCCAGCACGCAAACTAAACGACCAGGTAGGGTTCATACCCTGCTTGTTGTCATCCTCCATCGTCCAGCGCGAAGTTAATTATTTTAAACTTAGAAGAAACACCCGTAACCTGTAAAACAAAAAAACATTTTTTACAACGGCAAATGAATCTTTGAAACATTATTACTTTTGACCATCAAAATTAAATAACCTTTTGAAAATTCTTTGCGAATAGGCAGATCCGACAGGGATCCGACTTCGACGGGGGCCGACTCTGAGTTTGTGTAACACAAACTCTCTTTGTAATCTTGTTATCTTTCTTACTTCTTCTCTTTCTCTTTTTTTTCCCTCTCCCTTCTCTCTTTATCTTTAGCTATTTTTTTTTCTTTTCTTTCTTTTTCTGTCGTTCTATCTCTCTCTCTCTCTCTATTACATGTCATGCTTTGTGAAAATAAATACTTACAAATAATGCCAATTGTTCAGGCTAATTTAAAAAAAGTTTATGCCTATATTGATATCTTTCATGGGAAAAAAACACCGACAAAAATGTCCACCTATCAAATTTGTCTGATGATCACTTTGGTCCAGCTAACACGCTGGTCACCACAGGCTGGTGAGAGAGGTGGGTGGGGGGAAGACACCACCCACTATCACTGTGGTCTCTCTCTAACAGTGATCTAACCATCACGTGGTTTAAACATGCTTCATCTGGTAACAATAATATAAGAGCGCGTGCGAATGTTCAAGGTAACATACGATCAAATCCCATCAATATGGATTGTATGTACAGAACACATTAGTCAAATTTGACACTTTGAGAGGTGGCCAAATAAAATTTCTGTCATTGGCAGGAGTTAAAGGAAGACCTTAGAATAATTAATTGTTCAATTAATTGGTTTATTTGACAAAAAAAAAAAGAATCAAGAAATGCTTTCTGTTTCGAGTGTTATTTGATCCTACATAATGGAGTTTTGTTTTTAGATGTAAATGAGTCTTTAAACATCTAGATAACAGATCAAACGTAAATCATGACATTCTGATAGAGAGACGGTGTAATATTTCTTAAGATGTCAATTTAGAACAATATTAATTTAGAGTTGAGAAACATGACTATGCTGAAGGAATGTTAATTTGACCATTTCTAACAAGATTTTGTTGAAACACTTAATAACTCGATAAGTGCTGAAATGTTGTTTTTTTATTTATTCGAGCTAAACTGAGTTTGTTTTAAACATTTTGGCTTAGTTCTGTAGATGTGTTTTTGCAGTGGCGTAGCTAAGGTGTTTGATGCCCAGTACATATCAGCTAGAATGCCACTAGATGATTCAGTTCTAAATATTGTCTAAATATTTGTGATGCCTATTGAATGCCAGATTCTGCATTGAGAGAAAAAGAATGATGTCCAAAATTCTTTTCATCATCAGATTTGTACCTTTAGGCCCCTTTGATCACTGCTGTCAATCATTTAACCAGAGAAGACAATTTCTAGCTAGTGCTATGAGCGCCAGTCTTGAGCAGCACCCATAATATTAATAGAGTGCTAAAATAAATAATTTTAAAAAATCAAATACAATAGCTAATGTTTGTTCATGTATGAACAATGTGTGCAATTTTTCCTGCAAAATTGTGTGCTCAGTTTGATGCCCCTCATCACTTGATGCCCCGTGCGGCCGCACACCCGCACACTGCTAGCTTCGCCACTGTGTTTTTGGAATATGTTGTTCGGATGTGTTCTATGGGTGTGATCTCTAGTCAACTAACTCAAGTTAACATCGTCTCGACCTTTTGCAAACTTTTTCAGCATTTCGGTCATTTTTGTGTGTATGTCATGAAAGGTATAGAAGTGAAACTTTTTAAATAACCTTGAGACTAACCTTTAGTTTATGTAGATAAATGTCATGCAGGTAATAAACAACATAAGACACATAAACACGTGTAGAAGAAACCGATAAACACGTGTAAAAGAAACACATAAACACGTGTAGAAGAAACCGATAAACACGTGTAAAAGAAACAGATAAACACGTGTAGAAGAAACAGATAAGCACGTGTAGAACAAACAGATAAACACGTGTTGAAGAAACAGATAAACACGTGTAGAACAAACAGATAAACACGTGTAGAAGAAACAGATAAACACGTGTAGAAGAAACAGATAAACACGTGTAGAAGAAACACATAATCACGTGTAGAAGAAACACAAAAACACGTGTAGAAGAAACACATAAACACGTGTGGAAGAAACAGATAAACACGTGTACAAGAAACAGATAAACACGTGTAGAAGAAACAGATAAACACGTGTAGAAGAAACACATAAACACGTGAAGAAACAGATAAACACGTGTTGAAGAAAAAGATAAACACGTGTAGAAGAAACAGATAAACACGTGTAGAAGAAACAGAAAAAAAACGTGTAGAAGAAACACATAAACACGTGTAGAAGAAACACAAAAACCATTCATAAAAAAACACTAAAACTTTTAATATAGGTTGAATTTTAGAAGCCGATGAAAAGCAATAGAGTATACGTAGGACTAACTTTTTGTTGTTGTTGTTGTTGTTGTTGGTGGTGGTGGTGGTGGTGGGAGGTGGGGAAGCTGATAAACAAAAATGCTACTAAAATTAACGGGCACAAAATATGATTGCGTGTATGTGTCGGCGGCGCATAATGAAGCAGGTCTTTCCAAATCAAGACAAAAGTCTAAATCGGAGAAATTACGATACGCAGGTTAAAAAAAAAAACAGAGCGAAAATAGATAGAAAGAAGAGAGAGTGGGGCGTGAAAAAAAAAGTATGTTAGGTTGATCGTTAAATGTGGCTCGTTTATTACAATTAAAAAAAAAAAAGAAGAACAAATCAATGGACGTAGCCGGGTGTGTACTGCTAGTATTTCCTATACTATAATAATGACTTTCTTTTCTTAGCTTTGATGTGGTCTTTATTATCTTCTTCAGTCTAAGCCCTCTAAGCACGAAGGACAGTATTGAAAGAACAGTTACATATAATCTCAAAGTACATCCATACTTCATCAATACATCACAGGTCACGTGGACAGCCCCATCTTCACATCTTCAACAAATGAAATGGATTTAGTTTCATTTGAGATCAGATAGGCGAAATTAATTGAAACCATAAAACTAGGTCGAATTTAGAAATTGGGGAGGGGGGGGGGAAGCTTAAAGCACAAGTCAACAGAAAACGAAACAATAAATCAACCGCTGTGCAACATTGAATCCCAATAGAACGTTTGCCAGCGACAGGTAACAGGATCATTATAAACCTAGAAAAAACTATTTTTTTTTGGCTTGGTTTTGTGATGGTGTGTTTGTCTTATTGGACATTCATTGGTGTGTGCTTTTTTGGGGGGTTGGGCAGGTAAGCTAGAGAAGTTCTTTTGTTCAATCTTGTCCGGAGAATGTTGTTGTCTAAATAGTGATAGGATGTGAAATGTTTCTTTATGAAAAGTATAATACTTGATGAAATTAATGACAATGGTTGAATGTTTCTTTTAGACTCATCACTGGAACGGAGGCTTTACGAGCGACGAGGAAAGGCTTCAGCAACTAGACCTTGAGTCCAACTACAGAAGGCTGGATCCCATCTACGAGGAGATGGCCTTGCCGTCGAGGCCGTATCTCAACGGACCTGCATCAGGATTCATTAACAACGGCTTCGGAAATAGTTTATCGCCGCAAGGTCCGATGGGAAACAGAAGACATTCAGAAGGGGATCTCCTTGAGATGTCTTCCAACGGTCCCCGTTTCAACAAAAAGCCGCCTCCCAGTACGAGCAGGCAGATAATGCGGCAAGGCAGCAACGATGGGCGCTCCCCGAGGAGAAAAAGCTACGCGGGGATGGAAGGGGACATTGACGCTGCGAGCGTGGTCAGCGCCAAAAGCAGGAACAGTGTAGGCAGCGAAGACTCACTGACCAGCGCTTCGCAACTGGCCAACAGGCGTAAAAGTGAGTCGAGCGTCATGCCCATCTCCAAAACCTCATCGACGGCCTCCTTAGTCCACGGGGACCAGCGGAGGAAAAGTAGCGCCCCTAGTGTCGCCAATTCAGACAGGCGCTCCAGCTTGGTGAATGGTGTGGATTCACCAAAGCCGGCTCACGAAAGACGTCTGTCAACACTCTCTTTGACTGGGATAAATACAGGGGCGTCGCCTTTTACGAACATAGAAATTCCAATAGATCTATTAGACTCTACGCAGTCCAAACTGAGGAAACTAATGACCCCTATAATCTTGTTATTTATTGTGATAGTGATTGTGGTCAGTCTTAGCGTGGCCATATATTTTGCTGTTGTTTTAAAAGGTAAGTTCATAGTCGTAATATTTGTCTCTGTAATCTACTTTTTAAGATATGTTCAGTTGTAGCCTATAGTAATGTGTGCTCTGACTTTGTTAGTGATAATAGATGGAAGTCTTCATCACGAAGACTAGGTCATCAACCTAAATAATAATTTCTATAAAAGAAAGTAAAGTTCCCCCTTCAGACCATGTGGTCTATAGGGCAGATGATGTAAAGGTCAAGTTCATCTGTTTCTGTGGCCTACGGTTAACGAGGGTGTTAACGGAGGTGTCATGTGGCCAGCACAACGACCAACCGCCTTTACTTTTGCCCAACTATTAGAGCTGTGTAGACTTAGAGGCGCCCGAAGAACCCGAAATTAAAAAATCCCAGTCCCAGGATTCGAACTCCGGACCCCGGTTCGGAAGCCAAGCACTTTACCGTGTAGCCACCGCGCCTCCCTAAGAATTTGTATGCTATTTTATAAATGTGACATTATTGTAGTCGATTGTAGAACTACATCGCGGAGTTCATTTGCTTTGTAGTAGCTGTGAAAGTGCGCAACCCTAACGCAGGAAGCGTGGGATGGTGGAGGGTAAGGCTCAAACCCCATATCATCGAGACGACAGTTCAGAGCGCACACTACGAGACCAAGTGTTGAAGAAGTTGAAGATATGCGAGTGAGTGCTACATGGATATATAATGTAGATCTATGTAGTCAACAAATGCAACACAGAAAAAAAAAACTTAACTGAAAAAAAAACAAGATAACAAGAAAAACATATTTTATACTTAAAAAAGACCCTACCACATTCATACAACGTATACAGCTATTAACATATTTTATACTTAAAAAAGACCCTACCACATTCATACAACGTATACAGCTATTAACATATTTTATACTTAAAAAAGACCCTACCACATTCATACAACGTATACAGCTATTAACATATTTTATACTTAAAAAAGACCCTACCACATTCATACAACGTATACAGCTATTAACATATTTTATACTTAAAAAAGACCCTACCACATTCATACAACTTATAGAGCTATCTTTTTCTCTTAATCACTAAGGAATCTTAGATTTAAAATAAAACAAAGTTACAATGTAATAACGATTCTGTCAGATGTACACTGGCAGTGTACGTAGCAGGAAGTGGCCCCGTGAGGAACATTTTATAAAAAAAAAAAAAATTTTTTACAATATTTAAATGAAAACAGATTAGTTATAACATTGAAAAACACACAAATTAAGCCTTTGAATGAAAAAAAAGTATAATTTTAATGCTTTTTTTTACTAAAAAAAATTATAACAATATAGTAAAACAAAGGCATCAAATGTACAACATATATATTTTTTTACAACAACAAATAATAATAAAATAGTGAGATATTCAAAGATCATGTCCATAAGCAAAGATTTTAATATTTGAAGTGCGGTTGAACCAAACATACTTTATATGCTCGTATATTCGTATGTTCATTTGCTTATCAGTTATGTAATAATCATAAATTCCATTTTTTTCTAATTCTTTTCATTGGGTCGCAGTCATCATCTTGGCATTTTCAAATTTGTCAGCTTTGATAAAGTCTACAGACTCAATTCCCTTGTAATAATTGGCTATACTAAATTGTAAAAATAAGTATACATAATAAATAACGGTGTCTTAGAGGTAAAAGAATACGTTATGTTATAACACAAGGACCTAATAACAAATTATATGATTCTAATGTCATTGAAACTCAGTCATGCTTTTGTCTAATTCATTTATTTACTATTAGATATTAGGTTCTCATCTTGATTCTTAATGATGACATTGTGAACTGTTAATATTTACTTGAGACCCTAAAAAAATATAAATATCTATAATTATTATTATAATTTTTTTCCACATAACCATACATCAATAGGATTATAATTTGCTAATGGGACAAATATGTTTCTAAGTAGTCAGTTAAAATAGACTATAGAGCCTAGGAGAACTGCATGAAGTAAAATAAAACAAAACAAAAGAAAATATATAAAAGGAATTATTATATTATTGTTTATATGTTTTCAAATAATAACCTTATAATCATCATAATTAGTTCTATAATTTGCAATTATAAGGGTATATATGTTGTATAGCAATAATATAATATTGGTTAAAACAAGCAAATCTTTGTTCTAAATGAAGTCTTGATGTATTTTGATTCATATATCGGTAATTGATCCCTACAGTGGCATATCCTGCCATGTACATTGGGAGTGTATGTTACAAACAAATTAAAATGTGAAAAGACCATGCTATAAAAGTTCAATCTATTAATTAATTATAATACTAGGATACTTTATGTTTCTAAATCAATTAGTTTTATTTGAAAATATTTATATAAAAAGTATTATTACTTACATTCTCCGAACTGGTTTCATTTTTTTCAATTTTTGACAATGTTGTCACTTTCAAGCGCAATAAAATAATAAAACGCAAAAGTCAAACAGCACGTGACAGACATGTTCTGAAACGAAAACAAAAGAAAAAATAGAAAAAATTTAATAGTTTTTTTATATAAGTTTTTGAAAAACGTTACAACTGCCAGTGTACAAAGTAGGCTTCTATGACCAAACAAAAATCAAAAGAATGCAAACGACAATCCCCAAATTCCAAGAGCATAGCTAAAGGGGATTTGGATTAAAAAAAAACAACTACCAATTTCTTTTTACGATTAAAACCTACTCTTTACTAAAAAACTAAAGCTTACATCAGTCACCAGATTCTATGAGCGTAGCGAAGAAGGATTTTGTGTTTAAAAACCTGCTCCAGAGGACTTTCAGTTTAAGAACCCTACAGATTGTTTTGAGGTTAACGCCCCCCATTCCGAAAGATTGAAGGGTCAGAATGTAATAAACATAAATTATGTACACACACACACAGTATTACGCCCTTGAAGCCAGTACCAGAAGCGGTCCTTGGACCGGATAATACTTTTTGATATTCGGCCGGAGCGGAACATTGCCGAATAAATATGATATTCGACCGAAGCCGTAGCCGAATACCTACATGTCTTGTAAATAGCTTGTGTTGCTGAACATTTTACAAAACTATTAAATAACATACCAATATTCGTATTAATTTTTTTTTTCCTTTTATGTACCTTATTGTTTTAAAGACTATTACTGATAGATGAATTAAAGCTTATCAGTATTTATAAACAGATAGGCCTAATTAACTAATCTGTGTAATATGAGTGTGTGTGTGTGTTTATGTACGAGGCCACCAACTGTAAAGGGTTTATGGGGGAGGGTCAATGTAGAATGTGTATGTATATATTTAACTAGTTACTTCTGCAAATCTCTCATGTGTGCAATCTGGCTTGTATAGTGGGTGGATGTATATGTGTTTATGAATTTCAGACCAACAACTGGCCATCAGGCTTGTAATTTAAAGTCCAAGGACCGCTTCTGGCTCTGGCTTCAAGGGCGTAATACTGATATTAGCTGTTAGTAAATGGTTGGAATCTGAAGCGTTCTAGGTCAATATTTATAGTTTTAGATTAATTCATTTGCTGCAAACGATATTTTATTAACAGCAGGAACATCAATTATACCTATTTATAGCTTGAACCTTACATGATGCCGAAGCAGAGATTTAATTGTAGTATGTATGGCTATTATTGATATCTATGTTAAGATCTACAGTTGTATAGATCTAAGAGCATTGGGAAAACCAACTATTATAAAAAAAAAAAAATCATCCACACCCTCCCTACCAAAAAAAAAAAAAAAACAGACTGCGTGTGCGACTGATTATAACAACCTGATCAAATAGACGTAGTGAGCCTACACATGTAGTCCTAGTGTAGTGTGTATAGATGATGGTGTTGACCATCACGCGTTGTTTTCCTTGGGCATACGCAATAGTGTTGAGTGGTCAGGCAAAAAAGATAACAAATTGACATGATCAGTCAAGCATGTAGATCTATTATACCCGTACACTAGTTACAGAGTTCAAGTGTTTCTTAACTCTCCAGCATATTTTTTCTTTGTATAACAGTTCTAATTGTGGTGCTTTGGATCAATTTATTTTCTGCGATTTTAAACTTTACTGTAGGGTTGTCCGTTATTTTGTAAGTCAAAAGAATTTAACAATGAAGTTAGTTTTCTTTCTAAAGGTTTTAATACAAGGCAAAAAATACACACATGTACATCTTTGTTTTATTTATTCTTATCTTATATAATACAGACGTTACTTCAAAAAAGAAGAGGATTACGTCCTACGCGTCATGCATTCAGTAATGCATATTAACGAATGACTTAAATTCTGCCAAGTCACTGGTTTTCCTGGCTAGCGCAGGCAACCCATTCCATGCTCTAATAGCACTAGGAAAGAAGGAGTATTTGTACAAATTTGTCCTAGCATATGGGATGAGAAATGTGACTTTATCTTTATGTCTTTCTGAGTATTTTATTAAATTTTGTTTTTGTATTTGAAGATTATGGTTCAGTGTTTTATGTATAATTGCTACTTTACTTTTGAGTCTTTTGTCCTGAAGGCTTTCTAAATTTAGAGATTTTACTAATAGTGTTACTGTAGTCAAATGTGAATATTCGTTTGTTATAAATCTCACTGCTCTATTTTGTGTCTGTTCCAGTGTCCTAATGTTTTCTTGAGTTGTGTTGTCCCAAACAGAGGATGCATATTCTATTATTGGCCTAGCCAAGGTTAAATAATATTTTAGTTTTATGTTCTTATTTGATTTATAGAAATTTCTTTTAATAAACCCTAATGCTTTGTTTGATTGTTTGATAGTTTCATCAATATAGGGGTTCCATGACAGTTTTTCATTTATTATAATACCTAGGTATTTTGCGTTTTTAGTTTCTGTTACTGGTTTACCATGAATAAGATAACTGGAATTAATTTGTTGTAGCTTTTTTGTTACTCTTAATAACTGACATTTTTCTGGGTTGAAAGACACGCTCCAATTTGATTCCCATTTCTGTAATTTATCTAATTCTCTTTGTAAAATATCTGTGTCTTGTGTTGTTTTTATTGTTCTATATATTATGCAATCGTCTGCAAATAATCTGACTTTTGTTCCTGAAGTAATGCAATTTGGCAAATCGTTTATGTAAATTAAAAATAGTAGTGGACCTAAGACTGTTCCTTGAGGTACACCTGAGTTTACTGTTTTTGGTGTTGATTTAGAGCCATTTATTATTACAGTTTGTTCTCTCCCTGTCAGAAAATCTTTAATCCACTGATGCAGTGGACCATCAAAGAAACACCAGCACAACAACTAGTCGCCTTTTAACTAATATCTGGTAACAATTGGAGCTCTTAAAGGTTCTAAAATTAACATACTATTCTTTATCAGGATCCCAACCAGAATAACCAAGCGTATTACCACTCAGCCACCGCGGCTCCTCTGAAGATTATTTATTTATATGTATAGATCCATTACCATGTTAAGGTATAATGTAACACGGACAGGTGTAACTTATGCAACCAAAAAAATAAGGTGAGGATGGCACTTATACATTGTAACAATGAACTTTTTTTAAAGTCGCTAAACATTTGAATAATTCTTTATCACTCATGATAAACATTAAAAACGGAAAACTACACTTTTTTTATATGCAATATGCAAATCTACAGCATCTCTCTTAGAACACATAAAATGTTTGTTACAAAGCGGGATGATTTGTTTGAAACACAGAAGCACAAGAGGAATATCAGTGTAGTTGTATATTTTTAATTGTTGAATAACCTTCCCTAATATATACGTATGACGTGTTCCTACTTTTTAAAAAATCAAAATGCTAGTCATTGAACTTTCTTGAATGTTTAGTGAACTTTTGTTTTCTCAGTTGCATTTTGTTCATTAGATTTAGACAAACAATGCCATCAAAATGCAGAGGTATCTACGTGGGTTTGAGTCCCTTTTCTTTTAGATTATACTTTTACTTACAAAAACACACAAGACAAACAGGTTAACGCATCCACGTCCAGACTGTATACTACTGTTGAGCAGTCAATGTTATTGAGAAGTTGTATTAGTTCATGATCATTTACCCGCTGGAGTTCATCAATTATAAAGTCATAGTCACAGATATAGGAGCATAAGCGAGTGGTCAAAACAACATCAGTTTTTTCATGTTCATTACAATAAACGAAGACTCAAAATTGTTTATAGTTAATGATTTTCTTGGTGCGTTTACCAGCTGACAGATTAGCTTGAACTCCTATTGTTCTGATGTGTTTATGTCCAACACTATATACTTAAAGCTGGGCTAATCAACAATGTTCCTGGACATCACTCAGCCATCGTCACGTTGAGGATAAGACGTGAGTTTGGCGCCATTGTATACAGGTCCAATAGAACTTTAGTAGTCTGACCGTTTCTCCTCATCACCATCGGAGAAAACTCTACAAGTGGGCAGAACTGCATCGGCTTCCAGATGTTAACCCGTCATCAAACCAAAATTGAAGCCAAAAAGCATTGCATTGAGCTTATGAGGAATTTTGTGGACTAGATTATGAATACAAGCATGTCTGGTCTGGCTATAATTTTTCCCACAACCAGACAAACCAAAGCGCTATAGCACTCAGACACCACAACAGTCAATTATTTAGAATTTCCCTTTGCATCCTAAATTTTGTAATGAAATTGACATATGTGCCAGTAGTAGCTTTTACAGTTGCATGCTATTGTAATAAAAACATGGTGTAATGGTATTAATAAAACGTGGTGTAATGGTATTAATAAAACATGGTGTAATGGTATTAATAAAACATGGTGTAATGGTATTAATAAAACATGGTGTAATGGTATTAATAAAACATGGTGTAATGGTATTAATAAAACATGGTGTAATGGTATTAATAAAACATGGTGTAATGGTATTAATAAAACGTGGTGTAATGGTATTAATAAAACATGGTGTAATGGTATTAATAAAACGTGGTGTAATGGTATTAATAAAACGTGGTGTAATGGTATTAATAAAACATGGTGTAATGGTATCAATAAAACATGGTGTAATGGTATTAATAAAACATGGTGTAATGGTATTAATAAAACATGGTGTAATGGTATTAATAAAACGTGGTGTAATGGTATTAATAAAACGTGGTGTAATGGTATTAATAAAACGTGGTGTAATGGTATCAATAAAACATGGTGTAATGGTATTAATAAAACATGGTGTAATGGTATTAATAAAACATGGTGTAATGGTATTAATAAAACGTGGTGTAATGGTATTAATAAAACGTGGTGTAATGGTATTAATAAAACGTGGTGTAATGGTATTAATAAAACATGGTGTAATGGTATTAATAAAACATGGTGTAATGGTATTAATAAAACGTGGTGTAATGGTATCAATAAAACATGGTGTAATGGTATTAATAAAACATGGTGTAATGGTATTAATAAAACATGGTGTAATGGTATTAATAAAACATGGTGTAATGGACCAAAACGTAGTGAGAAAGTTCAAAGCAGGAGAAACAAAAACAATTGGTCAAAATATTTCTAATCGCACAGATTTATAACTCTAGTGAAGATTTATAAAAAAATTAATTACATTTGATACAATTACACTTAATATAAATTAATTTTCTTTATTTTAAAAAGTATTTTTCTATTATTATTTTGCATATGTACATTATCCTTGCTGATAATCTTTCAATTATTAATAAAAATTGTGTGTGTTAAAAATCGGGTATTGGAAGAATTGAATTCGATTGATCGATTGATTGATCGTGGGAAGCGTGGTCGAGAGGCTAAGTGCGCTTGAACTTGGCTTGTCTCAGCTACCTAGAAGGGGGCTCGAGGTTGGACACCCGACTCGGGCAGAGTTGTGTTTACTGAGCGCCAAAAGGCAGCACAGAAAACCAACTCCTAGATACCACCTTCCCCCACTGGTCCACAAATGAGATTGGACCAAAGCGCTCTAAGCATGCTATAAGCTATAATAATAAGAATAATAATAAATATGCCTTGACAGTAAACAATAAATTCGGATAGAGCACACAATTCCATTAGATCCGTCTACCGTTTGAATATTTGAATTCCGCTATTTTACCATATCAACTCCTCGGCGTCTATGGGGGACATTTTCAAAGCGAGTTTCGCTCAAAGTTGGAAATGTTTTTTGGACAGTTTAAACGTTATGATCCTCCGGGATTTTGAAAGGAAAATTAATCTACTTACAAACTGTTATCCGAGAATTAAAATAACTTGTTATTCAACAAATATAGATATTCTCAATCTTACTTAATCAACGCGTAGTAAGATGTAAATGTTCTTTTTTATTTAATCATCAGTTCCATGTTTTTTACAAAGCTTATATCAACTCTGTCTGTCCGTCTGTCAGTCTGGTAAAAAGTTTGAACAGGATTTTATCTCTCCCATTTCCCTTTCTCTGATCAAGTTGAAACTTTGCCCAGTTATTCACTGAACTTGACAAGACATGAATCAACCAAAAATATATATAAACAATTAGTTAATTAATTTTTGGTGGATATTTGTTTTTCAAATATATATTTATATATATATATGGATTTAGTCCCCATATTAAGTTTTAACACATTTTTTATCCCACTTCCCATTCTCGGATCAAGTTGAAATTTTGTATAATTATTTATAGTTGATAACAATACATGAATCCATTCAAAAAACAAGGTTACACAGACAGTTTGTGTGAAACACAAACTCAAAATCGGCCCACGAAGTGGTTTACCTAAAGTCTTCACAAGGATTCGAACACGGGACTTCCAGTTCCAAGTGCTTTATCCCTCAGCCACAGCATCTCCATATATTCATTTAGCGTACATTTATATTTTTAAAAATAATAATTATTAACCTTATCCATACATTCAAAATTAATAACATGTTACATGCAATAAAGAGAAACTAAAAAATATTTATTCTTCTAACAAAATTAGATAAATTGGCAACACGAAAAAAAAATCTTGACCTACTTTAAGCTACAATTGTGTACAATGACTACAAGACTTTCCCCTCGCAAATAAAAATTAATATTTCCATTGTCATTTGTCATACAAACTAGACATAGATCTAGCTAGAACTAGACCTAGTTTTAGATCTAAATCTAGATTCAAGATCTAAGTCTAGGTCTAGAACTAGATCTAAGCCTAGATTGCCCTAGATCTAGAAATAGATCTAAGTCTCTTAGTCTAGATCTAGAGTTAGATCTAAGTCTATATCTACATCTAAGTCTATATCTAAGTCTAAAAAAAATGATCTAGTATAGAATCTTGATATAGAATCTACTATATCTAGACAAGAACTCGTATTATAATTATGTAGATCTGGGCTCTATTTAGTCTTATTTAGACTGTCACTGTCATGTGTAGGCCCTCTAGTATGAGGATATGTCAAAACTGCGCTAGTAGTTCGTTATTTTTTAAACTTGTTACTAATACGAATTTCGTATCAAAATTCTTTTTTAAAACTAACATTTGAATCAGGATTCTATTCAATTTGTTAGTTAATAGACGGAAAATATATTTTATAATGATCCTTGACACTTTTACCATTGAGACCTTAGATGCAAATGTTTTGTACCAAGGCGCTAATCTATGAATGAAGCTTGAGTTTGTTAATACACTCAAAAATACAAGTAGAACTAGATAAACGACAAGGCCGATTTACAGAACACACACACACAGGCTTAATCCCACCATATTAGATAACGAACAGTAGCCCACAATCCTAATCCGCTAAGGGAACTAACTCTCACATAACATTACATCATATATTAACATCCTTCTTTCTCTATAAAAATAACATAATAGATTTGAGCCCATACTTAATAAAATAAACAACATATTAACATCTTCCCTTTGTACAAACAATGATATCACATATATAACTCTTGATTTAAAAAAACAACAACACATGACAGTTAAAAAAAACCATCATATTATATGTGTTAAAACAGTCAGCAGAGCCATCCATCTGAATGGTCACATAAGTAGGTCACAGTGTTTCAGCGATTCTCCTTCATCATCAAAGCATTCCTCAGACTCCTGGGTTTCTGTCATGTCTCACTCCTGGGTTTCTGTCATGTCTCACTCCTGGGTTTCTGTCATGTCTCACTCCTGGGTTTCTGTCATGTCTCACTCCTGGGTTTCTGTCATGTCTCACTCCTGGGTTTCTGTCATGTCTCACTCCTGGGTTTCTGTCATGTCTCACTCCTGGGTTTCTGTAATGTCTCACTCCTGGGTTTCTGTAATGTCTCACTCCTGGGTTTCTGTCATGTCTCACTCCTGGGTTTCTGTCATGTCTCACTCCTGGGTTTCTGTCATGTCTCACTCCTGGGTTTCTGTCATGTCTCACTCCTGGGTTTCTGTCATGTCTCACTCCTGGGTTTCTGTCATGTCTCACTCCTGGGTTTCTGTAATGTCTCACTCCTGGGTTTCTGTCATGTCTCACTCCTGGGTTTCTGTCATGTCTCACTCCTGGGTTTCTGTAATGTCTCACTCCTGGGTTTCTGTAATGTCTCACTCCTGGGTTTCTGTCATGTCTCACTCCTGGGTTTCTGTCATGTCTCACTCCTGGGTTTCTGTCATGTCTCACTCCTGGGTTTCTGTCATGTCTCACTCCTGGGTTTCTGTCATGTCTCACTCCTGGGTTTCTGTCATGTCTCACTCCTGGGTTTCTGTAATGTCTCACTCCTGGGTTTCTGTCATGTCTCACTCCTGGGTTTCTGTCATGTCTCACTCCTGGGTTTCTGTCATGTCTCACTCCTGGGTTTCTGTCATGTCTCACTCCTGGGTTTCTGTCATGTCTCACTCCTGGGTTTCTGTCATGTCTCACTCCTGGGTTTCTGTCATGTCTCCTCTCCATTCATTGTCACGGTGGTGGTACCTTCTTGTCGTCTGTTTCTGAATCATCTTCATTTCTACCAGAATTCTATCGCAATCTTTTCATATTCTTCACAGCAACATGTTCACTCTTACACTGGGACGAAAAATGATCCAGTCTATGGCACGTATAGCATTCTTGACCTCGAGCTGGACAAACAGTGTTTCTATGGACATGATATTTGCCGCAGCATCTACATTCTGGACGTTTACTGTCTATAGTTCTCTGAAATGTTTCAACGACGATCTACAACTACCTGTTATAGATGTGATACAATAGTCTTGATTAGACGTAGATTACTTCTTCTCAGAGTTTATCTTCTGTAAATTGCATTTCATTTCAAAGTGGATAATCATTTGACAGTTGAAACAAGTTTTTCCCCAAGCTTTCTGTTAAATTCATGTTGGCCTCCACAAAATCTGCAATCTTTGGTAAACTTTCTTTGTGGAGCTTTGTGGCTATCTGCTTTCTCAAGCTTCAGAACATAATCAGTTTGACTAGACTCTTTATTCATTTCATTGAGACTGTTGGAAGTTTGTTCGTAGACTTGGAATATTGCTATAGCTATTGCTATAGACGTTGATTAGCAGAAAAAACTAGTTTATCTCTTATCATTCGGTCTTTGTCTTTAAAATTGCCCTTCTCAGCCTGTGTCTTCAAACTAGTAATAAACAAATCATATGAAGAGACACGAGTCCTATTCCAGAACCCTGAAGCTTCAAGTACTTCGTTCTTCCTTGGACGACAGTATTCATGTAGCTTTTGTAACACTATGTCTGGATCATTGCTATCTTCATTGTCTTTATAAATAAAGTGATCACATATTTCTTGAACCTGGGCTCCTACACAATGAAGTATAATGGCCTTTTGTTGACCTTTGCTTTTCTGGTCAGCGCCTCACGCTAGGAGGTAAATCTCCATCGGTCTTCTCCATATCCGGTAATTTTCGGAAATAATATCGTCTACCACATTCTGTTGGTGGATTTAACAAAATTTCTGGCATTATTTAAAAAAACAAGATATACTCTGCTGTCTTAAATGAAACCTATACAGTTCTTACTTAACTAAAGTGTTTCCGCTGAAAACATGTAAATGTACTCATAAATACAATTAGAAATAGATAAACGACAAGGCCGATTTACAAAAAATCAACAGAGTTATTAATGAACAAGTCCATGACCTTTTAAAAAAAAGTTACTTCCCCTGAAGTTTTTTTTTAGTGAAAAGTGGTATAATTTTTTGAAAAATCTGCTTGCATGTATAATTTTAAAAATTAGATGGTTCACTTTCGGGAAAAAAAAGTAGCTGTTGCATCAGAACTTTGAATGATCTAAAATATCATGATGTCCGATTTTCATTTTTCTCTTCTAGTATCTGAGATCTAAACGGGACGGACGGACAGACAGGCCACACAAAATAAATAGCGTCTTTTCCCCTTTCGGAGTCGCTAATTAATCAGCTAGTTAATAATTTAGTACCAATTAATTCATTGTTTTTTATATAACAGAAAGAGAGCTAAACCCTGTAATTTTCAGATAAATGGCAGTAATTAGCGGTTATTTCCCCTTAGATAAGCTTTTGTTTTATAAGTAATTTTTTTCTTTGATTGTTGTTTTTGTGACTTGCTAACATTAAGTATCAGGACATTTTGGTCATGTGAAAATGTTAAATTTATCTTTCTTTTCTCTTTGTTGCTGTTTATTCTGTTGTTTTAAACCAAAGACGTTTAGAAACTTGTTAGCGTGGTTATAATGAGTTACAAAATAGTAGAGGATTGTATGACCATTTTATTAATTAATTAGAAACCCACACTAAGCGACCGAAAATATTATACCATAATAGGTAAATCGACTGTGGTTTGAATACTATCATAATGGTAAGATTTGTAGATCTAGCTGCAGTAGTAGCAATTTAGTATTAACTAGCCGACCCGCGGCGTAGCTTAAGCTGCTATGTAGTGACAAGAACACTTCCTGAAAGACGCAGTGGTACAAATGGGGTGGGTTAGGGCAAACGACTGTGTGCGTATGCCTGCAGAACGAGTAAGGTGCGGATGCGGGCGTGAGAATGGTTAGAGAGAAGGCGTGCGTGCATGATGTCTCTCATGTTTGGTTGACGTAAAGAATTATATATACAGATAATAAAATAAAAATTGTATGCTTTGACCTCTACGCCACATACACTTAGGGTTAACGAAATTTAAAATGAACTAAAACTGAAATCTGTTGATGGTTTTCATATTCACTTATTACTAGAATTACATTATTAAATTCTAGTTAGATTGATATATATAACTCTCCTCACGTTGTCAAGAGTCAAGTCAACTTAAGTGTGTTAGTGTGCGACTTTTTCTCCCTAGATCTAGGTATATAGTTATATACTATGGAAAAAAGCATTCGAAGCAAACATGAAATGTGAAAAGGCAGTTTTATGAAAAGAAAGGTCTTGAAAAATAAATAAAAAAGTAGTTTCTCATTCTTCAGTTCTCAGAGAGTTAGCGACAAGAACTGTTAAAGACTTAAAAGTTGAACAAGACAGTATTAAACATGAAGGTACTACTATAGATGTTGATAAGCCTGTTGTTTCCTATAATAATAAAACTAAGTAAAATAAACATGGTCACAACCCTGATTGGAGGAATCAAAGAGCTATTAAAAACACAAAGAAAAAACTGGCAAGGTCTAAAAAAAAAGTTGGACAAAAAATTTAATGGTGATAATTGTTTTTTTTAAATTAATTTCTAGTTAGATTGATATATATTGTAGTGCATGGGCGTAGCTTGGGAAGGGCGGGTTGGGTTTCAACCCCCCCCCCCCGAAATTAAAGCTCCCCCAGGGGGGGGGATAGGAATTTAGTGACTGATTTTTTGCTTCGATTTTGTTTATTTTATGAAAGATTTTAATATTAAACCATCACTTGCCACAGCACAGCCAAGGGGGCTTTGAGTTTAAAAACCCCTACCTGGGGGGTTTTGCAGTTAAATCCCCCTCATCTAAAAAACAAAACAAAAAAAATAATGCAAACGACATAAGACCCATATTCCAAGAGCATAAGTAAGGAAGATTTAGATTTTAAAACCCCCTCCGAAATTAACGATAAAACGCCCTCTTCATTATAAGACTATCCATTCATCAGTCACCAGATTCTTTGAGCGTAGCCATGAGGGGCTTTGTGTTTGAAACCTCCCTCTAGCGGGGTTTCCAGTTAAAAAATACCTCTTCAAAATAAAAAAAAGCAAATGACGCACAAATAATTATCTGAGCGTAGCCAAAGGATTTTTAAGTTTAAACCCCCTTTCAGGGGTTTGATGCTAAAAAAATATCTCTTCAATATAAAAAAAAAGAAAATTACACAATATGAGCGTAGCCAAGCCAAGGGGGGGGGGGGATTTGAATAAAAATCCCCTCCTCCAGAGGGCTTTTTTTTAAAGTTTAAAACCCTTCCAGATGGTTTAGAGTTTAAAATACATAGATGTTTGAGGTTGAAAAACTCTCTTTTCAATATTATTCTAAAGCAAGCTACAGTCACCAAATTCTATAAGGGTAGCTGAGGGGGTTTTGAATTTCTTAAAAGAAATCTAGAGATCTTTTAGTTTAAAACCCCCTAACAGATGATTTTGACGACAAAACTTCCCTTTTCGATATAAAATCTAAAGAAAACTACAGTCACTTAATTCCAAGAAATCCTATGCCAAACTGGGAGTAGACACCTTGTAAGGTTGTGACAGAGCGTCGCATGAGGTTTGCGGGACATGTTCTCCAACAAAATTAGGCATAGTAAGAGTTGCGATTACTTGGATGTCCATGGAGGTCACTACCAGGTAAGCTCAAACAGCGACATCCTTGTACAACTTGTTGCCACACTTTCATGGAAGTTCTCAGAGCAAGTGGAACGAGGCTTTAGACATTACCAGTGACAGATTTTTTGTGGAAACAGCTTGCCGCCAATTGCGTCGAACGGCGCGGGAGAGTCTAAGTCAGTAAGAATAGCAGATTAGGTTTTTTAAAATAAAACTATTTAATAGCAGGATAATGCACTGTAGAGACCTCAGAATATCCATTTTGTTGGCTTTCAATATCGTAAAATAGTAATAGGCGGCGGGGGGGGGGGAGAGCTCAAATCGCTCCCTCAGACCTCCTTACTGGCAAAGTGCGGGGAGTCTACAATTTTTCTACTCCAGGAAGAACCTATTCTAGGGTTTGAATGTAGTAAAGATTAATTATGTACACACACACACACACACACACACACACATATATATATATATATTGTCGGGGGAGAGCGATATTCCCCCCCCCAACCCTCCAACCCTCCTCCTAAAACAAATCCTGGCTACGCCCATGTTATAGTGTATTTTTACATGACTCAAAAACTATTTTCCTTTTAGCACAAATCTGTGTGTAAGTGCAAGGACGACAGAGTTTGTTCTAAGGTTCGAGCTTATGTTCCCTCACGTTCAAAGTCGTTTGTCAGCTGCACTTATAGTTTTAGGAAGTAATTGATGAGTTCCCTATACAGTTTGTGATGTCCGCCAGAAAACTGGAGATTCTAATCGTCACAAACAAAATCAAATAGAATGATGAATGCTGTTCTCGTGAAAGTAAAATGGTATTTAATGTTTAAAGTGTTTATGGTTATTAAATCCGAAGCTCTCTGAAAAAAAGCTGTATCAGAACGGACTAGGTCAGCATAAAATATGGATGCAGATTGTCAACTTCCGTTTTGGTTTTGACCTTTATCTACGCTAACATCTCTGTCTAGTTGCACAATTTAAAAAAGACAACTCTGAATCGTTTTATCGATTAATCTATTGCGCTGGAGGGGGGCCGGAAATAAACACCCGTCTCTTTCTGATTTTGGTCTTGAAATAACTTTTTCTACTTTTCGTTTAGTATCGCTTACCTAAAGTTTTATCAAATATATTTACTTTTTGATTATTATATTATTTTTTTTTATGTATGTACAGTTTTGTAACCTACCACTACATCAGCCTTCGGTATTACAGCGGCACTGGCTCTTTGAAATGATGAGATGATAGTTTGGGCATAATTATCGCCTATTTATATTATATTCCCAAAGGTATACACCAACTGTCAAATTTTTTTAAAAATTATTAAAGCCGTTTAGAGAAATGTCCAACCGGGGCATTGGTAACAAAAAGTAGAAGCAAGCTAAGAGTAGGAATTGTTAAAAAAAAAATAAAGAAAAAATCTCTCGAAGTGTTTTTATTTACAAACCAAATACATGATGAAAAGAAAATGGATTTCTGTGTCTCTGAGTCTAGTCTCAAAGTGTACATGAATGAATGGAGATGACAATAGTCTTGGCTTCAACAACATGACAGTAATTTTAAAAAAAGTTTTTTTTTTTTTTTAATTAATGTGAACAGTGCAATGTATTGATTATTTATAACCGATGCTTTGCGTCATCTTACACCAGGTCAGTGTAGGACACGTGACTTTATAACAAATTTTGACAGGTTGATTGTTGGGGCTGTAACGTCAAATACTTAGTTCAACAAAACTGATATAGGCTTATAATACAGAATGTGAACAAAATTTAACACTTTTTTATAAATGAACAATTTTTATTGACAGTATATAGAACTTTCCATTCCAGTGTAGGTCTATGCAGAGAGACAGGATTTCTATCAAGTAGAACAAAGTACAGCTTTCTTCTGAGTAACTCGCGTCATTTGCTCTCTCAGTCTCTTCTTAACGCAGTTTCATAAGCCTGTTGGTCTTACTCGCGGTTACATCAGAATCTATCAAAGATAACGCCCCCTCTCCCTCCATGCACTGTTTGTTGAAGAGCAAACGTGAACACTGAGTACCGGAAGTACTGTCTCCGAGCAGACGATTTGATTTTTTTTTTCTAGTTGACATAATTTTAAATCACGCGATTAGCGCAGCCCACGGCCTTAGGCTTAAAGTTGTTTCTCGTCACAAAAGTCTAATATTGACCTAGAATACTTCTGTGTCTTGAATTTGAAGATAAACGGAGCTTATCCTTACGGTCCGGATGCTGATGGTGTCATGGTCAAATAGAGTCTATCTTGCCTAGAAAAATGTATATGTGCATTAACATTATGCTGATTGATCAAATAATTTCCATTCCCGGTTTTTCTGTATTTATGTTCTCTGTAGTTTTTGCTTCTTTTATTGTATTGCGATTAGGGATGCGCCGTATAGTAGGTTCGACTCCGGTGGAATATTCGGCCATTTTGAAACTTTACATTATAATGCCATTACATACATAGCAGGAATAGATGGCATATGTTTGTGTTGACCCTTCATCTGGGTTAGTTAGCAGGTTATAATCCTTAACTATGTCACTATGACCAGACGTCAGTCTAGCTGTACGGGTATATCTCTAGAGGTAAGATCCTTGGCAAAAAAACAAACCCCATTTGAGCAGTTGTTTGAGACAAACATCTATAAAAAAGCTGACAAGATCCTCGAAATAAAGAATCACCCTTTGTGTCAGGATTTTGTGATTTTACCATCACAAAAGAGATACAGGACACCGATAGCAAAGACAAACAGACACAAACACTCTTTTGTTCCCTTGGCAATCAAATCATTAAATAAGAACAATCTGGTATAAACTTTGTCACATGTAAATTATGAGTGAGTCTGGTGTGAATGTACACTTTGGTTTCTTATAGTTATAATGTTTTTTGTTTGGTGTAATGCCAAATTGTAAGACAAATTTCCATACGGACAATAAAGATTATTATAATAATGTAAGAATGTTGAGGTCACACCTTAAGAGGGGACTGAGTTTGTTTACATTGTAGTAAATCATACTTAGGGGGGGCTGGCCTTCAAGCCACACCTCTACACGGTTGCCGAGTTTGCTTACTACGAGATAAATCTCGATTAGGAGGCTGACTATAAGAACACACACCTACACGAGTACCCTTTTGCTACACAAACCACGAGTCTATAAATATGACTATATTTCATGCTTGACAAACCTACCAATGTGTTATTTTCTGGCATGATCACTCAAAATTTAACTAACACATTGCGCATGCACAAGAAAAGTACACACCATCGTCGTCTATACACACTAGGCTTACATGTGTACATCTAACTAACCAGATTGTTAAAATTGGCCGGACACACGGTCTATTTACGTATTGGGTGGGGAATGAGTGGATGATTTTTTTTTTCTTTTTATAGTTGATTTTCCCAATGCTCTTAGATCTATATAACTGTAGATCTAAACCTATATTTCAATAATAAGCATACAGACTAATATACAATATACGCTTCAGCAGCATTTAAGGTTGAAGCTTTGAAGCTATAAATATGTGTATTTAATATTGTTAATAAAATATCGTTTGCCGATAATGAATTAATCTAAACCACTAAATATTGACCTACCACGTTTCAGATTTAAACTATAAACTAACAGCCACTATCAGTATCAATCCCTAGACGACAGGGGATGAAGCGATCAGTGGTCTTTAAAATAAAAGCATGATGATGGTCTGAAATGCATGTATATACCCGCTATTGGCCGCTATACAACCCAGATTGTACTTTACCTTTAAGAGATTTACCTTATTAAATATACATTAAAAGTTCTACATTGAACAACCCACAAACCTCTTTAAAGTTGGTTGCCTCAAACATACACACACACTCCTGTAACACAGATTAATTTGTGATAGGCCTATCTGTTTATAAATACTGTTAAGCTTTAATTCATCAAACAGTAACAGAGTTTAAAACAATTAGGTAATAAAAGGAAAAAAATCTAATATGAATAGTATGTTATTTAGAAGCTTTGCGCAATGTTCAGTAACACAATTTTATTAACAGACATATAGGTATGCGGTTTCAGCCGGATATCATATTAACTATCCGGCTCAAGCTGAATATAATAAAGTACTATCTGGAGCAACCCTAATTGCGAGGTTATTTTTTATGCTTCTTCAGAATGAGAGTTTTCTTGCGATGAAGAATGTTTTTAGTTGCTTAATATTCCTACATAGTTTGTATGAGTGTCGTCATGTTGGTTTAGGCTTTCCCGCCCTTGGCTCCTGCTACTTTGTAATATTCCTCATTTTTAAAGATAAATTAGAAAATCTTAAATCAAAACAAGTCAATGAAGCTTCCCAAAAGTATTTGTTAGTTAGTTACTTTAGATTGTATAAATCCACTAATTATTTTTTTAAATTTCTCTTCCAGAAACACAGGATAAACAAATTGGTGAGTATTGCTATTAAGAGCAAGTCAAAAATCTTATCTGAAATAGCATATTTTGGTCACACAATTAAAGGAGGTCTTTTTATTAATTCAATTGTCATTGAGATTTTTGTAGTGAGCTTAAAAGCATTGTCAAGAAATCATATTACTATCCAAAAAAGAATATATAGCAGGATATCTGCACTAACATTTTTAATGTCCTTTGATATCTGCACTAACATATATAATGTTTTTCGATATCGGCACTTACATATGTAATGTCCTTTGATACCTGCAATAACACAAATTATGTCCGTTGATATCTGCACTAAAACTAACAACACTAAAAACTAAAAATTTATTGTAGTTACTAATCTGCCACTTGAAAGCTGGAGTCCTCTCATGATATTTTTATTTTCAATGATATTGTGATTCATTAGGTATTGAATGTTTAATCTTATACAGTTTTGGAAGGTTTAGTGTCAAGGGTACATTTGATCATAGTGTGGGGGGGAAAGAGTAATAATCATTCTTGTTATATTAGGTTTTTATATATTGTTTACTTTTAAACGTTTAACACTGTTTAATTGTATTAGAGCTAGGTCTTGTGTTATTTTTAAATTAATAATTGGGATTTAAAATAGTTTAGAAATTTTACTAATGATGTGGATTTAGAGCTAGGATTTAAGATTTTTTTCTTTTTTTATAGCGGCCTCCAAAAGGGCAAAAGACGCTATTAGTTTTGTGTGGCCTGTCTGTCCGTCCGTCTGTCCATCCGTCCCGTTTAGATCTCAGAAACTAGAAGAGAAAATGAAATCGGACATCATGATCATTCAAAGTTCTGATGCGACGGCTATTATTTTCTTTTCCGAAAGTGAACCATCTAATTTTAAAAATTATATATGTAAGCAGATTTTTCAAAAAATTACACCACTTTTCAATGAAAAACTTCAGGGGAGGTAACTGTTTCATTCATAGATTCGCGCATTGGTACAAACCATTTACATGTAAGGTCACAATGGCAAAAGTGTCAATGGATCATTATAAAATATATTTTCCATTTATTAACTAACTGATTGAATAGAATACTGATTCAAATGTTAGTTTTAAAAATTTTGATACGAACTTCGATTTAGTTATACATTTAAAAAATAACGAGCTTCTTTTATATCGCGCAGTTTTGACATTTCCTCATCATACACTTGACAGTGATAGTCAAAATAATACTAAATAGAGCCCAGATTTACATAATTATAATACGAGTTCTAGTCTAGATCTAGATTTAGATATAGACTTAGATGTTTGTTTGTTTGTTTGTTTAATGTTTTACATGTTTCGGATGTTCCTTCAGAGTTGAAGATAATTACTTCCTAGTCCAAACCTCCCGCAGGACGACGGGGGATGGGAGCGGGCAGGGTTTGAACTCGGGACCATCGATAAATCTGAACGACAGTCCAGCGTGCAAACCGCACGACCAGGCAGCCATCCTAGATCTAGATATAGACTTAGATCTAGACTTACAGATTTAGATCTATTTCTAGATCTAGGGCAAGCTAGGCTTAGATCTAGTTCTAGATTCTATATCAAGATTCTATACTAGATCTAGACTTAGATATAGACTTAGATGTAGATATAGACTTAGATCTAACTCTAGATCTAGACTAAGAGACTTAGATCTATTTCTAGATCTAGGGCAATCTAGGCTTAGATCTAGTTCTAGACCTAGACTTAGATCTTGAATCTAGATTTAGATCTAAAACTAGGTCTAGTTCTAGCTAGATCTATGTCTAGTTTGTATGACAAATGACAATGGAAATATTATTTTGTTTTTGCGAGGGGAAAGTCTTGTTAAGTTATTTGTACACAATTGTAGCTTAAAGTAGGTCAAGAATTTTTGGTTCGTGTTGCCAATTTATCTAATTTTGTAAGAAGAATAAATCTTTTTTAGTTTCTCTTTATTCCTTGTAACATGTTATTAATTTTGAATGTATGGATAAGGTTAATAATTATTATTTTAAAAAATATAAATGTACGCTAAATGAATATATGAAGATGCTGTGGCGTAGGGGTAAAGCACTTGGAACTGGAAGTCCCGTGTTCAAATCCTGGTGAAGACTCTAGGTGAACAACTTTGGGGACCGATTTTGAGTTTGTGTTTCACACAAACTGTCTTTGTAACGTTGTTTTTGTGTGTGTGTTGTTTTCATAGCAATTAGGATTTAAAAATATATTTCAGAATTTTTTTTTCTTTTTTAATTAAGTTGAAGATTACATTGCCAAAAACACATAAGACGAAACTGTAAGTTCTATGTATTCACAACAATTGTATTTTTTTTTAATTTTACAGAATTTCTACGCGCCTCTCTTCAATTGCTGATAGCACGAGACAAGTATGCCAGGGACGCTGAGAAGTTATCGATGGAGAGTTTAAAAACAGATTGTTGTAAGCAGGTCAGTTGTATGTTGTAAGCAGGTCAGTTTTGTAAGCAGGTCAGTTTTATGTTGTAAGCAGGTCAGTTTTGTTGTACCAGGTCAGTTTTATGTTGTAAGCAGGTCAGTTTAATGTTGTAAGCAGGTCAGCTTTATGTTGTAAGCAGGTCGGTTTTAGTCTTGTTTTTATCCCCACAACTTTTGGATCATTAAAAAAAAATTATTGATGTTTCTTTGCTTGGGTATTTTACCTTTCATTTGATTTCTAAATTACTGGCCATCAACCGGATTCTCCCGAAAGACCTAATCGGACTGCTACAATATCTAATGTTTTCTCTTCCCGAACAACCTCATGATCTGGAAAACTGCTCTACAATGCTACTCTATATTACAGTCTGTTAGATTGACTCAATTACAGAGAACGTATCTGCAACGCTTTTTCTTCTCTTGTGTTTTAGCTGCTTGCACCTTGACAAAGTTAATTAATGACCTCCATTGTCGTCGTGTCTGATTATCACGTCGACTGGTGGGAAATAGTTTTCCTAACAGACAGGTTTGAACTGGGATCTCTAGCACAAATGGGCATTTCATATGCGTAGAGTTGACCTCATGTCCTTGAGTCAATGCTTGACACACAATAAACGGTAAAATTCCAGAAAATACGGGAAATAACTTCCTATTCCCCTTCTGTAACCAACTGAAACCGTGTAAAGACCGTCACTCCAGCCACGGGACACTGGTGGCGACTCCATGCAGAAACGAGAGACTGGGTCACCAGATATTTTAACTCCAGCTGGGACTCCATCGAGGTCACCTTAAGATGAACAGATTCTCTAGTTGTCGTTGGCTTATCTGCTTTCACTTAATCTCAGATAAAATCTTGCCATTACAACGCTGTATACATCAAATGTTTGCCTGATTATCACGTGGTTTGTTGTTTCAGGTGGACGGCTATTACGTCACTAGTGATTTAGTGAATGAGTTCCGAGGGTGTGAAGTCAGTGAACTACAGTGAGTACAGCTTAAAGTCTTTTATTATTATTCTGTTATTGTCATGCGTGCATGTAATTAAAATCATTTATGAAAATAATTTAGTGTTGGTGACCTTAGGTCTAGGAGTTTCTAACATAGACCAGCGCGCGTTCCAGGTTGTGAAACAGAGCACACAGGTAGGCTAGAATAGAGGAAAGGATGACTTTAGGATGACTTTAGGATGACTTTAGGATGACTTTAAGTGAAAAGATGAAAATATTGAATGTAACATAAGATACAAAGAGGAACGTATAACAATGGGGGGGGGGGGAGAACAATGATAAAACCTAAAGTAATCTGTCTACGAGGAAAGTTAAATGGAATAATCAAATTATCCTATTGACTGCTGAAGGTACAATTATGAGTGCCCCGATGTTTATAAACCTTAGCTCTTGCATTAGCTGTGTCCTCTCGGATGCTTATCCTTTTGTCCTGGTGCTGTAGACTGCTCTAGTCCTTTAGCCTGAGTATGAGTGAGTATTAGCGTTGGAAGGTGCCAGCTCCAGCTAAAAACGCCAGTTAAATTAGAATGACCCGGTCATTGTTCTACGTACTTGATGTGGGTGTGGGGAGGGTGCGGCAGTGGCGTAACAAAACCAACGGCGATGAGGCAGGTTGCGGGGGCTGAGAATTGACTTCAGGTGGTAGAAGTTCCTTCCTCCAGCCACGGGGTGGGTTCAGTCGCAGGAATACGTTAGGATAAAAAACAGGAATTCTAGTGCTGGTGAAAACAGGAACTGTATCAGATAAAAGAATTTGGATCCAGTACTAGGAACAAGATTCAGTCACAGGAACCAGTTGATGTCTCCAGTCGCATTCAGGCCAAAATAAAAAAACACCGACATTGAGGGCATTGTCATTTTGTTCTCCTCGGGCATAGCTGGCAATCAGAGAATAAACTGAGTTCAATTGGCACTTACAAACAATGCATGTGTCAATGAGATCAGATCAATACAAGGGGGATAATCATAAGGGGGGGGAGATAAACACAAATTGGCAAAATTGATAGTGGTCAGCGACTATGAGGTCATTCTTTACATACGGACGTCGGCTATGATAAATGGAATGAAACTTTAAAAAATTGAGTGACCCTTCAAGGGACGACACGTATCAACGAAATGTACAAGGGGAGATAATATATTATGTACAAGGGGAGATAATATATTATGTACAAGGGGAGATAATATATTATGTACAAGGGGAGATAATATATTATGTACAAGGGGAGATAATATATTATGTACAAAGGGAGATAATATATTATGTACAAGGGGAGATAATATATTACTATTTTAGTCTAAGCAACGTCAATGCGTTAGAAAGTTCATCAGCCGAGATCTAAGAAATAAAATAAAAATGTACAAATATATACAAAGTTGCATCAATGGTCAAATGAGCAATGTAGCGATGTAGCAATAATAACATGTTAATGAAACAAACAAACAAACAAACAAACTATGTACACACAAAGTAATTTATGTTTGTTACTTACGACTGTGAGAAATACACATAATGTTGATCTGTAGAGTGTGGGGCTTTCCCTACAAACAATCTATGTCATAATTCTTGAATTCTGATTCTCTTTCTATCCATATTGTTGTTATTCTTGTCAAAAAATAACAGGGCTTCCTATTTTGATTTAGCTCCATATCAAGTTGTTCCATGTTCGTGGTAGACTAATCGATGAATGTTTTCTACCCTTCAACAGGAGAACTCGAATGGGTCTCAGCTTGTATTTCCTGAACACAACGTCCATCAATGAGGACAGAATAATGAATGTGTTAGCTCAGAGGTCCACACCTGAGAATCAAAGTATCGAGATCAATGGGTTTGACGTAAGTCTCAGGTAGGTCTTAAAGAGCTCATCTTTAACCATGTAATACATCGATTATGTAGTGTCTTTTTTTTACAATGTTAGGGAGCAGCCCTACTGAAAGAAATTGTGTGTGTGTGCTGTTTGAAACGGTGTAGAATGTATGAAAAATATATTCAGGGCTGCTATCGTTTATCGCTAAGTCTCAAAATATGTTTCAAGAAACACTGGAGTGTCTCTAATCATTATCAATTAGACAAGCTAATCTATCAGATGTTAGAGATTAACTCTAATGCTCCCCTCTCTGTCTCTCTCTGTCCCTATCAGTAGCTCTCTGTCTCTCTCAGTATCTCTCTGTCTCTCTCAGTATCTCTCTGTCTCTATCTGTCTCTATCTGTCTATCTAAGTATCTCTCTGTCTATCTCAGTATCTCTCTGTCTATCTCAGTATCTCTCTGTTTATATCTGTCTATCTCAGTATCTCTCTGTCTATCTCAGTATCTCTCTGTTTATATCTGTCTATCTCAGTATCTCTCTGTCTATCTCAGTATCTCTCTGTTTATATCTGTCTATCTCAGTATCTCTCTGGCTATCTCAGTATCTCTCTGTTTATATCTGTCTATCTCAGTATAAAAGGTTATTCCGTTAACGATTAAAAACAAACACAAACGAACAAACAAACGAACAAACAAACGAACAAACAAACGAACAAACAAATGAACAAACAACTCTCCTATTCAAAAGTTAAGGTATATGGTAGAAGCTCCTCTACTGAGTCCTAGCTAAGGTCTTGTCTGTTTCCCATTTCAGAATCATGATATCTGTCTAGGATAAAATCTTTCATTTGATTTTCTCGTCTTACTTCAAATATGCCATAATTTAAAAAAAAATCTGTAGTTAATTTCATTATTCATTATTTTTAATCTGTTTTCTCTTGCTTTCAGTAAAGAGTCACGTGACGTGAATCTCAACTTTGTGAAGAAACCAGAAAATTTTTACGGGATTCACAGTCCTGAACTGAAGCCCCTGGAGACGGCTAGGTCAAACGGTCCAGTTACGTTAGCCTGTAGGTTGAGTGGTCAGATTAACTAGCTGGGAGAATGGTCTCATTTAGATTGATCAAACGATACAGAACATAAACAATTAGACAGACATACAGATGAACAAATAGATAGACATACATACACATATACATTCATACATATATACATACATACATACATACATTCATACATACTTACATACATACAGTCAGACAGACTGACAGACAGGTAGATAGATAGATAGATAGATAGATAGATAGATAGATAGATAGATAGATAGATAGATAGATAGATAGATAGATAGATAGAGCACATGAAACCACAAACTTGTGTTTATCTTTCACAGCTGTCCCCGATGTCCAACAGACGACAGTGACCACAACAACATGGGCATCAACACCAACAACAACAGCAAAGGTAACGCCATCGTCAACACCCTTGACACTACCAGTCCTTTCCATGGTTTCCTTATCTCAAAGCCCAGCAGCCACTGAAATGTCTGCAGCTCTTGAACCAACAACAACGTACAGCGTTTCCGCAGGTGCTGCATCGACCAGCCCAGCCCAGGCGACCCCACTGACAAGCACAAACAACATCGCTACCACTCAGCTTTCTGTGGCAGCAACTACTTCAACTATGACTGTGACTACCAAGACGATCGCGGTAACCACACAAATCAGCCCCATGACAACCGAGACAACAAGTGCAGCCACTCCGGCAGCCATTGCATCAACTACAACAGCATCTGCTGAAGCTGGCTCAGCTATGACGACGGTGTCGTCGTTCTCGACTACCACGGCTGAAAAAGCATCCGCAATATCCACAACCACACTTTCCGCACAAGGTGAGGGGTCAAGGCCGAGAAAAATTAAAGAAGATAGCAAGGACACGCCCACAATACATAACATGGAGGATTGTTAGAAACATTAAAAGACCTAAATGAAGACACTTTACTTAAACAGACATAACTTAAGTACAATTTCGCCAACAATCATGTAAAAATCAATCATAAAATTCATCCTTTTTAGAAAGCTTTAATCAACTCACTCCGTCTGTCTGTCTTCTCTGGTAAAAAGTTTGAACATGTTTTTCCTCTCAATTCCCATTCTCGGATCAAGTTGAAATTTGCATAATTATTCATTGTCGATGAGAAAACATGAATCAATCCAAAAATTAACCAATTAGTTAATCATTTAGTATTTATTAATTTTGTTTTATATAACATGAAGGGAGCTAAACCATGTGATTTTAAAAAATGGTAGTAATTAGCGGTTCTTTCCCTTAGATAAGCTTTGTTTTTAAAAAGTATTCTTTACTATTGCTTTTTTTTTTTAAAACATTCCCATAATTCTTTTTTTTTTAGTTTCTTCAGATACTTGTGTTTTAAAACATGCCTAGGTATCTAGGTATAAAAACATAACCTATCTAAGGTATCTAGGTATAAAAACATGACCTATCTAAGGTATCTAGGTATAAAAACATAACCTATCTGTTTAAGAAACAAGCGCTCTGATATTCAATGCGTTAATTACAATAGTTATATATGTAGACCTATGTTTAGACATGGGTTTGTTCTGGAGCTAGCTTCATGGGCGCAAACACTAAAGCGAAATAGAACATTAGAAAGTTTAAAATATTCATCGGTAGTTTTAAATTAGGAGAGGCTAATTACTTACACTGCTCATTTCAAGAAAACATTAGGAAACTGGAACATACACAAAATAGAGCAATTAATAACAAACAAATATTTACATTTGACTAGAGTAACACCTTTAGTAAAACCACTAAATTTAGAAAGCCTTCAGGAGAGAAGACTTAAAAGTAAAGCAGCAATTATACATGAAACACCGAACCATAATTTTCAAATACAAAAACAAAATTTTATAAAATACTTAAAAAGACACAAAGATGCAGGCTAGCATGAACTTATTCAAATGCTCCTTCTTCCCTAGTGCTATTAGAAGTTGCCTGAGCTAGCCAGGAAAACCAGTGACTTGGCAAAATTTAAGTCATGGTAAACATGCATGACTAGATGCATGATGCATAAGACGTAATCATCTTCTTGTTTGAATTAACATCTGTATTATATAAGATAACATAATTATATATGCAAGGGATCATAAAATGCTCATTATTTTAATTGCTTTAAAGCTTTCTTTTGTTTTCTCCTCAGAACTAAATAAACTTTGTCAAGACAATTCTGACCTGTCTATTCTTACTCACCCAACAAGCTGCACCGACTTCATTCAGTGTGAGTTCAACCAGGCCAAGACACAGCCCTGTCCGCCCGGCCTGGTCTTCAACAACACCTTCAACCAGTGCGTCCTTCCCGACGCCAACAGCTCTTGTCTTCCAAAGCCATGCGCCAACCTAAACGGAGGTTACCACGCCGACCCGCTGAACTGCTTCCAGTACATAGTCTGCGAGTTCGGCAAGCCGGTGGTTGTCTCTTGTCAGGAGGCCATGGTTTGGAACCAGGAAGTGAAGAATTGTGTGACACGGAATGACACCTTCCAGTGCAACAGTCATGGCATAGGTTGAACGTGTAGTTACTCTATTGGTTGCTTCCTCCAGGGATTTCTTTGGTGCAGGACCAAGACGTTAGGAACTATTAGGCCAGGCAGGACACGATACGGTGTAGGCCCTAGATACTATATCTCATACATCTAATACTCGCTATATACAAACAAATAGTGTGTTGATCTATATGTGTAAATCTAATACTTGGCTATATACAAACAAATAATATGTTGATCTATATGTGTAAATCTAATACTTGACTATATACAAACAAATAGTGTGTTGATCTCTATGTGTAAGTATGTTACTTTACAGACACGTATGTCTTTCTTTCTTTGCCTTGACGATTATTTCCACATTTCGCTGAGGGGGATATTCATTTGTTTTTATTAGCCCCAATTTTGTCACGTGATTTAAAAAGCAGGATTGATTTGTGCATTAGATTGTCCTTATTAGGTACAATTTTGTCAGGCGATTTAAAAAGCAGGATTGATTTGTGCATTAGATTGTCCTTTTTAGGTACAATTTTGTCACGCGATTTAAAAAAACAGAAATGATTTTTTGGATTAGATTGATGTAATTGGTTGTAAATTGATGCTTATGGTTCAAAGTGGAAGTATTTTGTAGCATTATTGAGTTAGGTCTATTGCTTAGGCAAGTGTATATTATTGAACCTTTTACTAAATTGTGCCATTAAAAGTGAGACAAATTGAAGTCGCTTTCTTCTTTGTTATCAATGAAGACAAAGCGATTACTGGCCTTTATCAATGAAAAGACTAAAAAAGAACAAACTTAAAGTGCTTTGTTTTCTTTTTGTTTTGTTTTCTAGGCCATGAACTTAGCTCTTTACATATTGGACGTTAGTTTAAACTATCAGTTTTTCTATAGACATAACAAAATCACTGGATTGGTACAGCTTAATCGTAAGATAGTACAGCCGATTCTTTGGATTGGTACAACCGAGTCACTGGATTCATACAACTGAGTCACTGGATTCATACAAACGAGTCACTGGATTCATACAACCGAGTCATTGGATTCATACAACCGAGTCACTGGATTCATACAACCGAGTCACTGGATTGGTACAGCTTTGTCGTAAGATAGTACAGCCGATTCACTGGATTGGTACAACCGAGTCACTGGATTCATACAACTGAGTCACTGGATTCATACAACCGAGTCACTGGATTCATACAACCGAGTCATTGGATTCATACAACCGAGTCACTGGATTCATACAACCGAGTCACTGGATTGGTACAGCTTTGTCGTAAGATAGTACAGCCGATTCACTGGATTGGTACAACCGAGTCACTGGATTCATACAACCGAGTCACTGGATTGGTACAGCTTTGTCGTAAGATAGTACAGCCGATTCACTGGATTGGTACAACCGAGTCACTGGATTGGTACAGCTTAATCGTAAGATTATACAGCCGATTCACTGTATTTGTAAAACCGAGTCACTGGATTGGTTAAACCGAGTTACTGGATTGGTACAACCGATTCACTGGATTCACGGCCGGTCCTATAATTGAGGGGCCCTATGCGAAACTGATCGCGCGGGGCCTAGTCTGGGTGGGAATAAGGATAATAAGTGAAAATTAAGATTTTGTATTAGAAAATAAATTCGACTTTGAATTTTATTCATTCTTTACTAAGAATAAAATTGCGATCAACTTTACTTTACGAACCTTGCAACCTATGACATATTTACTTACTTACTTAGACTTAGGTCCTCCCGCGCCGTTCGGCGCATCGGACGGCAATTTGTCTCCATAAAGATCTGTCACTGGCAATGTCTGAAGCCTCCTCCCACCTGGTGTCCACTGTTCTGAGGTCCTCCATGAAGGTGTGTCGCCAAGTAATACGAGGGCGTCCCTGTTTGCGCTTTCCTTGTTTTGGCTTCCATATTATCGCAACTCTTGGTGTGCGTAATTCATTTTGACGTAGAACATGTCCCGCAAACCTCATGCGACGCTCAGTTCGACTCCCAGTTCGGCATAGGATTTCCTTGTTTGAGACCCGATCTGTGTAACTGACTCCCAAAATCCGTCTCAGCCATCTCTGTTGAGCCACATTTAGTCTTTTCTCAATTTTGACAAATGACTTCCACGTCTCACATGCATATGTAGCAGTTGGAATGACGATTGTGTTGAGAAGGTGTATTTTTGTCTCGAGTCCAATGGCTTGGCTAGTCCAAATAGGCTGCAGCCTTTGGAAAATGCTCCCTGCCTTTCCTACTCTACACTCTACATCATGGTAAGCATCTCCATCATTTGTTATGATGCTGCCAAGGTACGTGAACTTGTCCAGCTCTTCAAGCTTGGACTCGCCAAGTTTGACGGGGACACCCTTTGTCTTATATCCCACTCGCATAATTTTAGTCTTATCCAAGTTTATGCGGAGGCCAATTTTGGGTGCCTCTCTGTCTAGGCTCTCCGTCATTTCTTGAATGCATTTATTTGTAGCCCCGAGTATTGCAACATCATCAGCAAAGTCCAAGTCCGTCAATCGGAGCTGTTCATGCCATGGAATACCAAAGGCAGTCTGGTTCATTGCTCTCCTCATTATGTAATCGATGGCTAGGAGGAAAAGGAAGGGAGATAAGATGCACCCCTGTCTCACACCTGTCTCGATTGTAAAAAACTCTGTTGTTCCCTCTTCTGTTTTAATGCAGCAACTAGATTGACTGTAAAGGTGTCGTAGGATCTGGACGAATTTTTCTGGTATACCGTATTCTCTAACTATTTTCCATAGTGATTCTCGGTGGACACTATCAAACGCTTTTTTGAAGTCCACGAAACTGATCGTTAGCCGTTGTTAGTACTCAAGACTTTGTTCTATGATATTTCGTAGAACGAAAATCTGCTCTGTACATGATCTGCCTCTTCGGAAAACAGCTTGTTCTTCTCTGAGCCTTTCATCTATAGACTGTTGAAGCCGTCTCAACAAAACAGTGCTGAAAACTTTGCCCGGGACAGAGAGGAGAGTAATTCCCCTCCAGTTGTTGCAGTCTGCCAAGTTGACCTTTTTTTGGAAGCTTTACAATCACTCCCTTTTGCCAGTCCTCTGGGACTTTTGAAGTTCGCCAACAGAGATTTAAGAGATCAGTCATTCTGTTAACAATGCACTGTCCCCCATATTTTAGCATTTCTGCTGATATCATGTCTAGCCCTGGTGCTTTGTTATTCTTTAACACTGCAATGGCCATGGTAACCTCCTCAGCAGTTATTGGGTCTGTCTTGACCTTGAGATCATTGTCTGGAGAGGGGTCCTTGAATATGTAAGTTTGGTCTTGCGACAGTTGGTTAAGGGTCTCTTTAAAGTGCTCTACCCATCTTGCATCCTGTTCTTCTTTCGTTAACATAGTTTTGCCTTGCTTGTCTTTTATCGGTGCACCATGTCCACTCTTTGCTCCAGTGAGATCTCGGACAATACGATGGAGGGTTTTTGTGTCATTTCTGCTTGCAGCTGCTTGTGCCTCTTGTCCCTTCTGCTCAATCCAGTCCCGTTTATCTCGCCGACAACTTCTCTTTACTTTCAGATCTGCTTCCCTATAGGCTTCTTCCGCTAGGCTGCGTTTCCTGTGTTTCATTTTTCTGATCTCGTCTACGTTTGGCCTCTTTCCTCTCATCTATCAATATCCATGTTCTGTCTTGTATCCACCGTTCCTTGTATGAACCTCGCCTCCTTCCGATAACTTCTTCCGCGCACCCAATAGTGGTATCTTTGAAGTTGGCCCACTCTTCTTCAAGGGTCAATATATCTGCAAGAGCCTCAAAGCGGTTCGTTAGTTTAAATTGGAACACTGCTGCAGTATTGCCGTCTTTAAGCTTCTCTACATTAAATGGGCGGGGTCGTGTGGCTCGATTTGGTTGGCGTTTCAATCGGAGCTTACATTTGCCACTGACAATGAAGTGGTCTGAGCCGATATCCGCTCCTCTGCGGGTCCGCACGTCTAACAGAGATGACCTCCATCGTTTGGAGATGCAAATGTAATCTATCTCGTTGAAGGTTTCTCCATTTGGTGATCGCCATGTTGTTTTGTGTATTTGTTTGTGCTTAAAATATGTGTTTCCATTTGAAAGGCTGTTGGATGCACATATAGAAATCAAGCGCCCGCCATTATCACTGATGTTTTCTGCAGAGCCATATGGTCCCATTACATATTCAAAGCCAGTTCGGTTGAGATTGATTTTGGCGTTAAAGTCTCCCATCATTAGAATTAGGTCGTGAGTAGGTGTTTCATCAAGAGTGGTTTGTAGTTGGTTATAGAAACTATCTTTGATGGTATCTTCTGCATCCTCTGTAGGGGCATATGCTTGGATGGTAGTGACTTTGATTTGCTTTGTTTGGAGTCGAGCTGTAATGATGCGGTCACTGACCGGCTTCCAAGCAATTAGCGCTGAAGCTGCTATTTTAGACATGATGATTCCTACACCACCAATGTGCTCCTTATCATGTCCTGAATATATTATTGTCTTGCCATCATTGATTATTTGTCCACTTGATGTCCACCGCATCTCGCAGATCCCAAGGATGTCCAGCCGGTAAGAGTCAAACTCTCTTAAAAGTTGGGCCAGTTTACCGCATTGATTCAGGGTTCTTACATTCCACGTGCCTATAAGAGTCGGTTTCCTTGCGTTGAAAGGCTTGCCATGTATCGGGTATTGGACTTCCAGTTGTTTTGATCCAACACCGTCATCAGGGTTTGGCCGCCCTCGCCGCATGTATAGTTTTCATTATGTGTCGAGTTTGCCGTTTCTGTAGCAATAGTGGTTTTACAGGGTGGGGTCGCCAGCCCCACGCCAAACCCTCCTCCTTTTTCACCCGGGCTTGGGACCGGCAGATGGCGGAGTTATGACATATTTATATGCCAGTAACTATAAAAGTGAATAAAGTGTCAGAACTTTCGATTAAGGTGAACGTTTGCCCGATCATAACATTTTATTACATGAAAGCTGACAATACCTTTTATCGCGCTTAGTGTTGGCGTTTTCCACAATGAATGACACCAAGAAATGAAAATTTTAGGAGATTTTATGAGTTTTCAAGAGATTTTAATACATTTTAATAAATTCAGGGGATTTCCAGAAATGTTTCGTATATATTTTGCCATTTAATAATTACACCTAGAATTAGCGCGGGGCCTATGAAAGCGCGGGGCCCACTGCGACAGCATAGATTGCACTGGCCTAAGACTGACGCTGACTGGATTGGTACAGCCAAGTCACTGGAATTTTACAGCCTAGTCATAAAACTAAAATAGCTTTGTCCATATGATTGCTAACTCGGTCGATCTCTTATTCGAAGTCTCAAGAAAAAAAAAACATTTCCGTTAAAAAAAAATAATTTTAAAATCCTTTAGTTAAGTGTCCTATTTATTGACAAAATATCTAAAACCTTTTTTGCTGAAATGTGTTAGAAATATACAGGATAGTTATCTCCCTTACCTCCCGTGATTGTTACTATTAATAGTAAGTAGTTGTAAAAAAGGTGCATTTTTATGAAAAAAAAACTGCTTGCATAGTTCATTTAAAACAAAATGTTTGCGCTCTCAGAAAAGAAACAACGTAACCGTTTGCATCAGAACTTTAAAAAGTCTAGAATATTATGATGTCGGATTTTCACTATCTTTTCTAGTTTACGAGATCTAAACGGGACGAATGGACGGACGTACAGACAAACCACACAAAACTAATAGCGTTTTTTCTCTTTCGGGGAATGCTAAAAATGTTCCATTGTACTGAGTCACTCTAAATATTTTTCACTTAAATTAATTAATTCAAAAGTATTTGTTTGTAATTTTTTCAGAAAAAATAAATGTATACTTTTAATAGTGAAAACTGAACTAGAAAAAGTTGCCAAGAACTAGGACTTTGTAGTGGTGCTAAAAGTAGTAGAATAAGATGTGCAATTAGATCAGAAATAATGCGAACCAACGTGCTCGTGGATAGAACAAATGGAAGAAAGTAAATACTTCGTTAGGAAAAAACAACGTTTAACCGATTTCAAAAGATGGTTCAGAAATGAAGAGTGTGTAGTCGTTATCCAAAACTCCTGCTTGACTGGAAAGAATGGAAGCGGGCATGGTTTGAGCCCGGTACCATGGTCTTGACATTCATAAGTCTATACGACACGGGAAAAAAAAAGTCTTCTCTAAGCATTCACTTCTATTCAATGAGTCATCACGTGCCTCAAAGCTAAAAAAAAAGTGTCAGTTCATCTTCTCTTCAAATCTACGTCAATAAAAACAGATGGTACAGATTTAAATAAATAGCCCAGAAGGTAGAACTGAGAACCAGGCGTGTGACTTGTAACACTTTGTACACTTGGTGTCACTAGTCAGTGGGGAAACTGATGTTGCTTAGAGCAATGTCATGCCTTTCGTGTGTCATTTCAAATATATACAACAGTGATGCTTAACTTACGGCCAGCGGGCCATATCTGGTCCGTGACTCGGCGCTGTTTGGCTCCGTGAGACCTTAACCCACGGTATATAACGAAATCACCAAGTCTCATTAGCATTGAACACGACCATTTAATTATGCCATGATGCGTCCCGTTAGCAACGACATGACCCCTAGGTAGAAAAAAGGTTGGTCATCACTGATGATCATCATCGCACCAAGTTACATCGTTAGACTGCTTTGAGTAGCACGCTTGTTGTTATCCTTTAGTTATGTTACACATAACTCGATTTCGATCAATTTTTTTCTTTTGTAAGGACTAATTGCAACATTTATATTTTGTATGGAAGATTGCTGCATTAAAAAGAGAGAGAGAGTGTGTGTGTGTGTGTGTGTGTGTTTGTATCTCTGGAAGGTAGCACGTGACTAAACGTGTATTATGCACATCGTTTTGTTGTTGTGGCTGAGAGTTTGATTCATTCTAAGAACAAACCTGGAAAATTAAACAAAACTTTAAGCTTTTTACTGTTTAATTTTGTTAGTATTTGTTTAGCGTAGCGCTTAATTCTATATCCAAAGGCAAGATCAGAGCGCTTTTTTTTACTTAAGAGGCTTTTGTTCAGCTGGAGTTGAATCTGAGCCAAAATGGTACATAAATTGGAGGCTATTCAATATGTGAAGTCAAATGTTACTACTAGACAAAACTAACAACAAATGGCACCTCCTTCATGGATTTCATTAACGCACTTAACCATTGTGTTAAATGTTTAAACGACCTTGAGGTATTTCTTTATAGAATTCTCTTAAAATTAATCTTCAACTTAATGAAGAATTGAAATGTTTAGCACGCTACGTATTTAAACTAACTTATACCGAAGGCAGAAACAATTTAGTTAGTGAAGTAAAAGATGGTAACTAGAATTTAACGTAATGTCAGACTGACCTGAACAAACTAATCTTGATTTTTTTGTTCTTTATGTGTAAATTCGGTCATGCAGTAATTCTCATTATAACTGGTTAGAGTCAAACTTAAAAGTTTAAAGCGAAAGTCTTTAAATGTGATGCATGTGAAAATATAATAAAACTTTAAATTTGTATAAAGATTCTTTAAATTCTTCTTTTGGTATTTAGTAAATATTCTATAAACAAAAACAAAAGAAATGAGACATAAATTTATTTACAATCAAATTTTAATCTGTAAAATTATATTTACATCTTATGTGAATCAAGTTGACATATGACATTATAAACAATTCGGATATGGCTTGACATTTATATTTCAATACTAAAATTGTGTTCTGATGTGTCAGGTGTCAGGACACAACTTGCTTACACACATGTCTAATAACTAGTTTAATGAATTATAATCCACTGACTAATTGTCTAGAGTCAAAGAGATAATCCGAAGACTAGCTTTCAGATATTTATTTATATATATATTTTTTGGATGTCATGAAATTCAAGAATTTCGATAATTTAAGATAGCAACGAGATTATTACATCACATAAAATTTTTAGAACAAAATAATTATTCATGCACTTGAAAATGTTCATACTTCAATTTGAATAAATTCATTAAAAAGAGAAGGTCAAGGTCATTCAACTGTCTAGTTTGGGATGATGGATGTTATTACACTATTTACGGTAACCAATCACCCGTAGGTGTGCTTGCAATGATTTCAGACGAAAGTACGGTAAGTACGCAGACAGGTTAGAGGTTTAGTGAGAAAGCAAGGACAAGGTCATTCTACTCTAGCATTGAACGCGTCAGTTCCCAAGTGCAGCATGCTAGGCTTGGGTCTGAGAAGAGATCTTCAAACACAGACAATATCCAACACATTTATCTACAGAGATCACAAGAGAGAATGGGCAGGTACGAACAAAGGTCTCTCCATATATGTAGATGGGGAAAATAAAAAAAAAGGGTTCTTCCAGGGTAGTGCCACAAGATAATGCCTCAGCAAGAAGTTCCAAAGCATGGGGCACCGCCAATGATGTTTCAGCTGTTAGACTACAGGAATGTAGTGGTGCATTTGAAGAAAACGGAGCGCTAAAGTAGTGGATGGAGAGGTCACGTGGGTAGACCTGGACAGCGTGGATGAACAATGTACTACTAATTGCAGCCTCTCATTTCAAATAGGATGATGCTAAGACATTGCTTCTGATTCCTTCCCAAACGATGTCCTACGGGAGTTGTGAGCAACATAGCGATCACAGGGAGTCAACACAAGCGTTACAAGAACTCCCTCAAGGAGTGTGATATTGACATTCTTGGCTAGGTAGCACTAACTCCTCGTGGCGTAATGCCGTGAGTGTCAGAGTCTCAAGATACGAGGCAAGGAGAGCGGCCAGAATGAAAGAACGCAAAGCTAACAAAAGACAGAGAAAAAGCAAGTTTATCTGTAGCAGCCCCACCTACCAACACCATGAGTGTGTCCGGATTTTTAAAGGGTGGATTGGACTCTATAGCCATCGTCCAGTTCATAGGAAATGAAAAATGTGCTCATCTTCAACCACGAAGGAGGATACAGGAATAAAACATGCCATGAAAGAAAAAAATATTTCTCTGTCAGAAAAGTATATAAACAAAAACATATCACTTTACATTGTCATTCACTTGAAGCCATACAGACATACATTATATCACACATGACCTTGACCGATCACTGCTGCGAGCAGACGAAGTCTGGTGGCATGGGGACGCAGGTTGTCCCTTGAAATATTTTGCCTGGTCCGCAGTTGATTAGGAAACCCTTTTCTCCTATGCATTGGTAATACCTGTCACACAGGTAGGGATGTCTGACATAGTCAAAGTCGTATGCAAATTTGCATGGGTCAATAACTGAAACAAGAAGAAAACACAGGAAACCAATGTTAAGGCGGAGCAGCTAGTAAGAAAATCAACAATTTTGTAAATCTTGCTTTAAATTTAGTCTTGATTTTCTAGATTGATTGGGGGAACAACCAGATAACTATTATTAATTATATAATTATTAACCATGTATAGTTTCGTGCTCTGTTTAAAGAAAATGCAATTGTAATTTTAACTAAACCATTCTATTTCTAGTATTGATTTCACTTATATGAATTATTTAACAAAATTAAAATATGCACGATAATTTAAAAAAAAGAGAATAAAATGTTGTCTGTAACCTAATTAAGAGTGCCCAACTTTCATAGAAAGATTTTATAATATTTATTTATTTGTAAATCTTACATAGTCCAACGCAGTGGCGTAGCAAGATGTCCCGTGGGCCCCCTCCCACAATTAGACGAATACAATGTATAACAAAACATTTGAGTAATCTGAATGTATCGGTACATTGACCAAAAGACATTCCAATGCCAGTAGAGTAGCTATTTAATCATCTCATTACTTTTGACTCTGTTAGAAGTCTCCAACACGAATGTCAATGTTTGTACTATTGTAAACAGAATTAAACGAGTAAACGAAGTTTCCAATATTTAAAGAAGAGATCTAGTTCCCATTCTACACAATGACATTCCTAAAACACTGCTAGGTGTTGGAAACATTGACACAAACTAGTACCGAGTTCTACGTCCATTATTTAAACAGTAAATAGATGGAATATTTATTGACTAACATTTTTCTGGCCTTTTACGTAGCAAAGTAAGACACCAGTGCATCTATTTCTAAATGCGGCTTCTTCTGATGAAACAATGCCCAAATGCCATTGTAGTCTCCAGTCATATTGGAAGCACCATTATAGCTTTAGCTTTACAGTTTAGTTAAGGATAAATGGGGATTTTATTTTTATTACTTGAAGCATTTGTTCAACAAATTCTGCTGGTGTCGGATTTTAACAAATATGAAAACATAGAAATGACAATCTAATTTCTTGTTCTTTGAATGTTCCGTCATCGGAGATCACTAGCAGTATCAAAAAAAAACAAAAAAATAATAATACGAGTTTGGTATCAACTTTGTATTTGTCTTGAGTGCTGCCACTAATGAAAGAGACAAATGATACAGAATGGATATCCTAAGGTACCGGTATTTTTGGCAGCTCTGCATTGCCCGAACAGGTCTATTATCTCGTTTTGAATCTGTTGGGCTTTGATTTCCTGTCAAATTTGAATATTCATAGCAATTTTATGATGGATTTGTACAAATATATGGTGTTAAATTTCTTTAAGAACTATAAACCAAGATTCAACCAAATACTAAGCATTGGTCAAAGAATAGCACTATTCCATGATCAATTATGTTATCTCTGTATCTTCTAGATCTTTGTTATAAACCTAATCCTCAAGTCGGTTTCCTCCTTAAAGGCAATAGCACAACTTAAACGATTCCTATGTAAACATCCTGATAATTCATTGACTTGTTTTTTTTTTATTGTATTTGTTTTTGTTTAGATCTTACCTCCTTTTTATTCTGAAACAATAATTCCATTATTAGACGAGATTATACAATATTATTTATAGTCATCGTAAGACCATCATGAATCTATTTCAATATTTTAACATTTAATATACTGAAATAAATCTATATAGCTTTAGGAGCATTTTTTTTAAAGTCTAAGTTCTCAAGATTTCTGAAACTCTCATGTTTACTGGTCTCATGGAATATTAACTAGAATCAAAATCTACATCAGAAAAGTGACTAGAGCTGCGCGGGAAATAAGGTCTGGAGCCAATCTGTCACGAAACCCCTGCCTGAATCCCGCGGCGAATACCTCGGGTCACACTGGCTCATAGCAACCAGCGGAGCAGTCAGGCTCATGAGTTGCCTCCCATCTTGGCCATCTTGGATGTCAGACTTTTTGTTTCAGTAGTTCAATAGGTTTTACATTGTCAAAAACAGTGCAAACAAATTTCCTGGTCTTTCAAGAAAAGTACTATCATGCTTCCTCAGAACATGTTCATAGTTGATTTGGTTGTTCTATTTCCGGCTGTAGACATCATGGCTATTGCTCTCTACTGTTGACACATGTACGAACACATGTATTATACATGTCCTCACATGTCAGACGATGAAACGGGGATTCTTCCGCAGGCAGCCGTCTCCAGTTTCCATGGATACTTGGAAGCCAAGAAAGAAAATCCCAGGAAACACAATCCTAAATGTTTGTGTTGGTGTGTTTACCAGCTGACAGATCAGCGTGATTTCCTATTGTTTTTATGTCCAACACTATATAATTAAAACTGGGCTGATCAACGCAAACAACGTTCCTGGACATCACTAAGTCATCACGTTGCGGATAAGACGTGAATTCGGCGCCATTGTATAGAGATCCAAAGAAACTTAATAAGTCTGACCGTTTCTCCACATTAACATCGGAGAGGCCTCCAAAAGTCGGCAGACTAACAGCATTGCAGCTATCTCATGAGGAAACTAAGTGGATACTTTTCACGCCAATAAAACCCCAACTAATCTTCACCAGTTGACACCGAGAGGTCCTGAAGTTTTGTTAGTATCACCAGAGACTGAAATTATATCAGCCTTTTTTTTTTTTTAAGGAAACCTCCGAATTTGCGCTATTCAATATTAGCTTTATCATCATAGGAAACCTTGGGCCTTAGGCCTCTTTTCTTTGCCTCTTTTTTGGGCTTTATGTGCCTCTTTTATGGGCCATCTTGCCTCTTTTGTGGGCTTTCTTTTTTTTATAGGTTTTTATTTGTAAGTTCTGATAATTCACAAGTATTAAATCATAAACAATTGAAAAGTGATTAATTAACCTTTGAAATAAAATAATAGAAATAGAAATATTATTTAATATCAAAGACAAACTACCTAACCATTGAAACCACTAGTGACAGAAAATTGATACAAGTATCTTCTACCCCAGAACAATCAACACAATATAAAAAATCCCTGACCCCCAACACCCCATTTCTGGAATAATAATTGGACAAGTATATGAAAATCAAGCTAGATAATTTTCTACCCTAAAATCCATTATTTTCCTAAATGTCAATTCTAAGTGATTAGGATCAAACACTTTATTATTATGTAGAGCTTTGAGCCAGCTAGCCCAAACAAGATTCCTGTATTCGGAAACAATAATCAAGTTAAAGTGATGTATAATTTTATTTTTTAGTTTCGGCAGCTTGTTTAAAACAATAGACAAGTTAACATTTACATAGTTGCCACAGTTGGCTTCTAATAAGTCCCTTACAGTACTTTTATTTTTAAAGAATAATGGACATTCCAAATACATATGTTTCTCATTATCAGCATTTTCAAGATGGCATAATTTACATTTACTGTCATTTGCCCGTTTGCTAACCATAGGGGTTATCCCAAAGTTAAGTCTATAACTTATTTCTCTAGCTTTTGGTGGCATATGTTTGCTGTGTAGGTTTAAGAATGTGTCCTTTAATTCTGTCACCATAAGAACTCTCCCCCACTTAATCCTATTCACTAGGCTTTCATGTAACAGCTTTTTGAGTGTTGTGTATGACTCTTTGGTTTTGTTGTGTATTAAATGTTCATTACTAGGTAAAATTCTTGAAATAGTGTAAAATGAATGAGTGCCTGTACCAAAATAGTGAGGAGTATCATTGTGTATTGGAAGAAGAGTACTTAATCTTGAACCATAATAGTAAATTGTCAAGGGAAAGTTTGTTGGGTTTCTAACTACTTGACCTACAAATTTTAGCCTTAGCGAATGTACTTTTGTTTTGGCATCTTGTAAGTTTATCCCCCCATCCTCTTTATTTTGAATGAGTGTAGTGCGTAAAATGCTCCTAATAGTGTTTTTAAATATAAAGCTTCTAATTAACTTGTTCAGCTTGTTTATGAATTTACTAGGTGGCTCTGTAATGTTAGCTAAATAGACAATCTTTGGAATGACCAAACTATTTATCAATACAGCTATACCAAATATTGTAGAACCTGTGTGCTGAAAAAGTTTAATCAAGTTTGAGGCTTTGACAAAAATATTCTCCCACTGGTCTTTACAATAGAACAAAGGATTACAGGTGTAGACAATACCACAAATTTTGATTTTATCTACAATTTTGAAATCTTTGAATTTCCATTTCCCTAGTACCATTACAGAGGATTTATTTATATTTTATTTTTGAACCACTAGCTTCTCCGAAAAGTGTAAATTTCTTTAGTATATTCTCAATATCTTGCTCTGAAGATGGAAAAAAGGTTGTATCATCCGCATAGGCTTTGACTTTGATGGTTGAGAAGGAACGACCCGGTATATTTATCCCAATAATAGAGGGGTCAGATCTTATAGATTCCAAGAAGGGTTCCAAGCAAAGGATATACAAGAAGGGGGATAAGGGACAGCCTTGTCTGACAGACCTTTGTATGAGGATACTCCTACTGAGAGAATGATTAATTATCAATCAATCTACTTGTTGCATTTGTATAGACTTATCTTTTTCTTAATCTTATATAATACAGACGTTACTTCAAAAAAGAAGATGATTACGTCTACGCGTCATGCATTTAGTCATGCATATTAACCAATTCTGCCAAGTCACTGTTTATCCTGGCTAGCTCAGACGACCCATTCCATGCTCTAATAGCACTAGGGAAGAATGAGTATTTGTACAAATTTGTCCTAGCATATGGGGCGAGGAATAAGCCTTTATTTTTGTGTCTTTCAGAGTATTTTATTAAATTTTGTTTTTGTATTTGAAGATTATGGTTCAGTGTTTTATCTATAATTGCTACTTTAGTCTTGAGTCGTCTGTTTTGAAGGTTTTCTTAATTTAGTGATTTTACTATAGGTGTTACTGTAGTCAAATGTGAATATTCATTTGTTATGAATCTCACTGCTCTATTTTGTGTCTGTTCCAGTTTCTTAATGTTTTCTTGAGTTGAGGGGCCCAAACGGAGGATGCATATTCTATTATTGGCCTAACCAAGGTTAAATAACATTTTAGTTTTATGTTCTTATTTGATTTATAGAAATTTCTTTTAATAAACCCCAATGCTTTGTTTTTTTATAGTTTCATCAATATGTGGATTCCATGACAGTTTTTCATTTATTATAACACCTAGGTATTTTGCGTTTTTAGTCTGTGTTACTGGTTTGCCATGAATAAGATAAGTGGATAAGTGGAATTAATTTGTTTTAGTTTTTTTGTTACTCTTAACAACGGACATTTTTCTGGGTGGAAAGACACGCTCCAATTTGATTCCCATTTCTGTAATTTATCTAATTCTCTTTGTAAAATATCTGTGTCTTGTGTTGTTTTTATTGTTCTATATATTATGCAATCGTCTGCAAATAATCTGACTTTTGTTCCTGAAGTAATGCAATTTGGTAAATCATTTATGTAAATTAAAAATAGTAGTGGACCCAAGACTGTTCCATTTATTATTACAGTGTGTTCTCTCCCTATCATAAAATCTTTAATCCACTTATGCAGTGGACCATTCATGCCTAAATATTTTAATTTTTTAAGCAAACTATGGTGGTGAACTTTGTCAAAAGCCTAAAAAAAATCTAGTAAGATCTATTTGTTCACTATTATCTAAACCTTTAGAAAAATCATTAATTAGTCCTATTAGTTGTGTTTCACATGATCTATATTTCCTAAAGCCATGTTGGTATGGTGTGAGAACATTTTGTTTGTCTAAGTGGTTTATGATGTTGCTACATATTATGTGTTCTAGGATTTTACATGTGATGCTAGTAAGTGATACTGGTCTGTAGTTTCCTGGGTCAGATTTTTCTCCTTTTTTAAATAGGGGGGTGACATTAGCTTCTTTCCAGTCCTTTGGTACTCTGCCCTAGTTAAGTGAAGCCTTAAAGAGTATTTTGAACACTGGGGCTAGCTCATTGCTTAGTTCTTGAGTAATCTAGCTGGAATACCATCAGGTCCAGACGCTTTATTTGGTTTGGTGTTGGCTAATAGTTTTTGAATTCCATTTTCTTGTACTACTATATCTTCTATGTTGTCTACTTGGTTCAAATTCAGTAATATGTCTTTGTCTCCTGGGGCTGAGAATGCTGATGCAAAGTATTTGTTTAGGATGTTTGCTTTAGTTTCATTATCATTATGTATTATGTTATGTTCATCTTTTAATGGCGCTATGCCTGTTGTTTCCATTTTCTTAGACTTAATGTATGACCATAGGTTTTTGTTGTTATCTTTAGATATTACATTGTTTATGTATTCACTCTGCAGCTGTCTGCTTACTTTTTGGGTTAAGTGTTTAATTTTCATATACTTTTTGTAAACTCTTTCTGCCTTAGTTTTTTTAAATTTTCTATATAGGTTTTCCTTCTGTTTACAAAGCTTCTTTAGTCTATTATTAAACCAGCATTTATTTATTTTGTTTGATAAGTATTTAGTTGGTATATGATTTTCTATAATGCTTTTAAGATGGTTTTTAATGAACTTCCAGAGGTCATCGACTGGTTGGTTAATGTCTTTTTCTAATAAGAATGTTTGTTGAAAGTTTAATGCAGCTTAGTGTAGTTGTGTAAGGTTACATTTATTCCAGAGTAAGATTTTTCTTTTGGGTTTTGAATTGGCTACTGCTTTTATCTGACTGTGTATTTTTATGATCTCATGGTCTGATAGACCAGGGATAATATCATAATCCAGGTCTGTTGGTTAAAAAGAGATCTAATGTGTTGTTTAATCTAGTTGGCTTTTTAATGATTTGATCTAAACTTAGGTTGTGTAAAGTTTCTATGAAACGCTCATTTATGTCCTTAAGGTTTTGGTGTTTATCTATGGTTAGTGTTTTCCAGTTTATATCAGGTAGGTTGAAATCAGTCACAATCCAAAAAACTGCATTTATATTTGTCTCTTTAAGTGTAGTAATCTGATTACATAGTTCCTGCATGTATTCTAAACTAGAATTTGGTGGTCTGTAAATGCTGCCTATTATTAGGAATGTTGAGGTGGTATTAATTTTACAAAATGTTGATTCTATATTTTTTGAGGTTGGTAAGGTAATTTCTTCAGCTATAAGAGAGTTTTTTTATTGCTAGAAGAACTCCTCCATGATTATCAGCCCTATCTTTTCTAAAAATTTCATAATTACTATTGAAAATTTCTGCATTATAAATTTCAGGATGTAGCCAAGTTTCTGTTCCTGCAATTATGTCTGGTTTCTCACATTCTAATAAAATTTCTAAGTCTGCTGTTTTGTTCCTAATGCTTTGAAAATTTATTACTAAGGTTTTAAGGTATTTTGGTATTACTTCTTTAGTAGGTTTGTTTAGTGAGGCTGTTGTATTAATTTTAGTAGATTTAGGTTTAAAAGGAGTGGATCTGGCTAGTGGTTGGTGAGTTTGGTTTGGGATGGTGTTTAGGATATTGTACGGGTTAGAAGTGTCTGCATCAAAGGAATTAAACAGTCCTGACGTAAACTGAGGTAACCCACACGGTACACAGTGCCATGATGCGTCTTTGTTGCCTAAGGCGTAATACAGAGGTGTATTCATATGGAGACATGATGCATGGTTCCATTCATCGCAGGTGTCACATCGAATGGCTTTCTGTTTCATGGTGCATACTTTTTTGCAGATGTTGCAGCTATCTTTAGATCTAGGCCCTGGATTTGACTCTACATCTCCTGTTATTAATATTAACAGTGATAGGTATTTATTTCTACTGTGTCTGATTGAGAACTTCCATTTGTGATGGGTAATCTTCTTTAATGTTATGGATGTGTATGTTAGGTTATTTTTGAAGTTGCATTGACCTAGAGTGTGATGATTGATTATGACTGTTGTTTCCTTTTTAAGTTTAGTGTTGACTAAGGTAGATCTAGTTCTATGTTCAGCTAGTGTGTATTTAGTAATTATTAGACGAGGTTTATATATCTGATTAACAGTGAACTTATTTTACATTTCTCAAGCACATTGAACAAGAAGCTATGGCTTACTCGGTCAAAGGCTTTATCTTGATCTACAGATAAAAGAGACACATTGAGGTTTTTATCCTTACTGTAAATCCCGTCAAAATTATATCAGCCTTAGTTCTTTTTTTTTTTTTTTTTTTTTTTAAATTTTAGACAGTTCGAGACTATATTCAAACAAATTAAAATAGTCATGAATTTACATAATCTAAATACTAAACAAATAAAAAACATATTAAGCTTTGAAAAAATTGAATAATTTGCAGCTGTATCGAAATTTTAATTAGTGACAATCGGGACTATTCCTTCTTCTTAACCAAACTCTCTCCACCCCCCACCATTCCTGTAATACTAACCAAAAGTGTATAAACAGACAAGAAAAAAAAAAAGAATGGGCGATTTGGAGACGATTGTCACCTCAAACGCACGATTAGGGTTAGCCACCATAACAATTCACAAACCCTTGGAAAGTAAATGCTTACATTAAAGCTTAAAACACTGCTTTTTACATCTATAGTAATTCTGGGACACAGTTCTGGAGATTTTCAATTTTTAAATTCTATTTTTTTATCGGTTTTTATAAAAGTGCATTTTTTCACTTTGGCGGCATCCCAAAGTTCTCAAAAAGTCAAGAGTAATGGGCCCAAGCGCAGTGGACGCAAGGAGCGCTGGCCGTGCCCACTTTTGAAGCCCCAAGTACTTAAATAATCTATGACATTAATCCGAGAGTGGGTACATGAAAAGTGGTTGAGATCCTAGGATGGCTCCAACAAAGCGCGTGGAGTCTGGCAGCATTTGCGTCGTCCGGACCGAGACGATCCATGTTGGAGGCTAAAAAGGTCGGAACAATCAATCATTGCGCAGTGTAGAACGCAGTGTAGAACGGGGCACTGCCCTGTTGGTGCTTATTTTGCCCGGTTCCGGCCAAATTTTGATGCCCGTTACCGACACTGTGGAGACTCGGTGGAGACAGTGGCGCTCTTGCAAGAGTGTCAGCAGCACCGAGAGCTGCGGTATAGTTTGTCTGCAGAGTCAGTGTATGGGAGCTTAAAGCCTTACAGCACAGTCTCTCACCAAGGCTCTACGGGAGGACCAATACTTCCAGTCTTGCTACCAATTGTAGTTCATCTCAGGTGGGCCCCTAATGGTCGTGAGCCCCGGATCATTGAACCACTACGCGCCATGGAGGCTACGCCACAGGTTCAACGATAAATACCTAGTCCACAAAGTTATCAAGCTGACACACCGTTTTGAAAACATAGTCGAATAAAAAAAAGTCAGATATCAACATGGCACTACCAAATATACAGTGCGCACACATACAATTAAGTATTCAGAATTTCAGTCCGTGGGCGTGGTGTAGAGATGAAATTCTCCAGGATAAACTCAATGTCACATAGTGAGAAGCGTCGCTTGTTGCCAATAACAACGGATTTTGTTTGATGACATCATCTAGTAAACCAATCTAGCAAGCGCCTGTTAAGCGCTATTTATTTCCTACGCACAGGCGACATAGATACAAAGAAAACTTATGTGGCAGAGAGGGAGAAAGTAAATTGAATCAAAATTAAATTATTTGTAAGCTGGACTTTTTAATGAGGCACGTGACGAGAGGATAAAAAAATGTATATGGCCTCCCCCACCTCCGGCCGAAAGGTTGGGCATCACCGAAGTAAAAAAATATCTTGAGTTGACCATGGATATATGCTATTAGTGAGAGATCTAGGAATGGGCTAGCCAGGGATTTTTTTCCAGTGGGAGGGAGGAATTTTTTCTCACCCCCCCCTGCCAATATATATATATATATATGTATGTGTGTATGTGTGCGTATGTACATAATTAATCTTTATTACATTCTGGCCCATTGTAGAAACCCCGCGGGGGGGGGGGGGAGATTTCATTTCGGGGGGGGGGGGGGTCCCTAAGCCTATGGATCTAGGACACTGTCCTCATAGCCTGTGAGTACCTTAACTGACCTTGTGTTGTGGTTGGTCTTGATGTGGTGCTGGTTGTTATCACGGCTGTAGTGGACTGGCTAGTGGACTCCTCCCTGGGCACAAGTTTCTGGGTCATGACCAGAGAGCGGTCGTAGGTCAGGAAGTCCTCAGTAATTTTCAAGACATACATGTTGTCACGATCACTGTACGTTCTGGAAGAGAAACACACACACACTGTAAAGTCTTAAGACAAGACATGGTCTCGTTTCGTCTTGTGATCTCTCTGTTTGTTTCGCTTTCTTTCTCATTATGTCTAATTTAAATAATTACTTTGCACTCTTTTATTCTTTACTTCATTCTCAAACTCTCACTTTCTCTTTCTATCTTTTGCTAAAATCTCTCTCATTCCCCAACACCTTTCTAAATCTTTCTTCTGCTTTTCTCTACCCTGGACACTCTATCTTTCTCTATCTCCGTTTCTATCTCTCCTACTCTCGTTTCGCCATTCTTTCTCTCCAACCCTATCTTTCTCTCTCTCTTTCTCTCTCTCTCACTCTCTGTACATACTTTTCTGTACATACTTGACTTACCTATCAGCCTTCTCCATCATGACAGTGAAGATCTGTTCTTCAAAAGACTTCGGATGTTCTCCTGGGAAGGTCAGATCTGCTGTTACTATGTAGGGATCTTGACTAGCAAAAACACAAAAATAAAAAAAAACACAAACATTAGAAAAACAAAAACCTTTCTACATTATCACAATCGTGTATAATCTCATTTCCTTCAATACAACAACATGAGGGCTAATCATCTTCTGTCAAGTGATTACAGTGTGTACTAATTTGGAAATTCTGCAATGACTAACAGTGATCTCCTGTTAGTCAAGTCTAGACTACAAGCCAACATTGTAATGCTTTTGACTCAGTTGAAATGATTGGCACTGCAGCTCACATCTACTGCCTCGACATCTAGCGAGGAAAGAGTGTGTTAACCTCTCAATAACACTGATTACTGGTAGGTAGATGGACATACTAACTGGAGAAATCAAAATGTTTAAAGGCACACATTTTCTGAATTAGAAGCCTTATATAAAAAAGGGCACATTCAATATTATTATTAATGAGCTATCAACGCTGGTAGGGGTAGGTGAAGGGGTAGTTGTGTGTATTGGGGTAGTTGTGTGTGTAGGGGTAGCTGTGTGTGTAAGGGTAGTTGTGTGTGTAAGGTAGCTGTGTGTGTAGGGTAGTTGTGTGTGTAAGGGTAGCTGTGTGTAGGGGTAGTTGTGTGTAGGGGTAGTTGTGTGTGTAGGGGTAGCTGTGTGTGTAGGGGTAGTTGTGTGTGTAGGGGCAGCTGTGTGTGTAGGGGTAGTTGTGTGTGTAGGGGTAGTTGTGTGTAGGGGTAGTTGTGTGTGTGTGTAGGGGTAGTTGTGTGTAGGGGTAGTTGTGTGTGTAGGGGTAGTTGAAGGGGTAGTTGTGTGTGTAGGGGTAGTTGTGTGTGTAGGGGTAGTTGTGTGTGTAAGGCTAGTTGTGTGTGTAGGGGTAGTTGAAGGGGTAGATGTGTGTGTTGGATAGTTGAATGTGCCACTAGTCGACACAGACGACAAAAACCCAGCATGCTTCTACAGTAACGACGGACGTGGGACAGACTAAAGTGATTCCTGTTTTACGAAGACCATCCGTTAAAAAAAATAATTTCCGCAAAGTAGAGAAAAGATATTTTTTATTTAATGAGTTAGAGTTAAGGGACTTTAGAAATCCGCCCTTTCATGTTTATAACTCTTCACGCTAAAGATATCTAGTCTAGATAGTTTTTCAGCTTGGACTTTAACAAAGTAATTACTAGGTTTTGATTCAACGTAAATTAATTTTCCTCGAATTTGAACAAAAAACGTGCACAATAGATTTAGTCCGTTACAGGCATAGTCTATTGATTGTTAATAATAATGAAAAAAATATTTTAAAATTTAAACACCTAGTCTAGTAAAAAGTAAAAAAGTAAAGTTACCCTTTCAGACCATGCGTTCTATAGGGCAGATAATGTCAAGGTCTTCTTTTTCTTTTAGCTAACGGTCATGTGACCATCACAACTTCCAAACACATTTCCTTTCCCATAACTAAAGTCAGGTACCCATTAGAGTGCGCTGGACTCAGGGGCGCACTAAAAATCTCGAAGTTCAAAATCGCAGCCTTCATCGAGATTTGAACTCAGGGCCACAGGCTCGGAAGCCAAGCGCTTAAGCACTCAGCCATCCCCCCATTCTAGTAAATATTTGATGAAATTAAAAACCTGTTTTACTGTAATATTAAGATGATACACTTAATCGAATTCATGTTTCCAATTAATGACATAAGGAATAATAAACAAACTAAAAAGAAGAGGAAAATGATTTGAGACTGACAAAAAGATCTGTGCACTTTTCGCACTGGCTTACAAAAAATTAAAAAATGTAGAAGAATTGAATGAAATTTTAATGGATTTACTGAAATATTTTGGCTATTCACATTCACAGTTTATTGCCATATTTCCTCAATAGCCACAACAAAGCAGACATTTAACAAAAACGTTTTCAATATAGATCGAAACAAACCTCCAAGGTAGTCGCTTAAACACTTAAACATCGTATATAAGGAACTTTTTTTAAAAAATCTTTCTTTACCTGAATTTAACATTGCCACACTTTGTGTTCGTATCTTTGTACCAGTTTGAGATCCACGCTAATATCTGTAATGAGACCAAGACAAATAACTTCATACTGCAACAGGACTAGACAAAGTACTTGTTTTTATGTCAACAGACCTTTACAAGCGTTTCTTACAGTGATTCAGTGAATTTCTGAACTTGCCCAGCAGAAAAAGAATTGTTAAAAAATCATAACTCATTTTTAATTCCAAATTCATATTTAAAAATATAATATAATTACATTTCCTTATTAAGTAAAGCAAAGACAAAGACGACAGCTAATTGCTTGAGTTATAATAGGAAAAACAAAATGTTTTTTTTTGTAAGGACAGTAGTAAGCATTAAATTGTAGATCTAAATACATACTGATACATTTGTATTAGTCACCAAGCTGCTTTTAAAGTTTTTAGATCAATAGAGATTTTTTTGAAGGAGACATTAGTTATTTAATTAGACGTAATCTTAAATGACAGAAGAACATTAGACATTAACTCTTTCTCTCCGTAATTATTTACAACATTCTGGTGGAATCAACGCTGGTATCGTCAGTTAGGAGAGAAAGAGTTAATTCTAACTGTAGAATTAGTGCAAGCCACGTTGGGTTGGACTGTTCAATACATTTTAATGTTCCGCTGGTCAGTGAATAGGAAGGCTAATAGATTCCCTTTCAGACCTTGTGACCTATAGAACAGATGATGTAAAGGTCATTTGTTTCTGTGGCCCACAGTTAACTAGGGTATCATGTTGCCAGCACAACGACCAACCGCCTTTACTTTTCCCCAGTTAGCTGGCTGGACTCAGAGGCGCCCAAAGATCCCGAAATTAAAAATCCCAATCCTCACGAAAATTCGAACCCTGTACCCCAGGCTCGGAAGCCAAGCGCTTACCACTCAGCCACCGCGCCTCCAGGAAAGCTAATCCTAATTAAAAAATATTTCAACCGCATTTACTTTTCCCCAGTTAGCTGGCTGGACTCAGAGGCGCCCAAAGATCCCGAAATTAAAAATCCCAGTCCTCACGAGGATTCGAACCCGGGACACCAGGTTCGGAAGCCAAGCGCTTTACCACTCAGCCACCGCGCCTCTGGGAAAGCTAATCCTAATTTAAAAAATTCAAAAAAATCTTAGAAAATGATATTAGAGAAGGTCATTATAGAATGAAATTAAAAATAAAGTCATTATAAAAGGTCTTTACAGAAGGTCATTATAGAATGATACTTTAGACTTACTCTGTCACAAAAAAGACCTGCCAGCCGTTTATACATCTCGCTGCTAGAGTTGGTAAGTTCTGCTGACCATTGGGGTCTCAGCATTTGAAGAGAAACAGTTAATACTGTGTAGACAACTGTACAAAAGACATAAAAATATAGAACGAGTTATTAGCGACCCCCGAAAAGGGGAATAGACGCTATTAGTTTTGTGTGGTCTGTCCGTTCGTCTGTCCGTTCAGATCTCGTAAATTTAGAAAAAAATCCGACTTCATGATATTTCGGCCTGTTTCAGTCGTAGAACGACTATGGTTCATCTTGAACACTTTTTCACATGGCTGTGGAGCCCTATTTTGGAGAGACACTTCCGTCCACATATATTGAAGGTCAAGGTGGCTTTCGCTTTGTTGGTAGAGGAGCTGGCCATTTTATGTGTGGCACGCTTTTCTTCAAGAGCTGAGGCCCATGTTTTCTCACTGTCCATAGCTTTCTTGGTCGCCGTCTCTCTCCAACTAGTGCGGCCTAGGACGATGTCTACCCAATGGTCAGTATCAATGTTCATTGATTTTAAATCCCGTTTTATTACATTCACGTAACGGAGGTGGGGAGGACCAGTTTTCCTGAGCCGATGCAAGTTGCCCGTAGATAAAGATTCTTGGGATGCGTAGGTCATGTCCGAGCTAGCGCAGTCGGCGTTGCCTGAGGATTGTAAAGATGCTGGGAAGGCCCGTTCGCGCGAGGATCTCAGTATTGCACACTCTTTCTTGCCATGTGATTTTCAAGATCCTTCGGAGGCAGCGCCAATGGAGTGAGTTTATTTTTCTCTCTTGCTTTGCGTTGGTAGTCCACGACTCAATGCCGTACAGTAGCGTACTAAGGACGCATGCCTAGTAGACCTCCATTTTGGTCGCTGTAGTGAGCTTCTGGTTTTCCCAAACTCTTGGTCGAAGTCTAGTGAAGGTCGATGCGACCTTCACTATGCGTTGTTTTATCTCCTCTTCTGTAGACAGGTCATCTTGAATTGTAGATCCAAGATAGCAGAATTCATTTACGGCGTCCAGCTTGTTATCGTCTATGGGGATGGAGGGTGATGCTGTGGTCCTATAACATTAGTTTCAGTGCTATTAGAGCTTTCAAAAGGGTTGCTTGAAACACAATTACTTGCTAGAATATAAGTCATTGGTTGACATGCATGACTAAATTGACCTAGGGACACGCGAAGGACGTAATCATTTTCTTTTTTATAAGATAAGATACGATACAATAAATATCATTTATGCTAACTAAGGAATATAACTAGTTAGTGCGAGAAGCGAAAAAGATCTTAGAAAGTTGATTCTCTAGTGATCACAGTTAATGTGCCTGATGCCACAGTTTGTTTCCCTTCTCTTGATTATTCGTCGAAGGTGCTAATATGTTGTAGCTTTGATGCCGGGGATTCTGTAGATATATCTCTAGATCTGTGTCTTAGAGATTCAATAAATGAAGATCCTTTTTAAATCAAATACAGAACTTTAATTTAATAACTGGGAATCACAACAATGTACACTATTTAGAAAATAAAACTGTATCAAATGAATATCTTCTTGCAAAGCTCAATGATAAATAGATTCAAATTAATACTAGATCTAATGTCACAACAGATCAAATTTAAGCGACCTATCTCTAACTAAGAGATTTCTTCCACAACTAAACCTAAATCCCGCTTTCTTCCAAATCATCTTCGTAACTCCGCCCCAGACGCTTTCTTTTTAACCAATCATATTAGTCCTCGCCAGATGTCAAGCTCTCACCGGATAAGTGACGTCATGGGTTTTTCATGACATCGGCACGTAGGTAATCCCAGTGCGTGAACTAAATCCTAAGTTTATTTTACCCTAGTTTGGGTTTATTTAAACTGATACGTGACACTAGTGCTTTCGACATTTTAAACCTAGATTATTCTTTCCAAAACAAAGCTTATCAATACTTCTGTATTCTGTACCATTCTTTTACCCACAAAGTTAGCTCTTTATAGATTTATCACCGTTTTTGTAAGTACCCCAAAACACTGTAGGACTCTAGGATAAATGTAAGTAAAGGGGAGGAAAACAATGTGAAGAAAAGGCAAAAGAGTTCAACATGTATTTAGCAATGTCGGAGCCCACTAGCATAATTATGAGTAAAGTCTTGGACCTGTTTTAGTTTGATTATTTGGCCTTAGAAATCAATTGGAGATTTTTACGATAACGAAATATTTTATTTCCGTAGAACTCTGAAGGTCACTGTTGCCAACTAACTAAAACTAGAACTGACCTAGAGTTTGACCAATATCTTTATCAGTAGCAGTTGAAGTTTGTATCAACTCTCCTTCATTTACTAGTACTACCATTTGTTTGTATAGAAGTTTGAAGTCAGAGACTAAAACTCTATATGCTTACTTCATAGTGAAAGCATTGTGTGTGCTACACACTGAAGGGATTAAATAATTTGGATTCTGCAGTTCTGAAAAGTGTAAACAAAGTATCAAATATCTTTAAAAATAAATATAGCTTCCTTTATTTTGTACACCGGATACACCAAAAAGATCGAGTAAGTCTGTAACATTTTCAAAAACGTCAACCCAATGAAAGCTGGTGGGCCTGATGGAATAAAATGGCGAATCTTAAAAGAATGTGCTGAACAACTAGCTGAACTTTTCCAAGATATTTTTTCTACTTCATTACTAAACCATGAGATACCACCTGTGTGGAAGTCTCCTATAATTGTACCTGACTATAGACCTGTTTCACTTACTTCCATTGTGTATAAATATTTAGAAAAATTGGTTAAAATGTTTCTTCTGAATGATCTTTGTAATAAGTTAGACCCTTTACAATTTGCTTACCAAAAGGGTAAAGGTGTAGACGATGCCATCCTAAATATTTTAAATTGTGTCTAGAAACATCTGGACTTACCGAACACTTATGTAAGATTGTTTTTATTGATTTCTCATCAGGAACATGATATTGTTTCTGTAGCTGAAGAGACTTGAAATAGTGCAAACCTTTAAATACATTGGTACTATCCTAGACAATAAACTAAATTTTACTGCAAATACTGATTATATCAGCAAAAAAGGGCAGCAAAGATTACGATTACTAAGAACACTGTCCTCGTTTAATGTTATCGAAAAGGCCTTGACTATGTTTTATCACACTCACATCTGCAATATTTTAAGTTTCAATATCACTGCCTGGTATGGCAATCTGAGCATTAAAAATAAAAATAAACTTTATAGAATTCTAAATGCTGCTGGTAAAATCATTGGCAAAAAACAAACCCCATTTGAGCAGTTGTTTGAGATAAAACATCTATAAAAAAGCTAACAAGATACTCGAAATAAAGAATCACCCTTTGTGTCAGGATTTTGTGATTTTACCATCACAAAAGAGATACAAGACACCGATAGCAAAGACAAACAGACACAAACACTCTTTTGTTCCCCTGGCAATCAAATCATTAAATAAGAACAATCTGGTATAAACTTTGTCACATGTAAACTATGAGTGAGTCTGGTGTGAATGTACACTTTGGTTTCTTTTAGTTATAATGTTTTTTGTTTGGTGTAATGCACAAATTGTAAGACAAATTTCCATACGGATAATAAAGATTAATATTATTATTATTATTATTATTTATAGTTTATCCGCCATGTGTACAAATCTTCAAAGAAGCAGAGAAAGTATCAGTACTGTACAGAACAGAAAGTGTAGTTGAAGATAACTAGATAAACTTTACTTAAAGGATATTCTCAAATTAAGAAGCTTGTCCTGTTGGTGATGTTTAATACATACTAGATTATTTTAAAGCTGAAGTAATACTACTCACCTGGGGCTGTTGTTGTGATGTCAAAGTACGAGTGCGTGCTAAAAGTGTCCATCTTAAACAGTGAGTACTTTGGCTCTGTGTCCACCGTGACGTAGAGTCCTCCCACGGGCAAATGGTAGACGCCGTCCAGATTGACTTTGTCTCTCATGAAAGAGAACATTCCGAACATGCTGGAGGGTCGCAAAACTTCTGTGTCTCTCAGGGCCACCCGGAACTTGACTTCTCTGTTGGGTCTGTAGAGAGAGGTGCGGTGCGTGGATAATGATTTATGAGATCAACAGCTAAATATGTCTCCTTATTACATCTTCAAAATTACTTCTAACAGTTATACATCACATTTTTTTTTTCAGTAAAAAAAAGTATAGAGTTAATTCCATTCTAACCTAACAGACGGCAGACTATAGTAGGGCTGTGAGCCAAAGGTGACAGAAGCTAGATTCTATCAAGTTCTACAGAAGTCATGGTTGCAAAGTTATTATTTCAATACTAAAAGGCGACATTTCTCGTTCCATATGCTAGGACTGATTTGTACTTCTCAGGCTTCTCCATCCAACGCGGTGACCAAGGCTTAAGCAAAGAGTCTATGGCAGATTGTAAAGTTATCTATTGTTTTTATTTCAGGTTTGTGTTCACTAAGCCTGAGACGACAGACTTATATAAAGGGGACTAATTCAGATAATACTTTCACTTCTGTCAAGTACTATTTCATTCCCTTGTTTGAGATACCAAACGAAGTAATTTATCACCAAAAGTTAATTGACTAATTGGTATTTTTTAAAATTGAGTCTTATGTTGTTAGGTAAAAGAAATAATTGTGAAACATTTTAGCTTGATCCGAGATTGGGTGTAGGATTCGGTACAAACTTTTGCCAGACAGACAGACATACAGCGTGAGCTGGTATAAGCTTTGTAAAATTCTCTAGGTTGAGTCATTAGTCTAAGTTGACAAACTATGTCATTAAACCATGTAGAGCTTACGTAAATTCATCCACCACGCAGCCCATGTATCTCCTGTTGATAGCTCGAAGTCCAGCGCTGTTGGTGATGTTCTCAATCTAATGTGAAGATAGAAGCAAATGTGATCTTTCATGATACTGGGCGACCCACGTAGAAGATAGCCCGCCTCACTTATCCAGGCGCCTCACTTATCCAGGCGCCTCAACTATCCAGGTGCTTCACTGAATTGGAAGAAGCCGGGATTAATCTCGCTTTGACATACTAACATGTTAAAAAGAGTGGAATACGATTGGCTTCCACCAGTTCAGGAGATACAGAGGCGGGCTTCATTTCCGTGGGCCACAGTGTAGATGTTCTAAGTGTTTTGCTAAATGTTTGTGTTTGTTAATGTCAGACTTGCTTGTGACGTCTTATGGACGTTTTACTTTGATCAATTCATATAACACTAGCTCAATGTGTGCTATACAGTACAACGTGGATGGTTTCGAGAATTTGTAAGCAATGTTACACTGAACGCGTAGTTTTTCTATACATCTGATATTTTGATTGAAGTGATATCACCACGTATAGGTCTACATATGTAAATAGTTTAAAATAATAAAAAAGTATTAAATTTGAATACAATTAAAATAACAATCGTAGAGACAATTGAAAATAAACTAAAAAAAAATGAAAGAAATTACTTACGTCGTTACAAAATTTGTAAGCTGTCTTTTTAAAGTCTAAAGAGTTCTTATCCAGCAGCTTGTCGCTGTAATTGCCAGGATACAGGTAGAAGGTATAATTGTAGCTGATGGCGTCTGAAACGTGAAATTGAGATTTAGAGGAAACATTTATCTCTGAATGAGAGACATTTACTAGTTATGTCAGGCTAAGAGCACAGTGAAATATTGCGGGGAGTTTGGTGCCATTGAAAGTCATAATACAGATAAATGATGACCAAACTACGGCCAAGGCACCGATTCTGTCCGTGAAACTATGCATAGTTTATCGGTTAACTCCGTTGGTCCCGTTTGCTTAGTGAAGTCACAGTTAACCTGTTAAAATGGGACGTGACGATTACTTTGCGTCCCGGGACAAAAGTGTCAGGAATCTGTATGACAGAAAGGTTGGGCAAAGGGGCGGATTAGGTGTCGAAATCGGCCCGGGCATTTCTACAACATCCGGGATAAAGCCTGCTAGTAGGATTATATTAGTATTACACTGTCCAGCCTCTAGAAGATATTTTGTAAACACCACGCTCAAAGGGTCAATTTTAGAGAATATTTTATAACATTTTAAGAGATTTCATGCGTGTCATAGTGACCCTTTCAGTGGCCCTACCGGCCCATTCGGGTACCGGCCCACCTGGCATTAGCCCTAATACTCATATAGTCAGCTCACCCTAGGTTGGGCACGAGGTTGATTCCTGGTGATTTGATGTCATTAGCACATTAAACAATTTATACGTAAAAATGGGTCAAAAATCGAAGACTTCAAATGGTCTTTAATTTTCTCATAGGTAGATGATAAAATAAACAAAAAGGACGAAGAATCTTTATAACAATGGAAGCTAGTGTACAGAGATCGCGAGGATCTCAAATCTCTTATCTTTATATCATACACCAGTGTTTCCCAAACTGTGTTCCGCGGGACCCTAGTGTTCTGAGGGGCCTGACTAGATGTTCCACAAACTACTGGAATAATTCTAAGCCATCATGTGAATTAATCTCTTTATTGACAATTAAGCAAAATGATCCGCCAGATACTCAGAATGTGCGAAAAGTTACGTTAAGGAAAAAGGTTTGGCAAACACTGTCTTGGACTTACTTAACTTAAATCCTCCCGAGCAATTCTGCTAATGTGTGTCTACCTTTAAAGCTTAAATGTAATGAAATAAGTATGTCATTTATAGAACTTAATAGGCTTTTTTCAAACTGTCTTTAAATCTTGACTTTCATATTATATGTGTAATATCATAGCCTATTTCCAACAAGGACTTATAGAGAAGGTTATGTCTCTTTGTCCTAGTTTTATTAAGACTAGCGAGTGTTCATCTTTCATCAATCCACACCGAATGAAAACGCCTTATTATTTACCATATAAACTTTTCGTTGGGGGCAGCGTGGAGAAGATGACACTGATGGAGTCCATGACGATGAGAATGTTGCCCAGGACTGGGGCGATGGTGCCCTTGTATTCCTTTCTTTCAGCGTTCTCTTTGATCTGCATGATGAGGTTGTCTGTTGTCTTCTCGCGGTCCACACTTTCACCGAACAGCAGACTGAAGTTCACTCGCAGTGGGTCACCTCTACAACAAGTAGACATTAGTAGGGACATTGGTGATTTAATACAAACTTAGTTTGGACTTTGGACATAATTAGTTACACTAAGTGATGAGATGTGAAAGGGAATAATGTGACTAACCACATCGACTGAGAAAAGTAAAAAAAAAAAAAGAATGAAAAGATGAGTGAACCAATGAAGGTGAAGATAGATGAATAGAAAGACCGAAGAACGGGTTATCTATCTATCTATATAATTCTCTTCAATGCTTAACAGTTTAGACACCAAGAAATAAAGAAAAGATCACACTTTTATTTCTACATCTCAGACTAGAGTTACCCCACGCAACTTTAACTGTGACTGAGAGCGAGGCTCAGAAAAAAAAGAGAGGGGGGGGGGGGAGAGCAAGTAGTATTCACCCGTCAATAAATAGCAGGGCCGGACATAAGCATTGTGACCAAGAAGTCATGAAAAGATCACTCTTGTATTTCTGCAAGTCGGACTAGAGTTATCCCACGTAGCTTTAGCGGCGAAAAACAAAGAAGGGGGGGGGGAGAACAAGAAATCTACTCTGCATTCACCCGTCACTAATGAGCAGGGCCGGACTTAACCATTGTGGGACCTTATGCGAAACGGATTTCGCGGGGCCAAGTTTGGGTAGGGATACGGATAATAAGTTAATATTTTAAAAAAATTTGTATAAGAAAATAAATTCGTCTTTGTATTTTATTCATTCTTTACTACGTACAGAATTACTTTACGAGTCTTGCGTGCAGCGAAGTAATACAGTATATCATAAAAATTCTATTTCCTACATAGATCACATCACGCTCAATAGTAAGAATTACCAAATGTTTCAATCTAACTACGTGATTTGTTGACCTCAGTAGTTCTTCATTATTTTAAGGCGCTAGAAGCTTATTTCACCAGATTTCACAATAACATGTATTGCATAATGCCGTTCTTTTATCGCGCGTAAAATTGGCGTTTTCCATATTGACTGACACGCAAAAATGACAACTTTTGTCTAAATATTTAAGGAGATTTTTATGAGTTTTGAAAAGATTTAAATAATTTCATGAGATTTCCAGGACCTTTTTAGTATATTCTGCAATTTCAGTAGATTTCCAGGAGCTGCTGGTAAATCAGGAAATCCGTTATAAATAATACATGGTTTAATTTAATAATTTACACCTATAATTAGCGCTGGTCCAATGAAAGTGCTGGGCTCACTCGGGTCGCATAAGTTACAGTAACCTAAGGCCGGCCCTGCAAAATAGCAGCGTATGCTACGCCGTGGTTCGTGGGTCTGTCAAATGACTGTGTGAAGCGTCTAGTGTGGTAGCTTGACTTGTTGCCACCGCTGGCTAGCATCTGTGAAAGGGGAGCAGTTTTGTAAGTCTCTCTTGCCAGTACATAGCCTCTCCACAGCAAGTCCTATGCAGTACCTCCTCGTAGTGGCAGATGGAAACTGAGGCTGCGAAGCCTCAGGCTAAACTGCAAGGGTCTCGGAGGAGGTTTGGCCCCAAGATATGAGGCAGGCATGGCCCGTCGGCGTGAGGACACGCCCTGTTGCCCACAAACCAAACCCCTAGCTATAGGTCAATAGCCGCACTGCCTTGTGTGTGTGTCCCTGTAAGGTCTAAGGCTAAGGGAGTAAACCCTAACAGAAAATCCGGTCCTGGAGCCCCGTAGGCGGGGGGACAGTAGTAAGACTACTGCTCTCTGGCAAACTCCTGCAGCCACCTGTCCCCAAATTGTGATGGCTCGCCATCCCTTTGGACCCGGTCAGTATGGAAGAGAGGCGTGTGCTGACGTGTGGGCAGCCCAGCACTCGCAAATTTACCGCCCAGGCTTTCCCCCAGCAATGGAGAGGTCACTTCATCTCTGACAGTAATGTCTTTGGAAAAACACGGGGAGTGGTAGTTACCGGTGATAAGTTCCTAGCTGATTGGCGTAAGCTGGAACGCCAGGGACCACTCTTGACGGTAGGAGGGGCTTTTTAGCCTCACTGGATAGCTACTGCCTGCCTTAAGCCGAGCAGCCCTCGGACAGTAAAGTGCTATCCCTCCACAGCTTGCCGCACCACTGGGTGCTTGGTGCTAAGACAAAATCAAAAAGCAAGCTGCTCACCCGCACCGGCAAATACAATCAAAAGAAAACCCTCAAAATTAATGCGTTTAGCAAGCTGAAACATACGGACAATGTGTCCTGGCTTCAATACTGACCCTGAACTAGTCACAGACATGCGTCAAACAGCTATCATCGACAGAGAACTCAGCAGACTAAACATTGATGTGGCCTGCCTGCAAGAAACCAGACTGGCGGATAGCGGATCTCTTACAGAAAGCAACTATACATTCTACTGGCAAGGAAAACCATAACAAAGCCCTAGAATACATGGCGTCGGCTTCGCAATAAGAAACAGTCTCGTCCCCTACATCGCGATGTTTCCCATTGGCAATGAAAGAGTAGCACACATGAAATTTGCATCACCGCAAGGCAAAGTTAATATAATCTGTGCTTACTCACCAACCCTTGCTGCACCGGAAGAGGACAAAGACAGATTCTATCAAGCTCTAGAGGACGTAATTAAAAGTATTCCAAAATCCGAGCACCTCTATATAAATGGAGACTTTAATGCCCGTGTTGGTGATGGAAATGATGCATGGCCACAATGCTTGGGACCTCATGGTGTTGGTAAAATCAATGACAATGGCCAAAGGCTACTCGAGTTCTGTAGCTCTCATGAACTGTGTGTAACAAATACATTCTTCTCTGGCAGGGAACGCCATAAAGTCTCTTGGCAGCACCCACGCTCAAAAAGGTGGCACCAGCTTGACCTCTGCATCACCCGAAGGATGGATCTGAAAAGTGTCATCCACACCCGTTCATACCATAGTGTGGACTGCAACTCAGACCATTCACTAGTGCTAAGCAAAATCAAACTACTTCTCAAGAAGGCTTATATTTCCACTCAACCCAGAACTAGGCGAATTAACGTCAACCATGTAGGTAAACCAGAGAAGTGTGCACTCTATGGCGAGCTATTGAACAGTTCAATCCCCTCGTTAAGTGATGAAGAAGACATCTATCAGATGGGAGAAATTAAGAAATGTAATCTACAGTTCGGCAATCACCGCCTTTGGGCCTCAAAAACACAAAAATGTAGACTGGTTTGAGGCGCATCTAGCACAAATGGAACCTTGCATCGAGAAAAAGCGATCTGCACACCTCGCTCTCAAGACAAAGCCAAGTCCAAGATCTTTGGAGGCCTTCAAAAGTGCTAATAAAGAGGCGAAACAAATGGCTAGAAAATGTGCTAACAACTTTTGGAGGGATACCTGCAACAGAATCCAAGACAGTCTCCACTCAGGAAATAGCAAAGCTCTATTTGATGGCATTAAAGCGGCCCTGGGTCCAACAGTGTCTAAGCCTGCCCCCCTTCTATCCAAATCAGGAGAAAAAAATTACAGATCAAACCAAGCAGCTAGAACGTTGGACAGAACACTACCTCGAAGTCTATGCCACACAGAACACAGTAGACGATGTCGCCCTGGCTTCTCTACCAGATCTTCCAGTACTGGAATGCCTAGATGATCTTCCGAGCCTCAGTGACCTTAAAAAAGCAATTAACTGCATAAAAAATAGAAAATCTCCTGGGAGTGATGGTATCCCAGTGGAAGTAGTGAAAGTCAACGAATCACTCCTGCTCCCTGAACTCTATATTCTCCTCTGCCGCTGTTGGGAAACAGGTCATGTCCCATAGGACATGCGTGACGCAACTATAGTCACAATATACAAGAACAAAGGGGATCGGAGTGACTGCAACAATTACAGGGGTATCTCTCTCCTCAGTATAGTGGGCAAGATCTTTGCTAGAGTGGCACTATCCAGGCTGCAAGTGATAGCTTCTAGAGTCTACCCAGAGTCTCAGTGTGGATTCAGGAGTGGTAGATCCACTGTAGACATGATATCTTCTCTACGACTACTGCAGGAGAAATTCAGAGAGAGAGACAGACCCCTTTACATCGTTTTTGTTGATCTGACTAAAGCTTTTGACATGGTCAGCAGAAGTGGCCTTTTCAAACTCCTGAGAAAAATAGGTTGCCCTCCCAAACTACTGCAGTTCATTGAGTGTTTTCACGAGGAAACTAAATGCACTGTCAAATTCAATGGAGCCCAATCAGCACCTTTTGAGGTTTGCAGTGGTGTCAAGCATGGATGTATGCTCGCACCTACTCTGTTTGGCATATTCTTCTCCTGTCTACTGCATTATGCGTACAACGACATAAACGAAGGTGTGTTTCTCCATACAAGATCCTCTGGAAAACTAATTAATGTATCAAGGCTGAGGGCAAAAACCAAGGTTAGGAAGCTACTCGTCAGGGAACTCCTGTATGCTGATGATGCAGCTATTGTGGCTGATTCTGATATTCAGCTACAGTGCCTGGTTGACAAATTATCTGCTGCTTGCCAGAAGTTCGGCTTAAACATCAGTCAAAGCAAGACTAAGATACTTGTCCAAAACACAAACACTGCACCTCAAGTAAGCATTAATGGCCAACCACTAGAAATTGTTGATCACTTTTGTTACCTTGGCTCCATCATATCCAACAACACTCTACTGGATAAAGACATAAACAACAGGATAGCCAAGGCAATGGCCACCATGTCACGGCTGCAGAAAAGAGTCTGGGACAACATATTGCTGACTAACAGTACTAAAGCCCTAGTCTACCGGACCTGTGTGTTGAGCACCTTGCTGTACGGAAGTGAAACATGGTCAACCTACTCATGGCAGGAAAAAAAGGTGAATGTTTTCCACCTCCGATGCCTAAGGCGGATCTTTAAAATAAGGTGGCAAGATAAGATAACCAATGAGGAAGTGCTACAAAGAGCAGGGTGCCAGGACATCCGCTCTGTTATCAGCAGCAGACGCCTTGGCTGGCTTGGCCACGTTCGTAGAATGCCAGAAGGTCGACTTCCACAGGACATCCTGTATGGCGATCTAATAGAAGGCAGGAGAGCCGCTGGTCGCCCACTTTTACGTTATACGGATGTATGCAAACGCGACATGAAGCTCTTCAAAATCGACACTGGCAACTGGGAAGAGGTGGCACTGGACAGATCCTCATGGAGAGAAAGCATAAAGGAAGGGTCAAAGATTGCAGATGCAATACACAACAGAAGCAGAAAGAAGGGTGAAAATGCAACGGCGCCTGGTGATTATATATGCCCAACCTGCGATCGCAGCTGTGTATCAAGGATTGGCCTCTTTAGTCACACAAGAAGTTGCAAAGGGAAAAGATCGTCTCTCGAGACGTAAAATGCCACAGAGGTTCGACTAAAATGTATTTTGTAAGTTGAGACTGGATCAGGATTAGCATTCATTCGGACGTTTTGACTAATGGATGGATGGACAGAGGCACGGACGTATTGACTGATGAATGGATGGACAGAGGCACGGACGTATTAACTGATGAATGGATGGACAGAGGCACTGACGTATTGACTGATGGATGAGTGGACAGTGGCACGGACGTATTGACTGATGAATTTTATGGACAGAGGAATTGACGTTCTGACTAATGGATGAATGGACTTACCCGAATGTATCAATCTGGCAGCTTTTGTAATTTTCAAATAAACCTTTTTTATTATTTATAATTTTCTCAACCTGATAATAAAAGAGAAAGTTATAATTAAATTCGTATAAGATGAACTCAGATATATTTAGATAAATTTCTCACTCTTTTCTCACTATAGTTAAGAAGGAAAAAAACAACAAACACTGAATTACTTACACTAGCGCAAAACTTTTCTTGCGTATCCTTAAAAAACTCTGAGCTCCGATTGGCTAGGTCTTTAGTGAGCGTGACATTGAGTGTCACGAAAGAAATCTTGATGTAGAATGTAGCTGTGGACAGAAAGCAATCTATTTACTAGCAGCTTGACTCATTCGTTTGACTCATGATTGTAATGTAAGCGCTTAGACGTTGGATAGTGCCAAGCTAAAAAAGTGAATGACAATTATATATGCTTTTAAAACTACCTAGCTTCTGTATTCTGTACAGCAGATAGACCAAAACTACCTAGCTTCTGTATTCTGTACACCAGATAGACCAAAACTACCTAGCTTCTGTATTCTGTACAGCAGATAGACCAAAACTACCTAGCTTCTGTATTCTGTACAGCAGATAGACCAAAACTACCTAGCTTCTGTATTCTGTACAGCAGATAGACCAAAACTACCTAGCTTCTGTATTCTGTACACCAGATAGACCAAAACTACCTAGCTTCTGTATTCTGTACACCAGATAGACCAAAACTACCTAACTTCTGTATTCTGTACACCGGATAGACCAAAACTACCTAGCTTCTGTATTCTGTACACCAGATAGACCAAAACTACCTAGCTTCTGTATTCTGTACACCAGATAGACCAAAACTACCTAGCTTCTGTATTCTATACACCAGATAGACCAAAACTACCTAGCTTCTGTATTCTGTACACCAGATAGACCAAAACTACCTAGCTTCTGTATTCTGTACACCGGATAGACCAAAACTACCTAGCTTCTGTATTCTGTACACCAGATAGACCAAAACTACCTAGCTTCTGTATTCTGTACACCGGATAGACCAAAACTACCTAGCTTCTGTATTCTGTACACCGGATAGACCAAAAAAAAAAGCAATTGGTAGATTTGTTTCCATTTCTGAGAATTCATCATATGCATGAGAATGCAAACTGTTTATACATCTTCTTCTTTTTCTTTTAGTTTTTCGTTTCCAAAATATTTTTGGGGTGGCTAGAGTTCCAGATGTAACATTGACATTCATTGTAATAACCTGTATTAACAGTAATGAATACTAATGGTATTATGGATATAACAAACTTGGTGTGCTAACAATTGGTCGTTACCATAGAGACATACTTAAGACTGAATCTCTTTGTACTTCTTACCTTCAGTTGTTGTTGTTGTGGTGGATGTTGTAGTGGTTGGCTTTTTGGTAGTCGTTGGCTTTGTGGGTCTGGCGGTTGGCTTTTTGGTGGTGGTAATGGTTGTTGTAGATGGCATTGTGGTTGTAGTGGTTGGCTTTGTGGTTGTGGTCGTTGTAGTTGTGGTTGGCTTTGTGGTAGTGGTGGTTGACTTTGTAGTTGTCGTGGTTGGGGTCGTGGTTGTAGTAGTTGTGGTCGTGGTTGTAGTAGTAGGGGTAGTGGTTGGGGTTGTGGTTGGCTTTGTGGTAGTGGTGGTTGACTTTGTAGTTGTTGTGGTTGGAATCGTGGTCGTAGTTGTTGGAGTGGTGGTTGGGGTCGTTGTTGTTGTGGTTGGCTTTGTGGTTGTAGTCGTTGTAGTTGTGGTTGGCTTTGTAGTAGTGGTGGTTGACTTTGTTGTTGTCGTGGTTGGTGTCTTTGTTGTAGTAGTTGAGGTCGTGGTTGTAGTAGTTGGGGTAGTGGTTGGTGACGTGGTTGGCTTTGTGGTAGTGGTGGTTGACTTTGTAGTTGTTGTGGTTGGGGTCGTGGTTGTAGTTGTTGGAGTTGTGGTTGGGTTCGTTGTTGTTGTGGTTGACTTTGAAGATGTAGATGAAGTGGTTGTTCTGGTGGTTGTAGTTGGCGTTGTTGACGGTGAAGTATCTGTTGGCAGCACCACACTGCTAGATGATGTTGGAGTAATGACATTCGTTGTACTGCTAACGCCCAATGTGCTGACATCTGAAACAAAGAGCAGACTTACGTTTTATATGGAATAATGGTTTTAAAAATGTAATCTTGCTGTTATATTTATTCGTTTAGTTTTTCTTAACTTTAATATTTAGTTACACAAAGAATTGCTTTTTTTTCAACTTTCTACAACAAAAACTGGTCATTGAAAGTATTTGCAAAAGATATTCGTGAACTGATCCGATGTGTTATAATAATATTACAGCGGATACAATCGTGAGGATAAATGGCATAAAAAACGTATCCTATTTTAGTAGATTTGAGCTGGATCCTAGTAGAGACAGGAATTTTATTTTTATTAAGTACTAACTCACATTGTCTTTAGGGAATCTTGCACACGCTAGAGTTACCGTACTTCCCATTCTCGGATCAAGTTCAAACTTTGCAAAATTATACATTGTCGATGACAACACATACATCAATACAAAACAATCAACCCTTTAGTGAATCAATTAGTCGGAATGAATTAATTCTGTTCTATCTAGAGACAGCAGGGCATACTAAGCGAAAGGGAGATGAACCGTGTGTAGAGAATTTGGTCGTTCGAGAATATTTTAAAACTAGCAATATTTTAGGCAGGAGATTCTAATATAGAATTTAATGATGTCATATTATGATGGATCCCTGGCCACATAGGCATGAAGGGAAAACAAAAGCTAATAAACTGTCAAAAATGGGGACATATAAGTTGTACGACCAGACAGACTAGTTGACTCCTGCAACGACTAACTGAGTGGCTCAACCAATAAGCATCAGAAAACACTGGCAAAGTTATTAACTATGTACAAAGAAATGACCATGCTAAACAAACTGGACAGTACTAACTTCCTCCCCTGCAAGGAGCAATTTACAATCTTCCAACTAAGAACAGAATACAGCATTTAGGTTATCAACTCAAGATCAACTTATGTTTAATTAAATAAATGATTCAAAATAAATGAAAACTCACTCAATTTAATTTTTGAAAAGTATTTTTTTAAAATATTTAACTTGAGCGTGTGCGAGTTATGCTCACTGAGTGTTTAAACACCAGACTTACAAAATATTTTGCCTCCACCTCACGTCCATATGGAGGATCGGATAAGAGTGACCAGTACATTCGTTACATTGTTTATTAATAAAATTAATTATCGTAGATATTTGTAGTGTATTTGTACGTAACAATGTTGTGGTGTGGGCAAGACGTGGGGACAGTTGAAGAGACGCCTGGAGGAATCTGGTTATTGGGTCATATCACAGACGCCTGGAGGAAGCTGGTTGGTGGCCTATTTCCCTGACGCCAGGAGAAAGCTGGTTTGTGGCCTATTTCCCTGACGCCTAGAGGAAGCTGGTTATTGGCCCATGCCCCAGACGCCTGGAGGAAGTAGGTTGGTGGCCCATGCCACAGACGCCTGGAGGAAGCTGGTTATTGGCCCATGCCCCAGACGCCTGGAGGAAGCTGGTTATTGGGTCATACCCCAGACGCCTGGAGTAAGCTGGTTGGTGGTCCATGCCCCAGACGCCTGGAGGAAGCTGGTTATTGGCCCATGCCCCAGACGACTGGAGGAAGCTGGTTGGTGGCCCATGCCCCAGACGCCTGGAAGAAGCTGGTTTGTGGCCTATTCCCCTGACGCCTGGAGGAAGCTGGTTTGTGGCCTATTCCCCTGACGCCTGGAGGAAGCTGGTTTGTGGCCTATTCCCCTGACGCCTAGAGGAAGCTGGTTTACGCCTGGAGAAAGCTGGTTTGTGGCCTATTCCCCTGAAGCCAGGAGAAAGCTGTGTTGTGGCCTATTCCCCTGACGCCTGGAGGAAGCTGGTTTACGCCTGGAGGAAGCTGGTTTGTGGCCTATTCCCCTGACGCCTGGAGAAAGCTGGTTTGTGGCCAATGCCCCAGACGTCTAGAGGAAGCTGGTTTGTGGCCTATTCCCCTAACGCCTGGAGGAAGCTGGTTTGTGGCCTATTCCCCTGACGCCTGGAGGAAGCTGGTTTGTGGTCTATTCCCCTGACGCTTAGAGGAAGCTGGTTTACGCCTGGAGGAAGCTGGTTTGTGGCCTATTCCTTTGACGCCTGGAGGAAGCTGGTTTGTGGCCCATGCCCCAGACGTCTGGAGGAAGCTGGTTTGTGGCCTATTCCCCTGACGCCTGGAGGAAGCTGGTTTGTGGCCTATTTCCCTGACGCCTGGAGGAAGCTGGTTTGTGGCCTATTCCCCTGACGCTTAGAGGAAGCTGGTTTACGCCTGGAGGAAGCTGGTTTGTGGCCTATTCGTCTGACGCCTGGAGGAAGCTGGTTTGTGGCCCTTGCCCCAGACGTCTGGAGGAAGCTGGTTTGTGGCCTATTTCCCTGACGCCTGGAGGAAGCTGGTTATTAGCCCATGCCCCTAACGCCTTGAGGAAGTAGGTTGGTGGCCCATGCCACAGACGCCTTGAGGAAGCTGGTTATTGGCCCATGCCCCTGACGCCTGAAGGAAGCTGGTTATTGGGTCATACCCCAGACGCCTGGAGGAAGCTGGTTGGTGGTCCATGCCCCAGACGCCTGGAGGAAGTTGGTAATTGGCCCATGCCCCAGACGCCTGGAGGAAGCTGGTTGGAGGCCCATGCCCCAGACGCCTGGAAGAAGCTGGTTTGTGGCCTATTCCCCTGACGCCTGGAGGAAGCTGGTTTGTGGCCTATTCCTCTGACGCCTGGAGGAAGCTGGTTTGTGGCCTATTCCCCTGACGCCTAGAGGAAGCTGGTTTACGCCTGGAGGAAGCTGGTTTGTGGCCTATTCCCCTGACGCCAGGAGAAAGCTGGTTTGTGGCCTATTCCCCTGACGCCTGGAGAAAGCTGGTTATATGCCCATGCCCCAGACGCCTGGAGGAAGTAGGTTGGTGGCCCATGCCAAAGACGCCTGGAGGAAGCTGGTTATTGGGTCATACCCTAGACGCCTGGAGGAAGCTGGTTTGTGGTCCATGCCCAAGACGCCTGGAGGAAGCTGGTTATTGGCCCATGCCCCAGACGCCTGGAGGAAGCTGGTTGGTGGCCCATGCCCCAGACGCCTGGAAGAAGCTGGTTTGTGGCCTATTCCCCTGACGCCTGGAGGAAGCTGGTTTGTGGCTTATTCCCCTGACGCGTGGAGGAAGCTGGTTTGTGGCCTATTCCCCTGACGCCTAGAGGAAGCTGGTTTACGCCTGGAGGAAGTTGGTTTGTGGCCTATTCCCCTGACGCCAGGAGAAAGCTGGTTTGTGGCCTATTCCCCTGACGCCTGGAGGAAGCTGGTTTGTGGCCCATGCCCCAGACGTCTGGAGGAAGCTGGTTTGTGGCCTATTCCCCTGACGCCTGGAGGAAGCTGGTTTGTGGCCTATTTCCCTGACGCCTGGAGGAAGCTGGTTATTGGCCCATGTCCCAGACGCCTGGAGGAAGCTGGTTATTGGGTCATACCCAAGACGCCTGGAGGAAGCTGGTTATTTGCCCATGCCCCAGACGCCTGGAGGAAGTTGGTTATTGGCCCATGCCCCAGACGCCTGGAGGAAGCTGGTTGGTGGCCCATGCCCCAGACGCCTGAAAGAAGCTGGTTTGTGGCCTATTCCCCTGACGCCTGGAGGAAGCTGGTTTGTGGCCTATTCCCCTGACGCCTGGAGGAAGCTGGTTTGTGGCCTATTTCCCTGACGCCTAGAGGAAGCTGGTTTACGCCTGGAGGAAGCTGGTTTGTGGCCTATTCCCCTGACGCCAGGAGAAAGCTGGTTTGTGGCCTATTCCCCTGACGCCTGGAAGAAGCTGGTTTACGCCTGGAGGAAGCTGGTTTGTGGCCTATTCCCCTGACGCCAGGAGAAAGCTGGTTTGTGGCCTATTCCCCTGACGCCTGGAGAAAGCTGGTTATATGCCCATGCCCCAGACGCCTGGAGGAAGTAGGTTGGTGGCCCATGCCAAAGACGCCTGGAGGAAGCTGGTTATTGGGTCATACCCCAGACGCCTGGAAGAAGCTGGTTTACGCCTGGAGGAAGCTGGTTTGTGGCCTATTCCCCTGACGCCTGGAGGAAGCTGGTTTGTGGCCAATGCCCCAGACGTCTGGAGGAAGCTGGTTTGTGGCCTATTCCCCTGACGCCTGGAGGAAGCTGGTTTGTGGCCTATTCCCCTGACGCCTGGAGGAAGCTGGTTTGTGGCCTATTCCCCTGACGCCTGGAGGAAGCTGGTTTGTGGCCTATTTCCCTGACGCCTGGAGGAAGCTGGTTTGTGGCCTATTCCCCTGACGCCTGGAGGAAGCTGGTTTACGCCTGGAGGAATCTGGTTTGTGGCCTATTCCCCTGACGCCTGGAGGAAGCTTGTTTGTGGCCTATTCCCCTGACGCCTGGAGGAAGCTGGTTTGTAGCCAATTCCCCTGACGCCTGGAGGAAGCTGGCTGGTGCACCAGAAGGGAACACGGGCAGAGTTGATGATGATGATGTACATAACAATCAACCAAATGACAGCCTGGAGCTTGAAAGCACAATGCAGCATTCATTTTGTCCGTTCAAATTGTTCTTCTAATCAACAAGTCTTACCTGTCGCCAATGTGCTCGATCCCCAGGTACTTGTATAAGCATCAATGATCAAATATAAGTCTCCAACGTTTAGTGTCATGTAGCCAGATTTAGCGACCCTGGGAGGTTTCTGTGAATTGATCAGAAGTAAAGATATAAGAAAGAATGGCATATCTTATTTGCAGTGTTCTCATTCAAGCCTAGATACTTTCTATCGCAATGTTTCCCAGACGTTTACTTGTTACCCACACTCCCAATTAAAAGAAAAAAAGAAGGAATGAGACGGATCAATCCTGAAATGTGAGAGACATTTGAGGGAGTAGAACATTAGTAGAATATGTTTTCTCTGTTTGGGAACCCCTCAACTCAAGAAAAGAATAGAAATAAAAAAATGTATTCATAAAAAAATAAGTAAGCTCGTTTTTGATGACCTAGATCTTTGTAAAATCATCCTTGTGTTCAGCAAGACTTCTTCTAGAGGGCATGGAGGCTCTGAAACATTGCTAGAGAAAGTAAGATACAACTACTAATGTTTTATCTTCAATACACCACAAGCTGAAACCACTGGACAATTGTGACCAATGGACAGCTAATACCTCTGGACAACTGAGATCTTTGAACAGCTATGACAACTGGGCAGTAGTTAAAAAAACCTCACCAAAAAAGATGAGGGCATTTAATATTAACTCACCTCAAACAGTACACCAACTGCTTTGTCTTGTATCTCTAAAAACATTGGAGTATTGAAAGCAAATTTGAAATAAACTTTCTCTGGGTACATCTCGTTGGTTCTTTGTCTGAAATAAACATATGAACAATGCTTATCTTATTTTTTTGTGTGACAACCGAATTGCTGCAGATGTGTAAGGATTTCAAGTGAAGCAATTTTAATGATGTCTAAATAGACAAAATGGCATGTTTTAAGCATAAAAAATTATGTTATTACAAATTATTAAATTTGTTCTGTGGCCACTAAAAACTTACGTAAATGCTTCAATGGCACATGACATGTACATGTTTCTTAGCGAACTTCCAGCATAGTATCTGTCCATCTTTAACAAGAGAAACAGGAGAGTCCATTACAATCAATACCCCCAAAGAGATCTACATAGACCCCCAGGGGTCTACAAAGATTTCCAAGGGGTCTAAGAGCGTGAAAAAAAAGGGTATAGGTGTTCTATGAGATGTACCTCCATGTTTTATATCTATCATGAATCTTGTACACGTTATGTCTCTCCCTCCCCATTCTCAGAGCAAGTTGAAACTTCGCACAAATTATACATATCAATGAAAACAAATAACCAATTAGTTAATTAATTAGTTGTAACTCATTAATTTTGTTTTAAGATAAGATAAGATTATTCGTCTAAAGAAATGGAATTCATACGCAGTTATACATATATAAATATATATAAACGGAAAGAGCTGCACATTAGCTTCCATACCTAGGGGCAATCGCAGGTTGTGACCCCTTAGGGTCGTAGGTCCGGGTTCGTTGAACCCATTCGCGCCATGGATGCTACGCCACTGTATATATATGAAGAAAACAGAATCAGGAATTTAGAGAACAAGTCAGAGTCACTTTTGACTGTACACGACGCGCTCAAAATCACTGGAAAAACAAGGTTACAAAAACAGTTTGTGTTGACACACAAACTCAAGATCGGCCCACCGAAATGGCAGATAAAAAGGCAGGTTTCAATATTTTTAGAAAAAATATCAGAATGAAATTCTATCAAATGACAAATGACAGAGAAGAATAGAGAAATTAGGTTGACCGATCTTATGTGGTGCCCCAACGGTTCAGCAGATAGGGATAGGCGAAAGTGAAGGTGAAGTTAAATGTGAACCTGGCCTGTCATATGATTATCTAATTGATCTAATTGTTTTCTAAATTGTCAATCTATTATTCAAAGCCTCAAGAAGAAATAACATTTCCGTAAAATAAAAAAAAATTTGAAAATTCTTTTAGTTAAGTATCATGGCTACTATGGGAATAATGTGATGCGATGCAGTTCACGCAATAATATGAAATACTACCTATTACTATTGTTTTGTAAATGCTTTTTCCACTTATATGCATATTAAATAGATTTTTTTCTCAATAAAAAATAGTTCATATTTTTGTTTTGAAAATGTAGTAGTTAGTATTACAGAACTTATTTAACTTACCAATACTTTTGTTTAAAAAAAAATTGACAAATGTTGAAAACTTTTCTTTTAAATTTTTCTCGTAAACCGTTTACATAGATGAGCTGTTACTATTTTTAGTAAATAGTTGTAAAAAAAAAAAAAGGTGTAGTTTTAATAAAAACTGTTTGCATAGTTGATTTTGAAAATTAAATTTTTCGCTTTCAGAAAAGAAAAAAGTAGCCGGTGCATCAGAACTTTGAATGGTCTAAACTCTAGATCTATTACAAATGTTAAAACAGGACTGATCCAAACACACTTAATATAAGCTGTTCATATTAGAAAAATAAAGTTTCTTCTTAGTTGATTGAAAAGCACTTATGTAGAACTTGATATTTGCCACACTTCCACCTGATATGTTAAACCTTGATATGTTAAACCCTGATATGTTAAACCTTGATATGTTAAACCTTGATATGTTAAACCTTGATATGTTAAACCTTGATATGTTAAACCTTGATATGTTAAACCTTGATATGTTAAACCTTGATATGTTAAACCTTGATATGTTAAACCCTGATATGTTAAACCTTGATATGTTAAACCCTGATATGTTAAACCTTGATATGTTAAACTTAATGCAGAGTTGATCAACACTTTTTTTCCACTTTATTTTCCAAAAGATACATTCCAAAAAAAAACAACGAATTTTATGGTATCACAACAAATGTAAGAACTTTTGTTCAGAAATTGTTCATAGTTCTTGCTTTCACTTGCTTGTCCTTTTTCCCGCCCTAGACGCATGAAAGTCCGCATACAACCCACATGGGCTTACATCTCACACGAAATACATGATCTCCGAAGTTTTGAAGGTCAATGTCTTTATTTACTAGTAAAGTCGAACAGTTCTGGGACACATATACACACAGACGTTTTTTATGGATGGTGTGTTGTCGGTAAGTCATTCTGAAACTGTGGGGGAAGGTTTGTGTTTAAAGGTTCTGTTTTCTGATAGTCGCAGATGTAGAAGCATTAGCGAGTGGCCCAAATAAACATCAGTTTTTCATGTTCATTTAATTATTATTCATTGGTTTTTTGTCTTTTCTTATTAGAAATGGTAATTTTTGGACTAAATAGCTAAATATTCATTAATTTTAAAATAGGTAGCATTAAGTTATCATGGGCAGAGCACTCTTTTTGTTTGCCAGTGTAGTAGAAAAATAATGATCTAGCGCAGTGATGCCCAAAATGGCCCGTAGGTCGAATTAGGTTGGGCATCACTGTTCTAAAATATCATGATGTCGGATTTTTTATCTTTTCTAGTTTAGGAGATACACAGACAAACCACACAAAACTAATAGCGTCTTTTCCCCTTTCGGGGGTCGCTAAAAAACATAAAAAGACCACTTCGAAGTGTGTACATTTATACTATAAAAGCGTAAATGCTTACTTTTTTATATATAGACACTACAGTTCATGGGCGTAGCCAGAGAGAGGTTGGGGTTCAAGCTCCCCTGAAATGAAATCCCTCCGCAGGGGAGGGGGGGATCAGAATTAAGTGACTAATGTTTTGCTTTGATTTTGTTTATTTTAGGTGAGATTTTAATACTTAACCATCACTTGCCCCAGCGCAGTGGTTTCTGCAGTTAAACTCCCAACTTCTATAAAACGAAACCCAAAAAATAATGCAAACGACATAAGACCCAAATTCCAAGAGCATAGCTAAGGAAGATTTTGATTTTAAAACTCCCTCCGAAATTTACGATAAAACACCCTCTTCAATATCAGACTATCAATACACCAGTCACCAGCTCTATAAGCGTAGCCCTACAGCGGGGTTTGCAGCTAAAAACCACCTCTTCAATATAAAAAATAACAAATTACACACTCAAAAATCTATGAGCTTAGCCAAATAGGTTTTGAGTTTAAACCCATTCAGAAAGGTTTGAAGCTAAAAAAATACCTCTTTAATATAAAAAAAGCAAAATACGCACTCAAATGCTATGGGCGTAGCCAAAAGAGGTTATGAGTTTAAAACCCCCCTTCGCCGGGGTTTGAAGCTAAAAAAACCTCTTCAATAATTAAAAAAAAAAGCAAATTACACACTCAAAATTCTATGATCGTAGCCAAAGGAGGTTTTGAGTTTAAACCCCTCTTCAGCGGGGTTTGATGCTAAACAAATACCTTCATCAATATAAAACATGATTACAAGATTAGAAAGAGAGTTTGTGTTATGACACAAACTCAGAGGTGGCCCCGTCGAAGTCAGATCCGCATATTCGCAAGAAATATTGAAGACGATATTTAATTTTGATTGTCAAGAGTAATAATGTTTAAAAGATTTATTTGCCTCTGTAAAAAATTTTTTTCCTGTTTTACATGTTTCGGATGTTCAAAAAATAATTAACGTCTCGCTGGACGACGGAGGATGGCGGCGAGCAGGGTATGACCCTACCTGGTGGTGTAGTTTGCGCGCTGAGCTGTCGTTTGGATTTATTGATGGTCCCTGGTTCAAACCCTGGCCGCTCCCATCGCCCGTCGTCCTGCGGGAGGTTTGGACTAGGAAGTAAACTATCTTCAACTCTGAAGGAACATCCGAAACATTAAAACAAACAAACAACCCGGGACCGTCGAGATAATCAGTTCAGCATGTATATATTTGCGGGGGGGGGGGAGAAGAAAAAAATTCCCCCTTACCCCCCCCCCCCCCCCCGCCCCCCCCCCCAAAAAAAAACCCTGGCTACGACCATGCTTCAGTTATATACATGTAACATTACATTAGAAGTACACTAGAAGCACTTACGTCTGCACAAAACCGCTTCTCTAGAAATTTGAATCTGGGTGAATTTTTGTTGTAGATATCGTTGGTAAAAATGAAATCGACAAGACCAAACTCATATGACAAGATAGAACCTGGGTCTGGTGGAGATACAGTAGTATGTTAATGTCGACAGGCTGTATTAAAGACATGCCGATACAGATCTTAAGTTTGGTTAAAGTAAGGGACGTAACATACGACAGTCCGACTTTATTTTTCATTTGGCTCCCTTTCGATAAAGAAACAACACTAAACAGAGATTATGATTTTAACAGCATTACAAAGATATTTTATAGCTAGTGAAATTGTCTCTCCACTATTTGAAATTTCATTAAAGAAATAAAGTAAATATTAAATATTATAGACATAAATGTAGTCAAAGTTGGTTTGTTTAAAGTGTATGTTATGTTGCCAATACAGGTTTCACAAGCTTCAAATCACATTTTAAACAATGTGGAGTCTAATTAATAAATATTGACTACATTTATTGCCAGGAGGAGAGTCTAAAGATTCAGTTTCATAGGCTCAAGATCATTCACAGCTTATGAAAGGACTGTCATTAAGTTCTATTGCTCTACTGGATAACTTCCTGGCGAATTAGGTCAGTTTAAAATATTACATACTTAAACACTTTACAGTTCCTTAAATATAAAAAAAAATTATGTACAGACTTTTAGTTGTATTTATTGTCTAAAGACAACTACTAATAAACATAGCTACAAAGAAACACAATTACAAATAAACACAACTACAAATAAACACAACTACAAATAATCACAGCTATAAATAAACACAGCTAAAATTAAAAACTACAAATATTCATAGCTACACATAAACATAGAAACACATTTACACAACTTCAAATAAACACAATTATAAAGAAAAACAACTTAAAATAAACACAACTACAAATAATCACAGCTACAAATAAACACAGCTACAAATAAACACAACAACAAATAATCACAGCTACAAATAAACACAGCTACAAATTATCACAGCTACAAATTAACACAGCTACAAATAATCACAGCTACAAATAAACACAACTATAAATCAACTTTTATAAACAACTGCAAAGCAGCAAACAGTAAACTTGTGTTTCCTAAATCCGCCCCGGCTCATACTTTGCTTCTCTAGCTCTTTAATTTGATGGACTTACATTCCTCTGTCGACGTTGATGTGGCTAGAACACTTTGCGACGACGACGTCACGACTGGTGTAGACGTCATGGAGAATGACGTCATCACGACAGTATTTGATGTAGGAGTCGGAGTTGTGAGGGTCTTGGAGGGGACGATAGTGGATGTGACGTCAATACGATATCTGCCACAGAAATAATAAAAATATAGCAGTATGCACAGCTGACTACTTAAAATACATTTCACTACTTTAGTTAAAGCAAAGCATGTATTAGATCTTTTAAAGAAATAAATACATTTCACTACTTTAGTTAAAGCAAAACATGAATTAGATCTTTTAAAGAAATAAATACATTTCACTACTTTAGTTAAAGCAAAACATGAATTAGATCTTTTAAAGAAATAAATACATTTCACTACTTTAGTTAAAGCAAAACATGTATTAGATCTTTTAAACCAATCAATACAAAACATCAAAAGGTTTAGCAGGCATGTCTACTATCTAATATACTTGACCTATTTGTGGGTGACCTGCTGGTCTTGCCCCAGGACATACCGCTTTAGCCGTCAGTCTGACCAACATAACGGTCCTTTCTGTCCAACAATTTCAACATAACAAGTGACCAGTCTGGCAAAGATCTCTAGAGAACGAGATATCGTCCTATCTGAGGTGTTTACAAATTTATTCGACACTTTGTTGATACCATTTCATACACATTGAATTTTTGTCTAAGGTTTAGGGCTTATACACGAGTATTTGGCGTGGCAAAAATTAACACATTCCAAGACGTGTTTGTTTGTAAAATATTTTGTTTGTTTGTAAAATGTTTTACATATTTCGGATGTTCCTTCAGAGTTGAAGATCATTACTTCCTAGTCCAAACCTCCCGCAGGACGACGGGGGATGGGAGCGGGCAGGGTTTGAACCTTGGACCATCGATAAATCTGAACGACAGTCCAGCGCGCAAACCGCACGACCAGGCAGCTGAATACGAGAATAATCTAACATCATCAATCTAACAATCATCAATCTAACAATCATCAATCTAACAATCATCAATCTAACAATCATCAATCTAACAATCATCAATCTAACAATCATCAATCTAACAATCATCAATCTAACAATCATCAATCTAACAATCATCAATCTAACAATCATCAATCTAACAATCATCAATCTAACAATCATCAATCTAACAATCATCCATCTAACAATCATCAATCTAACAATCATCAATCTAACAATCATCAATCAAAGACTTGGCTACGGTGGGAGAGGGAGGGTCCGAAATGAGTGGGTTTTTTAACATTAAATATTAATAAAAATGCAGGGGCTCCCAAATGATGGCAAATTCCTAGCTTCGCCACTGGACTTATATGCGCTATATATATGTGCTTCAAGTAACTAAGACTATTTTGGATCCGTCCCAGCACTATCTTATTTCTTACATGTGGTCTTCCTACGGACTAGTTAAAGTTGGGGGGGTGGGAGTGGAAGGTGTCACAGCAAGAAGTTAAGAAGTCTTACAGTAGGGTTCTTGAAATGTACCTCACCTGTCCATTATAAGAAGCAGATATCCAACATCCAGTAAGTTGTGCTTAGGCACATAGACTTTGGGAGCTTTGTATTCCAGGAAAGTTCTGACCTTTCTGGAGAAGTCTTCGTGGAGCTTGGTGTCAAACAGCAAGGTGAAGGTCACGCCTGTAGGTTTAGGGCTGAGGTGAACAGCAATAACAAATAGATTCATTTGTGTTAATTTTGTAAAGTCATTATGTGTTGAGATCATGTAAAGAAAGTAAATATTCTTTTTCTTCTTCTAGCCAGCTTTATTGCTGCTGAGCTGTGAGCTCTTTTACAGGCTGTGCCAACGAAAAATAGTGTACTGTTCTCTTCAGTTGTTCAGCACTGCCGTACAGGGTGTTGGTTGTGTTGGGCTGGAGAGGTAGTAGGGTCTGTCTAAGGAGGCTTAGGATGGGGATTTAAAAAGGATATGGTTTACGGTTTTATAAGGGTGGGCGCAGTGTCTACAAAGGTGGAGTTGCGTGGGATTTATTTTTTTTTAGATGGAAAGGAAATATAAAAGTTGAAATCGTTAGGCAACATTCTCCCACATATCCGCAGCCCATTTCCCCCTTTTTAAACAATACATTTAAAAAGCGATCACCCAGATACCCCGCTCTTTCTCCCCCTTTCCTACTGGTTCAGACAAGTGATAGGATCATAGCGTATTGAAAAGGCTTAAAGTTTGAAATTGCGCTAAACAAAAACAATTGTAAAAAAAAATTATAATCGCACAGATTTATTATTGTTAGATTAGAGTCCACCCAACTCTAATGGGTACCTGACATTAGTTGTGGAAAGTAAAGGCGGTTTGTCGTTGTGCTGGCCACATGACACCCTCGGTAACCGTGGGCCACAGAAAAAGATGACTTTTACATCATCTGCCCTATAGATCGCAAGATCTGAAAGGGGAACTTTACTTTTTTAAATATAAGTTTCTTTTTTTTTAAAGTATTTTTTTTAAAATGTTGCTTGTTATTTGTAACACATCCCAAATTTACAGTAAATAATTCATATGCGACTTCCAGCAACTTAATTGTGGGTACAGGATGTACTTACTGAAAGGAAGTGACGTCACAGGCTCTGTAGATGTTCAGGAACGGACTATCCAGCGCCATGTACCATTTCCACAGCTACAGTGTAAAGATATAGCATAATCAACAATACATGGATAAGCGCTTGGATAAAGCATAAATAGTAAGGCCTAAAGCATTCCATGGTTACTAGGTCATAAAATTGTATATCTACAATATAAAGCAGAAAGTAAGGCGTATGTATGTATGAGTGTCCTGCATAGAAATCTTCGCACAAATGTTTCTTGGAGACTAACTGGAAAAGTAACATGTATATAGTAGCCCTAAAACAAACTAAGGACACTCAAAAAAAAAAAGTTGCTTAACTCTATGAAATATGAAAGTATTTTTTTTCATGTATTATGTCATATAGCCATGTTTACATGAGACAAGGACGAAAGGTCACGCATGCGCAGAGCAAAAGTTCAATCTAGATATGATTTTGTAAGAACTACACTTTGCAAAGATAAAACTAATCTTCAAATTTGTGTTTCAAAAGCATTTTTACATAAAGTCGTTCATTAAAGCTGCGAATTTAGACGTCTAGACGTACATTTTAATATCCTCATTCATGTTATCGCGAGCTTCTTTCATCAGACAAGACCGAAAGGACACGCATGAGCATAACCAAAATTCTCTCGAAGCCTAGATCTATATCTAGATCTAATTCTCAGATGATATATCTACTCTAAGCAAAGATTGTTTAATACTTTAATGCATAAATACATTAGATATGGTCCATTCAATTCACATTTTTATCAAATTAACCTTCAAATGTGTGTTTCTAAAGCATTTGTACATACATTCATTTGCTATTGCTGCAACTTAGCCCACTAGCTCTATGTACTATATTCTTACATTAGAATCTATTCAGCTGATCTATTTTAACCTTTAAAAAAGTGAATTGTAAAACATGTTAATACGGATCTTATGTATAACCTACATTCATAAAAATCAACTTTTAATGCATGACGCCATTAAGATGGGCCAGTAATATGCTTTCTCTGTTACTTTAGATGTAAAAAAAGCATCGTTATCTACCTTTGTTTTTGCTATACAGGAAATTTGTCTTACAATTTGTGCATTACACCAAACAAAACATTATAACTATAAGAAAGCAAAATGTACATTCACACCTGAGATAAACTCCTAATGAAAAATCAGAGCAGTAATGACTGATCCTCCCGTAGTGCTCTGGCAAGAAACTTAGCCGTTTGGCGTAGTGCCTCGTAGCTACCATACAAGTCGAGTGACTGCTCAGACAGGTCCCCCTTTAGCTCGCGGAGCTGGGGACACTCGTACAAGATGTGCGACACTGTTTCGACGCTCTCTCCACAGTGACGGCATCGGTAGTCAAAGTTCGTGCGGAATCGGGCAAAATATGCCCCAATAGGACAGTGTTCCGTTCTGCACTGCGCAATAATTGACTGCTCTGACCTCCTCAGTCGCCACCATGGATCGTCGCGATCTGGGTGACTCATGTGCTGCCAGACACCACGTGCTCTGTCGGATTCCTCCCTGGACATTCACACCATTTCTAGAGAGCAGGCTTGTGTCTAATTAACAATACAAATGACATTACGTAGCATGAGTGCTAAAACGATACCTGGAACAACCGACAGTGTCTAAAATAATCTAAATTTAACGCATTTGTTTTAATGATTTAACTGTATAAGGTTTTACTTCTGATATATAAACGGAGAGTGATCCTTAAAGGATTACGGGCACGACATGGCCTAAATTGTGCCGAGGTGCCTAAACTCAAAACTCAAACTCAAACAGATACATAACGAGGTTTTGCTCATTCTTTCACCAAAAAGAAAGGAAACAAATTACTTCTTTCTTACATCATCACAAACTGTGTTCTTGTGTTCCTTAAATATCCTTGACATTGGATTCTTATAGTCGTCCGTGTAGGTCAGATTATAGAGCTCATAATACAGAATCAGCATTACGCCGTCTGCAATTCAAAGTAAAAGTTTGTAATTAAACAAATCCTTGGCATTTTCTGAAAAAGTGCACAATGCATTCCTAATATGTATATATATATATATATATATATATATATATATATATATATATATATATATATATATATATATATATATATATATACTAATATACTAATAATTTAAATGAACACGTGAATAGAGGAATGACTTTATATAGACAGATAAATGACGTTACAGATGAATTCGTGTGTAGAAGAATGACTTTATATAGATAAGTCAATGATTTTATAGATGAAGATGTGGATAGAACAATGAATTTATATAGATTGATAAATAACTTTATAGGTGGAATAAATACATAAATGCTTTTATAAATGGAATCGTGGACATGTAAATGACTTCATAGATAAAGACTTCGATAGATGAATGACTTTACAGGCGGATCAATAAATAAATAATTGACGTTATAGATGAAAAAGAGGATGCATGATTTAATTTATTGATGAATTTGATAGATCTAAGGGTTTATAAGTGGATGGATGGATGGATGGAGATATGCTTATGAATGACTTGGTTGACAGACAGATTATACAAATTACATCTATGGATTATTTTGTCACTCACAGTCATTGGTCACTTCTGACGATGACATTGTTGGACGGATCTCACTCGGGCTACTGGTCATCGTCAAAAGAGTGCTGGTCGGCAAGACCGTTATGTTGGTCGGGTAGACAGACGGCAAAAGCGGTATGTCCTCGGGCAAGACCAGCAGGTCACCCACTAAGTAGGTCAAGTACATTAAATAGTAGACAGGCCTGCCAAACCTTCTGATGACGTCAATGATAGACTCAGACAGTCCGGCCGAAGATGTTCCGTGAAACACGAGATAGAAGTGAATTAGCACTGGCTTGTCACTGGAAGTAATTAAGAAAGAAATCATTGACGCGTCGAGCTTGATTAATCAAGAGTAACACGACATGAAGAGGCGAAAAAAAATGTTCTCTACATTATTGCAAAACTAAATAAGGAAATGATAAGATAAGATTAGTTTCCGTTACTAATGCAAAAAGAAAACAAAAATACGTCAAATTGTTTTCCATTGTAATGAAGTATTCTTTTTACAAATCATATATCAACTCACGTTGTCTGCCTGTCTTTCTGTCTGTCTGGTAAAAAGTTTGAAACTTTGCACAATTATTCATTGGCGTAGTCAATGCGTAAATTAATTTTTAAAATTAAACAACCAGTCAAGTAAGTACTGGTTTATAACCCTTCAGTAATCCCAGATTGGTTAAATATGTAGGAGTTTGTTCCCTTCAATAATTCTACACTTTATTTCTCCTACAGCCAGTCCCGTATCAAGTTAAAACTTTTAAGATTATTTATTGTATCTAACAAAACATAAATCAATTTTAAAAAAATAACCACTTACTCAATTTAATTATTGGTAAACAATTATTTTGTTTGATATTAAAAAAGGGTAAATAACATTCCTGAGTGATATAACTGTATGTATGAAGTTCTTCCTCTTAGATAAATTTGTTTATAAAGTTGTTATTTTTTTTTTATATTTAGCTTGTGTTGATCCTTGCTTCCCTAGTCGTTTGATATGCGCTTCAGAATGAGGTCATGATAGTCCCGAGTTCAAGCCTCGTTTCCTAAAGGACGTTTGAACTAAGACGTCATCATCTTCATTTGTGATGGAACGTCCGAAAAGTCTAAAAAAAAAGTAGAAAAGAAATGTAATATTTTAATTGCATCTTTTTTTAAAAGTTAGGGTTAAGGGCGCCTGAAGAATGAATTTCTGAAGCTCAGAATATATTACAAGTCTTGGCGCCAAGTGTTTCCCCCCCCCCACACACACACACCTTGCTGGTAGCACTTGCAAAGCTCCTCCAGACCCCCTAACTCAAGTTGGATGACACGAATGGAAATTGTTTGCTCAAGTAAAAGTATGGCTTTTTAAAAATTTATAGTCAGTTTGAACTTGGAATTTAGTTAATTCATTTTTTTTTGTTTTGAACAAGAGTTCTCCCAAGTCATACACAGTTTGAGATGTTATTTGTATACAATAAATATATTTTGTCAAAACGTTTGATACAGTACATACGAGTGTCGCTTTCATTCTGTTCTGTCTGGTACATCCTCCTAGCTCTAAGTACATTTAAACGTCGTTCTGATCATTGGAATACAATATCAATTCTTCTTGAAGTTATCAACTGATGAACGCGCGTTGGCTGTGTGGTAAAGCACTTGGCTTCTGGGGTTCCCGGGTTCGAATCCTGGTGAAGACTGTGATTTATAAGTACGGGATCTTTGGCCGCCTTTGAGTCCACCAAGCTCTAATGGGTACCTGACATTAATTAGGAAAAGTAAAGGCGGTCGGTCGTTGTGCTGGCCAGATGACACTCTCTTTAACTGTGGGCCACAGAAACAGATGACCTAACATCATCTGCCCCATAGATCACAAGGTCTGAAAGGGGGAACTTTACTTTTACATACGAGTATACAGAAATGTTTCTGCCAGCCCACCAAATGAATATACTAAAACGACAGTGAAAGTAATAAGTAAGGTCCAAGTCTTTTGCTGGTCAAAATGGCTACAAATGAGTCGTTGGCATGTTTACGTGTGACTATTTGTTTAGGAGAACTTACGTGAAGGAGTCCACACCACAATCATAGAACCTGTCACTGTATGCACTCTGAGCGTAGAAGCGCTTCATCTGAGCAGACAAAATGGTAAACAAATAAAGGCAAAGAAGCAAAGAAAAAGATGGGTCAATGGGTCAATGGGGTAAATAGGTCAATGGATTGATGGGTCAATGGATCGATGGGTCAATGAATTGATGGGTTAATGGATGTATGGATAGATCTATGGATGGATGCTTAATGAAGCTGCAAAGACTTGTTTCAGTTGGTTTCAAGAATGTTAGTGTTGATGCGATCTGTTTGTAGGACATTGACATTGCCCTTTGGCCGAACACAGACTACTCTATAAGTCAAACAAAACAAAAACTGAACAATGTTTAGATCAATGTTTTCCAAACTGTGTTCCTAGGAACCTTAATGTTCTGCGCGGCCTGAATAGGTGTTCCGAGAACTACTGGAATAATTAACTAGTACGCCACAAAATAAGCACAAAGCTCCGCTATATACTCACAATATTTAGAGCGCTCCGTTAAGGAAAAAACTTGAGAATCATTGGTATAAAAAATGTCCATCATCAATAACTTAATTGTTAAGTTATATATATATATATAAAAATTATAAAGAGTTATTATAATAAAGAGATTAATTTATAAAGGGTTAACATACTAAAAAGATATATGTATAAAAAGTCCACATAATGAAGACGCTAATTTATAAAGAACGCAATGAAGAAGTTCATTTATATAAAGTTAAAGAGGTTACTTTATAAAGAGGTTACTTTATAAAGAGGGAACAGAATAAAGAGGAAACATTGCCTTACATCCGAGGAGCAACTTCCTGAACAGTTTAGTTTAAGGACTACCAGAGGACACTTAGAGACGACATTTGGAGGACACTCACATCTTGACAAAACAGATGGCTGTGATATTGAAATGCTGACGTCATCTGGTGCCCTAGATCCTGGCTGTATGTCAGATTCACGACTCGCACATTTGTTCTCAGTTCTAGACCATTAGCTGTGGGGAGAGAGAGGGGTAGATCAAACGATAGAATCAATAAGTCACAGAGCTAGTAAGTATGATCAAAGGATAGAATCAATAAGTCACAGAGCTAGTAAGTATGATCAAACGATAGAATCAATAAGTCACAGAGCTAGTAAGTATGATCAAAGGATAGAATCAATAAGTCACAATGCTAGTAAGTATGATCAAACGATAGAATCAATAAGTCACAGAGCTAGTAAGTATGATCAAAGGATAGAATCAATAAGTCACAGAGCTAGTAAGTATGATCAAACGATAGAATCAATAAGTCACAGAGCTAGTAAGTATGATCAAAGGATAGAATCAATAAGTCACAATGCTAGTAAGTATGATCAAACGATAGAATCAATAAGTCACAGAGCTAGTAAGTATGATCAAAGGATAGAATCAATTAGTCACAGAGCTAGTAAGTATGATCAAACGATAGAATCAATAAGTCACAGAGCTAGTAAGTATGATCAAAGGATAGAATCAATAAGTCACAGAGCCAGTAAGTATGATCAAACGATAGAATCAATAAGTCACAGAGCTAGTAAGTATGATCAAAGGATAGAATCAATAAGTCACAGAGCTAGTAAGTATGATCAAACGATAGAATCAATAAGTCACAGAGCTAGAAAGTATGATCAAACGATAGAATCAATAAGTCACAGAGCTAGTAAGTATGATCAAACGATAGAATCAATAAGTCACAGAGCTAGTAAGTATGATCAAACGATAGAATCAATAAGTCACAGAGCTAGTAAGTATGATCAAAGGATAGAATCAATAAGTCACAGAGCTAGTAAGTATGATCAAACGATAGAATCAATAAGTCACAGAGCTAGTAAGTATGATCAAAGGATAGAATCAATAAGTCACAGAGCTAGTAAGTATAATCAAACGATAGAATCAATAAGTCACAGAGCTAGTAAGTATGATCAAACGATAGAATCAATAAGTCACAGAGCTAGTAAGTATGATCAAACGAGAGAATCAATAAGTCACAGAGCTAGTAAGTATAATCAAAGGATAGAATCAATAAGTCACAGAGCTAGTAAGTATGATCAAAGGATAGAATCAATAAGTCACAGAGCTAGTAAGTATGATCAAACGATAGAATCAATAAGTCACAGAGCTAGTAAGTATGATCAAACGATAGAATCAATAAGTCACAGAGCTAGTAAGTATGATCAAAGGATAGAATCAATAAGTCACAGAGCTAGTAAGTATGATCAAACGATAGAATCAATAAGTCACAGAGCCAGTAAGTATGATCAAACGATAGAATCAATAAGTCACAGAGCTAGTAAGTATGATCAAACGATAGAATCAATAAGTCACAGAGCTAGTAAGTATGATCAAAGGATAGAATCAATAAGTCACAGAGCTATTAAGTATGATCAAACGATAGAATCAATAAGTCACAGAGCTAGTAAGTATGATCAAACGATAGAATCAATAAGTCACAGAGCTAGTAAGTATGATCAAAGGATAGAATCAATAAGTCACAGAGCTAGTAAGTATGATCAAACGATAGAATCAATAAGTCACAGAGCTAGTAAGTATGATCAAACGATAGAATCAATAAGTCACAGAGCTAGTAAGTATGATCAAAGGATAGAATCAATAAGTCACAGAGCTAGTAAGTATGATCAAACGATAGAATCAATAAGTCACAGAGCTAGTAAGTATGATCAAAGGATAGAATCAATAAGTCACAATGCTAGTAAGTATGATCAAACGATAGAATCAATAAGTCACAGAGCCAGTAAGTATGATCAAACGATAGAATCAATAAGTCACAGAGCTAGTAAGTATGATCAAAGGATAGAATCAATAAGTCACAGAGCTAGTAAGTATGATCAAACGATAGAATCAATAAGTCACAGAGCCAGTAAGTATGATCAAACGATAGAATCAATAAGTCACAGAGCTAGTAAGTATGATCAAAGGATAGAATCAATAAGTCACAGAGCTAGTAAGTATGATCAAAGGATAGAATCAATAAGTCACAGAGCTAGTAAGTATGATCAAACGATAGAATCAATAAGTCACAGAGCTAGTAAGTATGATCAAACGATAGAATCAATAAGTCACAGAGCTAGTAAGTATGATCAAACGATAGAATCAATAAGTCACAGAGCTAGTAAGTATGATCAAACGATAGAATCAATAAGTCACAGAACTAGTAAGTATGATCAAAGGATAGAATCAATAAGTCACAGAGCTAGTAAGTATGATCAAACGATAGAATCAATAAGTCACAGAGCTAGTAAGTATGATCAAAGGATAGAATCAATAAGTCACAGAGCTAGTAAGTATGATCAAACGATAGAATCAATAAGTCACAGAGCTAGTAAGTATGATCAAACGATAGAATCAATAAGTCACAGAGCTAGTATGATCAAACGATAGAATCAATAAGTCACAGAGCTAGTAAGTATGATCAAAGGATAGAATCAATAAGTAACAGAGCTAGTAAGTATGATCAAAGGATAGAATCAATAAGTCACAGAGCTAGTAAGTATGATCAAACGATAGAATCAATAAGTCACAGAGCTAGTAAGTATGATCAAACGATAGAATCAATAAGTCACAGAGCTAGTAAGTATGATCAAAGGATAGAATCAATAAGTCACAGAGCTAGTAAGTATGATCAAACGATAGAATCAATAAGTCACAGAGCTAGTAAGTATGATCAAAGGATAGAATCAATAAGTCACAGAGCTAGTAAGTATGATCAAACGATAGAATCAATAAGTCACAGAGCTAGTAAGTATGATCAAAGGATAGAATCAATAAGTCACAATGCTAGTAAGTATGATCAAAGGATAGAATCAATAAGTCACAGAGCCAGTAAGTATGATCAAACGATAGAATCAATAAGTCACAGAACTAGTAAGTATGATCAAAGGATAGAATCAATAAGTCACAATGCTAGTAAGTATGATCAAACGATAGAATCAATAAGTCACAGAGCCAGTAAGTATGATCAAACGATAGAATCAATAAGTCACAGAGCTAGTAAGTATGATCAAAGGATAGAATCAATAAGTCACAGAGCTAGTAAGTATGATCAAACGATAGAATCAATAAGTCACAGAGCTAGTAAGTATGATCAAAGGATAGAATCAATAAGTCACAGAGCTAGTAAGTATGATCAAACGATAGAATCAATAAGTCACAGAGCTAGTAAGTATGATCAAACGATAGAATCAATAAGTCACAGAGCTAGTAAGTATGATCAAACGATAGAATCAATAAGTCACAGAGCTAGTAAGTATGATCAAACGATAGAATCAATAAGTCACAGAGCTAGTAAGTATGATCAAACGATAGAATCAATAAGTCACAGAGCCAGTAAGTATGATCAAACGATAGAATCAATAAGTCACAGAGCTAGTAAGTATGATCAAAGGATAGAATCAATAAGTCACAGAGCTAGTAAGTATGATCAAAGGATAGAATCAATAAGTCACAGAGCTAGTAAGTATGATCAAACGATAGAATCAATAAGTCACAGAGCTAGTAAGTATGATCAAACGATAGAATCAATAAGTCACAGAGCTAGTAAGTATGATCAAACGATAGAATCAATAAGTCACAGAGCTAGTAAGTATGATCAAACGATAGAATCAATAAGTCACAGAGCTAGTAAGTATGATCAAAGGATAGAATCAATAAGTCACAGAGCTAGTAAGTATGATCAAACGATAGAATCAATAAGTCACAGAGCCAGTAATTATGATCAAAGGATAGAATCAATAAGTCACAGAGCCAGTAAGTATGATCAAAGGATAGAATCAATAAGTCACAGAGCTAGTAAGTATGATCAAACGATAGAATCAATAAGTCACAGAGCTAGTAAGTATGATCAAAGGATAGAATCAATAAGTCACAGAGCTAGTAAGTATGATCAAACGATAGAATCAATAAGTCACAGAGCTAGTAAGTATGATCAAAGGAATAATCTTCTTTCTTCTACTATCCTCTACTTTCTTTTATATTTACTCTATCTATTACTTCCTCGGTTTTTTTTTTCTATTTCCTCTTTTGTTTTCTTTGACTGTTTCTATCTTTGACGGTTTCTTTCTTTGACGGTTTCTCTATTTGACTGTTTTTTTTAACTGTTTCTTTCTTAGACTGTTTCTTTCTTAGACTGTTTCTTTCTTTGACTGTTTCTTTCTACTTTCAATCGTCTTTCCACCTCCCCACTTTTCAACTTTTTTTTTCATTCTCTTCCTCTTTCTTTCTTTTACTCGCTTCTCTTTTTTGTGTGTGTTATTCTTTCTTTAACTTATTACCTTTTTTTTATCTTTCTCCAGCATTTTTTCTAAACTTTCAGCTTTTGGGGACCGTTTCTGTTGAGATCTCCCGCCTTCCTATCAAATACACACTAGCAATGTTACATCCCGTCAACAAATTTCTACCACCCTATTCTATAAATCCAGTTTGGCCCATAAGGTTATGGATATTGTTGCTCTTTTTCCAGGAAAATTAACCAGGGTTCACTATTGGAGGTCTCAATGTGGCGACCTGGTGGACACGTTCCCATTTGGAAATGGGCGAACAGAATAAAGAACCTCCAGTAGGCTTCCACAGTACATTTGGCATGATAAGGAAGAAAGAAAATCTCGCTAACTCTTCCTCACCGGCGTTCATGGTTAGTGGCGGAATATTGTAGGAAAAAAAGAACTTCTTTGTGGGAGCTCGGCCTCCGGCCTCAACGTAACAAAGAGCAACCAAGAGAGGACTAAAGGCTAATTTGATCAAATGATCATCGTGTTGATGGGGGACAAAGATGTAGTGGAAAAGGAAAATCATTCTTGGACTCAAAGGCCTTTCACGACTTTTTTTTACACTCTACAAAATGAATAACATAAGTAAGTGCTTGGTGGTCATTGACCTGACTTCTGTCTCACAAACCATGTGTTCTCACCTGAAACGTTCCCGAGGACCAGGTAGATAGAACCTACGAGGTAAACTTCCTTGAGGTCAAAGTAGTAGCTCGGCGCGTGTTTCCTGATGATCCATTGAACGCTCTTGTCCATATCTGGCCAGTCTCCGCCCACGTAACCAACGCTAAGACCTATCGAAGGAGGTTCGCCCCTGAATGATAGGATATGACATATATTTTACATCCAAAGAAATGAATTTAGAACAGAACCAAGCATTAAAAAACATACACTTAATAGATGTTCAAGGTCATTTAAAGGACATTCCTGTACACATTATGGAAAGTGGTTTAGTATTTTAATTTTTGTAAGATGTTGAATGACTGTTAAGCTGATGATCCTAAGTTTAAAGCCTGATGGAATACGATTTTTTAAATTAAAATTTTTGGTTTCGAAATTATCATCAGCTCGAGACATGGTCGAGTGAGAGCAACGTCCAGCGTTAGAACTTATTTCTTCCTGTTTGGAAGTTTGGACATATATGTCCGTCAGGTTTCCTAAGCTGTTGACTTGTGCTTCACCAAAAGGGAAAACAATATGTATTATCCTTTAACACCTTTGTCCGACGAAACGGGTAACTTTGAAATTCTGTACATGTTAATTTGTTTTTAAAATGCTTCGTTTAACTCTTTCTTTCCTAATTGACGGTGCCAGCGTTGATTTGACCCCATTAAACTAAATTGATTTTTGGATTTGTAAAGTTTATTTTGTGTCATGGGAGAAGAGCATGCATTTCCCTGTTATTCGATACCAAATCTAACATTTTCTGATAACAAACAAAAAAAGTTATTAAAGTTTAATCCTAACAGGAGAGCGAAATACAAATGAGCTAAATGAATAATTCTATCGGGACGAAGAAAGTTATTATGGAGAGAAAGGGTTAATGAACGAAGAGTATATTAATAATGAACTGTAGATTTAGTAGTGAACTAACTATGATTCTTATGATATAAATAACAATGACCTACGAATGGCCGATGCTTACAGGCCTTTATATACTGGTGAAGCTACTTGTAGTTTACCTGAAGGTATGAACTCTGCAGTTATGGTAACGATGAATGTAAACACTTCTAGTGTACAGTCTTTCCAGCTGAGGATGATAGTAGAGTAGAGGATTACTTGATTATGTGGCAGCATTTGAATTGAAACAATGTAGCCTCCCCTTCTTGAAGAATCACCTCAAAAAGAGGCTAACAAATATAGACAAACCTACTTTATACAGCTTACAGAGCGATTGTTTTTCTCTTGATAGGCTTAGATTAGAGTGCACTGAGAATTGGACCAGAGTGTTCTAAAAATTTGACCTAAGTTTTTATAGAATTGGACCAGAGTGTATAGAGAATTGACCAGAGTGCATTGCGAATCAGACCAGTATATAGAGAACTGAATTAGAGTGCATTGAGAATTAGAGTAGAGTGCACTTAGAATTAGACCAGAATGTACCGAGAATTGGACCAGAGTGTGTAGAGAATGCTAAACAAACATGGAAAAGGCGCTTACAGGAGCATTAATAAAAAGTAACTTTCCAAGATTTTCAAGAACGTCTTTAATGTAAAGGTGAATATATGTGTGACTACATTCAAAGTAACTTAAATGTAAATAAATGTTCATGAATAAATCTTTTCAGCTCTGACTCAATTAGGGACAAAATCAATCAGTGCATTTGTTTATCTCTGACCTTATCAAATATTCAAATGATTCTATCTTTCTTTAAGGTCTACAGTTTCAAGTAGGATCGATTAGTTTGTACTAGCTAAATGATGTTGCTCTTTGATGTGACTGTCTGACATAAATCTAAGTCACAAATAATTCAAGAAGGCTGAAAGCTGATTTAGAACAACGTTTTATAGTTGACCTCTTCTCAAAGACCTGATATGATTTACCATATAGAGGCCATAAAATGTGCATTAGCAAGACAGACACTGACAAAAACAGAACAAAGGAGCTCTTATACGATGTTAAAACATGCAAATAATTGTCTAAGCTTCTCCTTTCATGAACCGATCTCATTTGCATAACATTCAACTCATAATGATTTCGTCTTTGAATTCACGTCGTACAGGGGATAGTCGTGCTCACCTGAACAAAACGATATAAAGCAGGAATAACTAAAAAAGAGGCATGATAAAAACAGGCAAAGAAAACAAAATTACTTTTTAAAAAACTAAGCTCATTTAAGGGAAAGCAGCGCTAATTATTGCCATTTATCTAATCAAAGAAATAATTAATCCCCAATAATGAATTAATTGGTTAATTATTTTACTGATCCATGTCGTGTCAAGTTCAATAAATAATTGTGCAAAGTTTCTGTTTGATCCGAGAATGGGAAAAGGGAAAAAACACACACACACACACACATGTCCTAACTTTTGACCAGACAGACCGATAGAATGGCAGAGTGAGTTCATATCAATTATGTAAAATGAAAAGATAGGCGTGGGTTGTTTAAGAGGCATAAGTCCCATTTGTGTGACTTGGTTTGCAGATGGCTGCGTAGTGTGCGTGCTTTTCTTTTTAAGACTTGAAATATATTCAATAAACAGAATTTATGAAAAAAAGGTATTAATAATTTGCATATAATACATAGACATATTTTTAAAATGTTATTTCTATGGCCAAAACCATTTATTTTAACCCGTTTTTGAGTTTTCGAAACATTGTTTTAAGCAATAAAAACTTTTCTCATTTGTTTTATCCCTTGCAAGATAAAAAGATCCTTTTTTTTTTTACAATGCCATAATTTTAGAGGGTTGATATAGTATTTTAGCTACTGTTTTAGAGTTAAAATATTTTAGATGTTTGTTTTTTTGTAACTTTCTGGTTACTGAAGGTTACTGAAGGTTACTGAGATTGAATCATTCAAAAATCTAGAAAATGTCTCATTATAGTATATACCTCACACTTTATATGCCTTACAGGTTCAAAACAACCATTCGATGCTATAGTATTCATTTGAGATAATGTCGTTAGATGGAATTCAAAACTCACGTCAAAAAGAGAGCTCTAAGATGCTTGATGGTGTTTACTTATCAATTGTTATGCCCCCTTTTGTGTTCCTGTTTTTGTTCCATGAAGAAAGGTCAAGTCTGTCTGTCTGGTAAAAGGTAGTTCTCCCACACCCACCCTCGGATCAAGTTGAAACTTTAAACTATTATCTATTGTAACCTAAAAGTAACGCGAATCAATAAAAATAATTAACCAATCAGTCAATTAATTATTAGTAATTAATTATTGTCTATATCCAATAATGGAAATAACTTCTACATTATTCAGGTATATAGTTGTAAATGCGGAGTGCTTCCCCTAAGATAAGCTTTGTTTTGTTAAAAAAAAAAATTATATTTTCTAAAATATTATTGTTAGTCACGTGATATACTAACATCTTTACAAAACTCTGACGTAATCTTCACAAACTCAGCCGACTGTGGGTCACGTAGTCCTGGGGTCAAGTTGAAGTTGAAGGTTTCAAAAGTGGTGTAGATGTAGATCAGGTCAGCTGGAGAGATACACGTACAGGGTTTATAAACTTGAACATTAGTCAATGGTGACGCATAGTAAAGGGGGGAGTATGGGGTGTTGTCTTTCTAGAAGGTACTGGCTCTACTGACCATTCTCTTTAGTAGAAGAAGAATATGTTTAATGTAGACTCTTAATACTGATTGAACATGGAGTTAGGCAATACAGAGAGGGAACAGAAAGAGGAAACATACAAAAAGAGAGGGAACAAAGATACTTATAGGGAACAAGACAGGGACAGGAAACAGAGATAGTATGTTAGTTCCACACGACAATGTCATACAAATTTCATAGAACTTTTACAAAAATATTAATACTTGAAATACAGTTCTGGCTAAATGTCAGATCAATATTTTTGCAATCTTTTTTTTAATTGTATCAAGTCCCTTGTACAATCTTTCTGTAATTTTAACTTTTCCGTTGTACAATCTTCCTGTAGTTTTTACTATTCTCTTGCATTGTGTATATACTCCTATATAATGTACCTTATGCCTCCTCTCGAGTTATAAGAATTGTAAAAATGTACATTAAGATATTGTGAAGAGAAACTAATTATACATCAAATAAGTGCAAAATATATAGGAGAGAGATTTTAATTTGATAATTTGAGTCCTTTATTATCTATTTTAAGACTGAAGGATGACAATACATGATTTAGAAAAAAGATCTTTTGTTTAAAATGTTTTGTATATGAAAAAGTAAAACTCAATGTCGTTTGTTTCAAAGTTTATCTCGAGGCTTGAAACCTAGATCGCGATTTCTATCAAACAATAAGTTGTTTTTTTTATAAAATATCTCTGCCACTCTCAAACCCCTATCTTTCTCTCTCTCACTTTCCTTCTTTATCTATGCCGCTATCAACCTCTTTCTTTCAGTTATTCTCCTTCTCTGCATTTCTCTCCCCTTTCCCTTCTCCTCTCAATGTCTCGTCTGTCTTTTCTTTTCTTCAAGTTTGAACTTACGTAAATCCGTAGTTGTTCTTGTTGAAGAAGATGTTGCTGCTGTTGTCGTGGTTGCTGTTGTTGGCTGTGTTACATTAGTGGGCTTCAAGACAACGTAGATGTTGTACGGAGTGATGATCAGGTCACCAATCATCTTGACAGACTGTGACAGAGACATACATTAAGAGGATGAAAGTAAGTCACAAAACAAAAAGAAAAGCAATATGGCGACTTTTCCTTACAAAGGAGACTAAAAATGACCAACAAATGGACATCACTTTCTATTATTGTCAATTGAATTTGGATTTCGAGGATAACCCTGAGATCAGACGGTTTTTAACAGTTTTTAAAATGGTTAGAGAGTTAATAAGATCATTTGTTGCTCTGGATTTCTGAGGGCAAAAATCCCGACAAATGAAACTTACCACATCTCAAACAAAATTACAAAGAGGCGATCCTCATCAAATTTACCAATGTTTTGATCTTTTAAAGAAATTGGCGTTTTTTTTTCCTTGTACAATCTTCCTGAAATTTTAACATGTTCCTTGTACTAGAAAACCAACAATGGACAAAAATTCAGTTTTGTAGATCTAAAATAAAATAAGTTTGATAGCTTCCATCGGAATCACTCTGGAAAATAGCAAGAGAATAAGGCATCTCGCAACCATTTGTCCAGATTTAGCGACATGTCTAAAGCAAGTCAAGCTGTTGTGTCACAACAGATGCTGGAATTCTTCAACATCGAGACGGACATAAGATTAGTATGTATCTTATCTTCATTTCTCTTTTTTTTTGTTTTTTGAAGCCTTCGACGATGTCATAAAAAAAACATTAAACAAGCTGCATTTGGGTTTCTAAAGCGTAAACCAAACCGAGTTGGATTTCGCAGACGATATAGTATTACTTTGAAATACACTTAAATGTATACACAAGACAACGCCCTCAAAGTTATGCATATAGGGTGCAGGCTCCCCAGTACCCCCATCAAGATTGGTCATACAGATACTAAACAAATAGAAAAGTTCACCTATTGAGACATTGTTATCTCAAGCGATGGAGATGTATATATTGATGGAAAGCAGAAGTCGTCTTTCCAATAAATACGGCCTATCTCAAACAAATCAATTAGCCTGGAGATTAAAATCCACCTACTCAATCCAATCATTGTCCCAACTGCCACCTACGCTTCGAGTCGTGGAAGGTTGAAAGGAGGCTGAGCACTGATGGCAGAGAAGGATCCTACAAATCCTCCAGAGATAATGTTACCAATTGAGAAATCTTTTCGCACTCAGACATTAGCAGTCTAAGGGAAGTGGCGCCTGAACGTCCAGTGACATTTGTGAGACATATCAATAGACAAGACGAAACACGTTTACTAAAATCAGGCTTAACGTGAAAGCCGAAAAGAGAAAATAAAAAACATGACCGCCCACGTCTAACCTTGCGTCACATCTTTGTAGAAGTCCTGAATTTCGTGGGCACCTGCTGAAACGCAAGTTAATACAATGAAATTAAGAAGGTCTGGGATATGTTGATACTAAATTGTGAGTGACATTCCAGGCAGTAATTTAAAAAAAGATATTTTGAAAAAGTGTATTTTTCACACTTGGGTTTCACCCCCTGGTGGGTGTCACCCGGTGCGGTCCTCACCTCCCGCACCCCCCTAGTGACTCCACTGCAACAAACCACTGTGGACGAACTATATGGACGGCCCTATATTATACCAAAGAGAATTGTATGTGGCTCTCCATGAAATAAGGTTGCCTGCCCTGTTTCAGATGACAGACAATCATAGTGGAAATAATGTATTCTTAATTTACGACACCTTTTTTAAACCTATAAAAACAATATTATATTGTTTTCAAAATCCCACTTAATATTAATTAGAATAGGTGGCATCTTAACTCCATAATAGAATTTTTTTTGTATAAATTTGATTGATTTTCTTTCGATATTGTTTCTAAATATTTTTTATTTTAAATAGTAACACTTCTATTGGCATTGGTCGAAGAAGAAAAGATTAAATACAGGCATGATTTGGCTTTGACATGTCGAGAAAAAAAAAATAATAATAGAATTCAAAAATTTAACTTATTTAAAATTATAGGATTTACACGATTTATCAACAAAGTAATCTCCCTCTATGTCAGTGGTTTTAAATGGGGGTGGGCGTTTTCATGAAATTGGTGGGTGCTGGGAGCCAAAAGGGCGGCATGTGTGTAGCTGGACACAACGGGGCGCTGGGCATAAAAGGGGGCGTAAAGATGAAAGAAGAAATTAGAGGTGCACTGAAACAAAACAATAAAAATCTTCAAAATTAACGCTGACAAACTAATTAAAGTTAGCTTGTTTCTAATTTAAGTACAGAAACAACGTTAGAAATTGAGTTCGGG